>CM056376.1:21739154-21948666 GCA_029718625.1 Synaphobranchus kaupii | reverse complement strand
AAATTTGGGAATCTATTGCCATCTATTAAGTAGGTTGAACTGGGCATAATACTTGCCCGATACAGCATTGAGTTTGGCACTTACCTGCTATGAGCACAGACACTCCATCTTTACATACACTACATGCCCAAAAGTATTCGGACACCCCTTGGTCTGGGGCTATTGGTATGCAGTAGGCCCCTTAGTTCCAGTGAAGGCTATTCTTAATGTTACAGCATACAATGCATATACAAACATTCTAGATGATTCTGTGCTTCCAACTTTGTGGCAACAGTTTGGGGAAGGCCCTTTCCTGTTTCAGCATGACAATGTCCCTGTGCACAATGTGAGGTCCATACAGAAATGGCTTGTTGAGATCGGTGTGGAAGAACTTGACTGGCCTGCACAGAACCCTGACCTCAATCCCATCCTACACCAATTGGAACATCGACTGCGAGCCAGGCCTAATCGCCAAAAATCAGTGCCCAAAAACTAACTCATGCTTTTCCGGCTGACTTGAAGCAAATCCTGGCAGCAATGACCAAACATCTAGTGGAAGGCCTTCTCAGAAGAGTGGAGGCTGATATAGCAGCAAAGCCCCCCATCTCCACATGCTATTTCAAATAATAGAACATACTCTATCTTTAAGCTAGCTCGCTTGGTATCTAACAAGAACCAACAAAATAAATACAATTTATATTAGAGACATGTCATTTCTGTGACCAAAAAAATTCCAATGAGTTTGTTTCTTAGAATTGTGCATGTAAATCCTGTACCATATTGTTTTGTGGCTGCGGTAGTAGCATGACTACAAGGTAGCCAAGCTTACATTTTCAACATAAAATAGCAACAAATGCAAAGCATGTACTCTATACATATGTAAAAACACAGTTCCTAAAATCGAATGAAGTTTAATCCAAGAACATTAAGAGCATTAGCTCAGGAGTAAAGAAAGCTCAACATGAATGACACATTAAACGTTTCCTTTGAATTATTCTGGGGATGTGGAAGCAGAAACTTGATATGAAGTTGCTTGTGGCTGCATCAGCTTTGCTGACACAACTCTTAAGGCCACAGACAGCTTCAGCAGCAGATTGTTCCGGGAAATTCTGTCTCAGCAAACAAATTAATGAACAGACAAGTTCATTTCCATGGTAACAATTCCTGCCTTATTTCACCATGTTTTGTTGTGAAACAAAATGAGGGATGAGCGAAAATTTTACTAAGATTGTGATTGTCCATTTATTAAATAGTGCAACAATACATCGCACTAACCAGTTTGTTTAAGTTGTAAATGTTGTCAAGAAACTCTTAGACAGTGACAAAATATGAACAGATAAAGAATATTTTGTATTCTAGGCTGACCAAATGTCCTGTTTTTCGTGGACATTTATTTTTTTGGGACTGAAAATATCCATCGATGTGGGATTTCCAAATTCCAGGTAGGTTTTGCTCATTCCATAGACCTTATATAAATAAACAAGTAGTCTGGTATTATGATCATAATGTCCGCCCGCTCTTGTCCTTCTTATTTTAAATCCAATATATGGCCACCCTACTGTATTCAAATCTTTAAGCATTCCTAATATTTTCATAAGCACATGTATTTCCAAATGTGTTGCATTGATCAAATAAAATGACTGCTCTGTATGTGTTTACTGGAGTCCATTCCAAAGACAGTTCAGGATCAATGCATCCAGGTTCAAGGATAAGGCTTAAATAATGCATTGAAATATTCATGTTGGCTAATTGATCACACATGGGTGGGTATTAATTAGGGTGGAGGTATAGATCAGGCTGCAGAGCGCCTGAAGAAGGAAAATCTCAGAGAGCCTAATCGATGCTCAGCATCTGAAAGTGGGGCAGCCTTATCTTCACCTCGTACAGAGTGACACATTAATCTGGGAAATGGCACAATTGCCATTGATCTGCAAAGATAACTTGGGCGCGCACACACACACACACACGCGCACGCGCACACGCACGCACACACACCGGCTATCATGTGGTGTATAAGCCTTAAGCCTGCATTCAATCAACACGCCATTAACTATAAAGTAAATATAAACGCAAGTCTCACTTTTTTTCCCTGTCACAAACAGTTTGCTGAGTTAATTTCAAGATTGCTGAACTCACCGAAATGTGTTGGAGAAGATAAAAAAAACAAACTAACAGTTGTATTTAAAACTGTGAGACAGATGTTTATTGAATTCAGGCTAATGCCCTTCAGACAACAATGGCGCACAGACTTTGTGTAGGCAGAGAAAGCTGGACTCGAGCCGACAACCACGCTTCACGCTCCCACACACTTGTTTGTTCACCTCTCCACTCCAAAGAGTGTCTTAAGACCATAAAACTGCAGACAGTATACTCATTTGCCGCATAATTGTGTGGGCTTGGCTGCCAGGGCTGTTTTAGGTGGAGCTGTGCAATATAAAATAGTTTTAGTGTAACAACTTCCTACTTTGCTTATCAAACGTAAAGCAGTAAGACATTCCCTTTCCATATAACCTACGTGATTGGGTTCTATTCCGGAAGAAACTAGGTTATTTAATCACTGACCTTTTGTGTTCAAAAGGGGGACATACAATCCTGCCATTCAAATGAAACTGTAACAGAGGGCCTTACATAAATGATGGATGAAGGCTCAGAATAACCTTATCGCCACAGAAAGCCTATGACTGCTGGTTTCATTTTATCACACGGGTCTCCGATACGCCGGTTCTGCCGTCGGAAGTCAGAGTGGCCTTTCGTACCCTTTGTTTCACCTCCTGTTAATCTTTCATGACTGCTACAGTAGCAGCAGGCACTGGTGACAGAAACAAGCATGGCCAGACAATGACTGATTGATATCTTACACCCAAGACTTCAACAAGAGATTAGATGCAAAAAGACTTACATTTAGAAATCTGTCTTATAATTTCTTTTGGATTTATTTAAGGTTAAATACAAATGATATGATCAGCAGCTTCTTTTTGCTGGGTTGAAAGGTCAAGGTTTCCCACATCCCCTAGAAGGCAGACAGCAGGGGTGCGTCCCAATATTCTTCACTCCCCACATCCAGTATACAATGTACCTGAAATTGTGGTTTGTGTCGAGACATTAATTAATATGTAACCATTAGTACGTAATTAAGATGTAATCAGCGACATTGGATTAAAACACAAAGATCTGTGAAGAATATTGGGACGCAGCCCCCATCTCGTTAGGAAGACTATAATTGGCAGAGGGCAGAATCCACACCAATGTTTTTTTTTTTTGGTTAAAACCAGTACTTTCCTTTACACAGGAAATCGTGAGCGTTGTGAACTACAGCTGGATAGATCCGCGGCTCCGGTGATGTCACAAAAGGTCCGTCAGCTCCGTGCTTGGAACAGGAAGACAGAGAAGAAACACCCAATGAGTGCAGGCTATTCACCGTAACAAAATGAGCAACGCAGCAGTAGCCGCAGGTAGGCTAAATCACTTTCCTTATTACAGAAAATAGAGAGCATTGAGTAAACAGAAGGCTTTACGCCCAAAACACACCAGCAGTGTCTCGCGGAATCACACGCGCCAGAAGCGAATGCTCGCGGCATTGAGAACATACGGGAAGCGCGCGCCACTCGCGTCTGCGAAACTTCAGAAGCATTTTTCTCTAAACCACTGGTGATATTTTGGGTGTAACAGGGGGTCACATTTTTTGAGAAATTAAATCATGGGTTTAAAAATAGATTTTTAAAAATTGATGCAAATACTTGTATCCGAAACGTTCAGACAGTTTTGCATACTTCCGGGTAGTAGAGGAGTGGTAGTGGGGGAGTGGAGGAAGGGAGGTGAGGAGTGAAGAATATTGGGACGCACCCGCCTTCGGGCGTGGCTTGGAAAAGATTAGAGAAGTTCATTGTCTGTAGCTGCGTGCTGATTAGCATTAATTAGTCCACACAGTCTGGATGGAGCACAGCACACTTTAGCAACACACAACATTTCAGTGACCAGGCATTATGCACACCATTAGACTAATACAAATCACACATGTTGCACCCTCTTAAATATACAAAGAACTGCAAATCACATGTGAAATCAGTGCTTTTATCCAAACTAAGTTTCACTAAACCCCAATAAGCATGCTATAGAGCCCCTAAAGGGACATCTCGTGAGCACAACTTTTTTAATCTTGTGAGCACGAGATAATGAGAACTTGCACGTTTGAAATAGGCTAAAAGGTTTAAATAGACACACATATTTGTGCTGATCTGTGGTCTAGTGGGTACGGTGTCTGCCTTGTAATAAATAGGTGGCCGGTTCAAATCCTTGTTTCTGAGATTTTCAATTTTCAATCTTAAATGGGAAATTAGCTAATTCAGCTGGCTACAACAGCGGGGCATTCAATAACCTTTTAAGTAATTGCATATTTAAATACTATTCCCACATGAATTATTTATGCATTAGGCTACTATAGGCTTCATTTACACAGTCTTTTAACACATTTAGGCCTATTACAGACGGCTATTGTGGTAAGCTAGTTACTGTCAGCTATAACCTAACGACCGTGAACATGCAACGGAGCCGTTTTCATATCAAAGATTGGCACCTACTAGTCATGAATTTTGAGTCACTAGTTGCACTTTTATTCTACATGTATAAAAGTGTTACACTAGAAACATTATAAGTTGCACCACAGTGCCAACTAGTGGCATCACAGCCAACTAGTCAGCCTTTTAACCCACTAGTGGCCTTTTAGGTAACGTGTTGCCAATTAAAGCAGTATAGTTAACTATTGAAGTGGTAACAGTGTAAACATGTTAACTATATAAATTGCAGAATCCGTATATTCGCCTAACTAGTTACATAGGCTACATTTCTCTTCACTAGTTTACTAACCTAAAGCCAATGTGTTATATTTTTAGCACATCAACTAGTAGCCTTTAGTTGTAGCAAAATGCTCGTTTTATTAAAGGTGGCGAGTTCGGCTCATGGAATGATGGTCGGCCCACTGGAATCAATACAGAGATGGTTTAGGTCTATCTAGCTATTCAATTTAAAAACAAAAACTAGCATAAACACAAGAATGATTTGGCAGTGAATGACATTTCAAACGGGACACACAGTGACCTTCTCATTTGTTGTTTTGATGATGATGGTGGAGACCGCTGTCATCCTGGAGGAAAGAGGCCACTCCCATCAGGATAGAAAATCATAGGATAAAGGCGATTATTCATAATAACTATGTGTAGCACAGGCCAATTTTCAATGTACCTGAAGTAAAGCACCAGAGTCATGTTTATCAAAAATAGATCATTCTTTATTACAAAGTTTCGATGACAAAAAGCACTAGGGGTAAAGGATTAATTCACTAAAGGATCTAACGGGTAACTGGATGCAACATTTTGCTCAAGTTAATTCTATCAGTTTAGTTTAAAGGCTACCACACAAGGTGCACTCTAGCACTGCAACTGTTACCACTTGTGTCCAGACGCTGCATTGTTTAATACAGGTAAAGATCACACACAAAGTAAATTCAAGGGAATGCAAAAAAACAAACGTGACAAGGCCATCTGCGGACAAAAAAAGAGAAAATGTTTGCAAAGCATGTATTATGTTTACACATCATTCACACAATACACAGCATATTATCTTACATGTAGGCTAATGGACTAAATGTTTCCCCATAGCAGACTACCCATCAAGTAATTGATTAATTACGATAGCCTATATTCCTGCCAAAAAGATAAATTCTCCCTTTCAAAACAAAACAGATCGAGCTGCACACCCTATTACTGTTTTTTTTAAAACCCCATGCGTCGACATCACAAATTAAATACAGCGTTATCAAGGCATGAAAGACAACGGTCCGCTATGGTTGCACTTCAGCTTCAGTCAAACCTTCCCCTCCTAACAAAATATCCACGCTCCCAATTAAATATAGCCTACTTCGAAATAAATACACAAATGGAATCTCGTTGAACTAGTAAGACAAAATGATCTAGTAAGATATGATCTCGTGAGCACAAGATAAAAATCTTGTGAGCACGAGATAAAAAACTTGTGAGCACGAGATAAAAAAGTTGTGCGCACGACTGCTACTTGGACTGTAAAAAAAAGAACTAATGCTTCACATGTGCTAAAAGGTTTTGTACATGCTAAAGGTCTTAGTAAATCGAGACCTAAATATTTTCCCCCGACTCATGTCTGTGTGAGCCTGGCTTATCGACTGCAGTGTGAAAATGAGTGCCCGTGACATCACACTGCTTGCTTCTAAATCAAAAATGGAGGTTGAGATGAACATGGCAGCGTGAGCATGATTTTCAAATTGGGGAGAAAGATGGGGGAAAGGCCTAAAAAACTAGAGGTGGGTAGTGGCAGAGGGAGTGGAGGCATTGTGAGGTTTGTGCGGAAATAGACCCATGCGTGCAGTCACTTGTGTGAAGCAGCTTTGTATTAGATAAGCTGTAGCCTGTAATTAATTTGAAATTTAATCATGGACTGAATGTTTAAACAGGGCACCGTGGACAAAGCAGCGTGAATAAAAACAATGTGATTAAACTGGACTGATGAATGTGCTAAATTTTAACTGCGTATCATGCTTTTCCCCCCTAAAGTTAATAGACAATGTATTAGTTACTGCTTGCTTCATTTGGAGGTTAATGTAATGAAGCAAGTAATCTATTTAAAAACAAAACAAAAAAGTCATTACCTAGAGAAGGGACAAAAGCATCAATCCATTG
This sequence comes from Synaphobranchus kaupii, assembly GCA_029718625.1. Taxonomy (NCBI): domain Eukaryota; kingdom Metazoa; phylum Chordata; class Actinopteri; order Anguilliformes; family Synaphobranchidae; genus Synaphobranchus; species Synaphobranchus kaupii. The sequence continues at coordinate 21,941,980 of CM056376.1, read as the reverse complement.
AAATACAAAATATAAACATTGATTTTTAAAGGATCCAGAATGTTGTAATGTACTTCTAAGAATTTAAAATGCAATTATACAGTATATTGTATCTTTTTAAATTTCAGAATTACTGGAGGGAAGATTTACAGTTGAAGTCATTAAAACTCATTTTTAACCACTCCACAGATTTCCTGTTAGCAAACTATAGTGTTGGCAAGTCAGTTTGGACATCTACTTTGTGCATGAAACAAGTAATTTTTCCAACAATTGTTTACAGACAGATTATTTCACTTTTAATTCACTATATCACAATTCCATTGGGTCAGACGTCTACATACACTAAGTTGACTCTGCCTTTAAACAGCTTGGAAAATTCCAGATAATGATGTCATGGCTTTAGAAACTTCTGATAGACTAATTGACATACTTTGCGTCAATTGGAGGTGTACCTGTGGATGTATTTTAAGGCCTACCTTCAAACTCAGTGCCTCTATGCTTGACATCATGGGAAAATCAAAAGAAATCAGCCAAGACCTCAGAAAGACAATTGTGGACCTCCACCAGTCTGGTTCATCCTTGGGAGCAATTTCCAAATGCCTGAAGGTACCACGTTCATCTGTACAAACAATAGTACGCAAGTATAAACACCATGGGACCACGCATCCATCATACTGCTCAGGAAGGAGACGCATTCTGTCTCCTAGAGATGAACGTGCTTTGGTGGGAAAAGTGCAAATCAATCCCAGAACAACAGCAAAGGACCTTGTGAAGATGCTGGAGGGAACAGGTACAAAAGTATCTATATCCACAGTAAAACAAGTCCTATATCGACATAACCTGAAAGGCTGCTCAGCATGGAAGAAGCCACTACTCCAAAATCATCATAAAACAGCCAGACTACAGTTTGCAACTGCACATGGGGACAAAGATCTTACTTTTTGGAGAAATGTCCTCTGGTCTGATGAAACAAAAATTTAACTGTTTGGTCATAATGACCACCATTATGTTTGAAGGAAAAAGGGTGAGGCTTGCAAGCTGAAGAACACCATCCCAACCGTGAAGCACGGAGGTGGCAGCATCATGTTGTGGGGTGCTTTGCTGCAAGATGGACTGGTGCACTTTATAAAATAGATGGCATGAGGAAGGAAAATTATGTGGATATATTGAAGCAACATCTCAAGACATCAGCCAGGAAGTTAAAGCTTGGTCGCAAATGGCTCTTTCAAATGGACAATGACCCAAAGCATACTTGCAAAGTTGTGGCAAAATGGCTTAAGGACAACAAAGTCAAGGTATTGGAGTGGCCATCACAAAGTCCTGACCTCAATGCAATCGAAAATTTGTGGGCAGAACTGAAAAAGCGTGTGTGAGCAAGGAGGCCTACAAACCTGACTACACCAGTTCTGTCAGGAGGAATGGGCCAAAATTCCAGCAACATATTGTGAGACGCTTGCGGAAGGTTACCCGAAACATTTGACCCGTTAAACAATTTAAAGGCAATGCTACCAAATACTAACGGAGTGTATGTAAACTTCTGACCCACTGGGAATGTGATGAAAGAAATAAAAGCATGAAATAAATCATTCTCTCTACTATTATTCTGACATTTCACATTCTTAAAATAAAGTCGTGATCCTAACTGACCTAAGACAGGGAATGTTTACTAAGACTAAATGTCAGGAATTGTGAAAAACTGAGTTTAAATGGATTTGGCTAAGATGTATGTGAACTCTCGACTTCAACTGTATCTCTTTGAACACCACCAATGCAACTTAATTTTTGCTGAGTAGCCATTTAAATGCTGTCGTTCTTTGACTATGATGAACCCAATCAAAGTGATTTGATTAAACTATGTACTATTATGAAGGTTTAATGAAACTAATAGCCCAGAGGGTTTGATTAGAAAGTGTTAGACTCCTGTAAAAACAGCTGGCCAGTTATGGGTCTGTCAATGTCATGATTCACTTAGCTTGAGGCAATTACATCCAGAACACTAGCAAGCAAATTTATAAAGGTCCCTCACAAAATTTGTTCATATCTAATATTAATCACTGTTTGTTAGCTACTAGTTTGCCAGCAAGAGTGTTAATTGTGCTCTGCACGGAAGGAATAATTTTTCCTGCTATAACAGAATAGAATAATGGAGTAGAATAATCTTTATTGTCATTATACTCAGGTACAATTAAATTTTGCATGGCTTCTCTCCCAAAATAACACAAATAAAGTAAGTGAAAGAAACACCAGAGAACAGCAGTAATAACAGCCTATATAATGTTAAAAAACAAGTTAAATTAAATATCCACATTTACAAATTTACAGAGGTTGAACAAATTTACGAAGGTTGAGTGTTATAAATATTAATAAATAGATACTAGAACTCTGTGTTTATAAATTGTATCTGTGGTAGCAGTCTCTGAGGGTGGGGGTAGGTGTGTGTGTGTGTGTGTGTGTGTGTGTGTCACAGTTCTTGATGTGTGTGTGTGTGTGTGTCACAGTTCTTGGTGTGTGTGTGTGTGTGTGTGTGTTGTCACAGTTATTGATGTGTGTGTGTGTGTGCGTGCGTGTGTCACCGTTCTTGATGTGTGTGTAGGCATGGGACGATATGAAAATTTCATATCACGATTATCCTGGCCAAAATAATTGCAATTCACAATATTATCGCGATAATCATCAAAATATGCTTAAAACTCTTAAAATTGCACTAAAACATACTGGAATCACTTTACCTTACATTTTGTTAAGAAAAAAATATTTTTATTGCATCATAGGACACATATCTTTTTTTTGTGAACATCCTTTTTAGTGAAAAACAAACAAGGACAGATTCAGACTCTCGCCAACACCCAGCAGGTAATCACAATGAGAGAGAAAAATCCATTAATAAAAATAATCTACCTATCAACCTGATATCCAAGCATTCACATGGTTCAATTAGTTATGTGTTGTAAATGCACAGTAAATTAATAACTTGTTTTCAGATCACACAGACAGAGGTACAGCAAGGACAGCAGAATGAATGCAAAACAATATTCACCAACACGATGCAGGTCCTTTCATTCGGTGGCTGTGCAGCTGGCATACCACACGCAGTTATTCAGGATGCTCTCGATGGTGTTTCTGTAGAAGTTTATCAGCAGTTTCTGTGGGAGCTGGGCCTGTTTCAGCTTCCTGAGGAAGAAGAGTCTTTGTTGGGCCTTTTTGACCAGGTGTGAGGTGTTGGAGGTCCATGTCAGCTGTTTTGACACATTGACTCCAAGGAACTTTAGGTTTTCCATACTTTCCACTGCTTCTCCATGTACATATGTGGAGGAGAAGGTGGACTCTCTCCTTTGTTTTCCTGAAGTCAATGACCATCTCCTTTGTATTAGAGGTATGTAATGTAATGTAAATGTAAATGTAGAGGTGTTAAGGACCAGGTTGTTGTCCTTACACCACTGAGCCAGATGTTCCACCTCAAGCCTGTAGGCCGTCTCCTCATCGTCTGAAATCAGCCCGAATATTGTGGTATCGTCCGCAAATGTAATTATGGAGTTGGAGGTGTGGATGGGGGTGCAGCACACAACTCCTGTGTTTAGGATGAGGGTGGAGGAGGTGTGGTTGCCAATTCCGACTTGCTGTGGTCGGTCTGTGAGGAAGTCCATGACCCATGACCACAGCAAAGAACCAAGGCCCAGGTTGTCCAGTTTGCTGACCAGTTTGTGGGTGATGACGGTGTTAAGTGCAGAGCTAAAGTCCACGACTAGCATCCTCACATAACTGTTTGGTTTCTCTAGGTGTGTCAGAGCGGTGTGGAGAGCTGTTGTGATGGCATCCTCTGTGGGGCGGTTTGCTCGGTAGGCAAACTGGTGCTTATCCAGATCAGGTGGGATGAAGGTTCTGATGTGTGAAAGCATGAGTTTCTCAAAGCACTTCATGGCTATGGGTGTTAGCGCCACTGGGCAATAGTCATTCAGACACTTCACAGATGATGATTTTTTTGGGCACTGGAATGATGGTGGAGGATTTAAGAATGTTGGAACAGCAGCTTGTTGTAATGAGAGGTTGAATATTTTCGTAAACACCTCTGTAAGCTGATCGGCACATGCTTTCAGTACCCGGCCAGGCACTCCATCTGGGCCTGCCGCCTTGCTCGCATTAACTTTCTTCAGGGTGGTCCTCACCTGGTGGTGCTGTAGAACCAGTGTCGACTCTCCGGCAGGTGGGTTGATGAGTGGAGCAGGCCCCCCTCCCTGGGTGTCGAAGCGGGCAAAGAACTGGTTCAGGACATCAGGCAGTTTGGCGTCATCACTGGGCAGCAGATTGATGGTTCTGTAGTCAGTCAGTGCCTTGATGCCGTTCCACATGCTGCGGGGGTTGTTCTTGTTAAATTTTTCCTCAATGCGCTGTTTGTGTTTGCGCTTTGCATCCCTGATGCCTCTCTTGAGTTTCCCCTGTGCTTCACTGTAGGCTTGTTTGTCACCTGACCTGAAAGCTGCATCCCGCTCCTTGAGTAATGTCCTCACATTGCTGTTTATCCACGGCTTTTGGTTTATTGTCCTTTGTGTTAACACATTTTCTGTGCAAAAGTTTATGTATCCTAGTACTGATCCAGCATATTCCTCAAGGTCTGTTCCTTCTGCAAACAAATCCCAGTCTGTGTTATCAAAGCAGTCTTGCAGCATTGAGGTGGCTTCCTCAGACCACACTTGTACTGTCCTGATAGCTGGTTTTGTTCTGCAGATATATGAGCTAAATTAATTAAATAAATTAAATGCATGTAATGTAGGAACGTATGATAGTCGTGCTGTGGCCATTAAGAAATATCCAATGGCGCTTATTGTAAAAATGTTGGAAGTTCCCTGGTGTCCTGATCAAACTGTCACACTGGCTCGCACAATCATCAGATTTACATTCCTCCTCCAGTTTAACTGGCTGAATAATCCCTTTATTCATCCTGGAGTGTTCTTAACTGTAAGGGACAGCTGGTAAAGAAGAAATGGATTCATTCCCGAATGCACAGAATCTGTCTCTATCAGCTGCTCATGCAAAGCATTCCCTAGATTCCCTTGTATCTTTGGAAGAGAAGCAAGGTGTTGCCTTAGAAAGGCCATGCAGAAAGGTGAATCTCTAGGCTTGATAATGCAGAATGTTATACACTCTTGTGTAGAAACTGATTATTTATACAGCAAACAGAATTTAAACATTAAATTGCTAAAGTGATTAAATTCCACTGAAATACTCAAGTATTAGCTCCTTATTGTTCATATTAACTTGAACATCAACGATATTTGAAAAAACTACAGATGCTATGACCAAACTGGCTTCATGAGCGGTCAGTTAGCCTCTGATAACACATCTACCCTTCTGCATGGCAAAGATGCGCACTGCATGCAGTGCTTTCATTAATCACTAAAAATAATTTTCAATATCCAGAGTGATTTTGGTTGTCTGAAGAAGTTTGGGATTTTGACCTTCCTTTATTGCTCTCTGTTGCACTGCCGTTATGTGGATTGGTTATACTTGTGGTCTCCAGTCTCTACAGTTCTCTTTAACATGAAACTGAATCTCAAAGCAAATTAAAGAAAATAATTCAGTCAACAGCAAAGTGAAATTAAATGACCTCACTTGCCACTAGGCTGTGAGAGCGTAGGATTTTAGAGGGGTGGATTTTAACTAAGACTAAACACATTTTTATCTGGATTGAAATATGAGACACTCCGATGACTGCATATAATGAGGCAAATCATTCCATAATTTTGGGCCTTGGAAAATGCCCTGCCGCCAGTTTAGACTCCCAGGGACCACAAAGGTACAGCCAGATAACATAGAATAATGAGCTCACTCTGCTGTGATGTTTCCAGCCCATTTAATTCTCTTTAGGTCTGATTGATGGGAAGTCAATGAAGAGAGTCTAGGACAGGTGTTAAGTGTTGTTATGATTGAAATTATTTTGTTTCACAAATTAATCAATGCATCCATGCATCTTTATGTCTGACCAGAAAGCAGAGAGGGCTTGGAATTAGCCAAAAACCCAATCCTAGTAACATGCAAATATAATTTTTTTTTAAAGATTCAGAAATTTTCCATGAAAAATGTGAAGATGCACAATAACACATACTGCACATATTGTAATATTACAAATCCCAATTCCAAAAAAGTTGGGACAGTATGTAAAATGCACATAAAGGCAGAAAGCAGTGATTGTAATGGTGGCGTGACGTGTGAGGTAGGAGGGGCCAAACGCAGCAAGGGGGATTAATTAAGCACTAGGCCACTAGGATGGGAAACCCCGTAGTTAAGGGAAGGAGACAAGACGGAAACACACATACCAAGGCTACTAACCGGCTCACTGTCACACACCAATGAGTAGAAGCGCAAACGCCAGGTTTCTCAGTAAGAAAACCAAACAAGGCTAATGGAACAAAGCACTGGCCTCCCATACTTCTACGAGCAAAGTGACTAAAGAAAGAGCCAGAAATAATAAACGCCCTGTCTCGGTAACGAGAAGCATAAGAACAGGCGAGTAGCATAATGGCACAAATAACACACACCAAACGTACCGAACACTGCAAACTAATACGAATTAGTATACGAGAAGGCAAAAGGAACGGAGATCTAACGTTCCAAGGCTACTCTCAGAGACTCGCAGTCAAACGCAAACCTGTCAACAAAAACGCCCAAGCTGCATATGAGGAGAGACATACCTGGTGAACGAACAGAACTACAGTTCCGAACAAAATCGTCCCGCAAGTAAAAAGGACGAAACAGAACAGCTGCACCGGAATTACCGGCTAAAAGACTAACGCGAGTTTGATAGAAAATAAACGCCCTGCCTCTTGGTAAAGAGGAATGTAACGAGGAGGTGAAGGAACAGATATAACATTCCATGGCTACTTTCATAGGCTCGCAGTCACATGCAAAGACCAGGAAGCGGGGACAGAAAAGAACCAGGGGAGATGAGTCCTAATAACTACATCTACATAGGCAAGTACGCCGGGGGGAAGAGTCCGCATAACTACATCCACATAGGCAAGTACGCCAGGGGGGAAGAGTCCGCATAACTACATCCACATAGGCAAGTACGCCAGGGGGGAAGAGTCCGGATAACTACATCCACATAGGCAAGTACGCCAGGGGGGAAGAGTCTGGATAACTACATCCACATAGGCAAGTACGCCGGGGGGAAGAGTCCGGATAACTACATCCACATAGGAAAGTACGCCAGGGGGGAAGAGTCCGGATAACTACATCCACATAGGCAAGTATGCCAGGGGGGAAGAGTCCTAATAACTACATCCACATAGGCAAGTCCCGCATTAATCCAGAAAACGTAAAGGGGGTAAACGCCCAATCTCCCAGGAGAGAGAGAAACATTTTACAGGCGAGCCGACGGAGCACCGTCGTCCCATAACTTTACTAGCAAAAATGACTAACGCAAGCTTAATAGAAAACAAACGCCCTAACCTCTCAGTAAAGGAAAATGTAACGAGGCGAAGGAACAGAGAGCTAACATTCCAAGCCTACTTTCAGAAACGCGCAGTCACACACAAACATGTCCACAACATCACCCAAGCTCCATGTAAGGAGAGACATACCCGGAGAACGAACAGAACTACAGTTCCGAACACAATCATCCCGCAGGTAAAAAGGACGAACAGGACAGCTGCACCGGAATTACCGGCTAACAGACTAGTGCAAGCTCAATCGAAAATGCACGCCCTGCCTCTAAGAATAAATAAAGCCCTAAAGTCAGTATGATAAAATGCCCTGTCTCTTAGTAAGAAACTACCATACAAATACACACAATCAAACAAAGACTTCTCTCGCTTTCACGGAAGACAGCAGACAGAGAGAGGAGAAAGAGACAGAAAAGGGCAAAAGATCTAGGCAACAGACAAAAAGGAAAGACCAGAAAGCGGTGACAGAAATGAGCACACAAAAAAGGAATTCAACCTTAAAGCTCAAAGCACAAAGGCAAGTCCCGCAAAACTCCAATAAAGCACAACGGAGAAAAACGGTCTCCTTACAAACCTAGACCTAAACATACTGGCTAAACATTAAAAGGGCAAAATAATACCGCACACAAAACAGCACAAATAATGCCAGACAATACACCACAATACAAATCAACAAACAATCAATCAATATCGAAGCCCCGAACGAAGGAAACGGAAGGCTTATATAGCTCACCGGCAAACACGCACACCTGTGAACGCTGACGAGACTTCTCCGCGAAAAGCCGAGACAGAGCCAAAACTCCACTAACAGAGCAGCGCCCACGTGTGGCGACCGAGGAACACGACCACAAGGGAAAAAGGGTCATAAACCATGACAGTGATATGTAAATTCTCTTTTACATATATTTAATTGAAAATAGTACAAAGAAAAGATATTTAATGTTTTACCTTATCAAATTTATAGATTTTTAAAAATATACGCGAACTCAGAATTTGATACCTGCAACACGTTCCAAAAAAGTTGGGACAGGGGCAAAAAAAAAAAGTCCAAAAAACAACAGGTGATGCTATCATGACTGGGTATAAAAGGATATCAAAAAACTCTTATTTTTAGGTACTCTTACAAGCATTTGAATGGATCCCTATGAGAATTGGGGGTGGGACTAGATTAAGCTGTAAATTACACTTGTTGAAGAGTTTAAGAAAAACTCACTAAGTCCAGTTTTGATAACAATATTTGTCACAGTGGGTATAGTTTTTCTTATAAATGGTTAGATATTTGCAGTTTTACATTTACACTATGATTCTTAGGTATTTAAGTATAATAATGTGATTTTTCATGCAAAATCTCCACCAATTTAAAATAAACAAAAATGTTGATTTTCCCAAATTGGGAAAAAGTGGGCTGAGTGAGTCTTGGAAAAATTCTTTGCGTGAAGCAATCACACCAAAGTTTATCATTAACTCCGCAATTATGGTATGGACACGCAGGGCTCAAGAAGCTTGCATATGTACTGTGTGCCCTCTCTTGAGAATCTATAATGTAGCATAATCTTTCATATAGCATAGGCTATCGGATTTTGTTGGTCTCTAAATAATCTCACCCTGCGAAGACACCCCCTCACTATCCGCACCTGGAGAAGTCTTTTTCCACAGTTGATTGAGTTGATTGTTCAAAGGGCAGTGCTTTTATATCTTTCAATCCATTAGCCTGAAAATAACCTGGCCCAGACCAGGTTAGCTGTGCAGCATAAGGTACCATGGCGATTTACCCAATTAAATGTGAGTCAGCTTTGTGATGCGGAAAACCCAGGGCTAAAGCTTAAATCGGTTCGCTAACCCCATAATCTCGCCAACAATTGAAAGCACTCACCTGCGCAGTGTGCTCTGGTTTATGATTGGTCACACGCAGACTACTATCAGGAAAGCTCACTTTCCTTCCTGTTGTGTTGTGACAGGAGGAGCTGCTGCATCATCACCAGAAATCCATTCATTTAGTTCAGCTGGTCCTCTCTGTCAGTCTCCTCAGAGGGCAGATTACAGCTGCCTCCCTTCTCTCCAGCTTTCAGATGAGTCACTGCACCATCACACACACACACACACACACACAGGCGCACACACTCCCGCATGCATGCCCACACACACACGCACACACACAGGCGCAAACATGGCACAATCACTACACTCCACAAGAAAAACTAAAAGTAAGAATGAAGTAAAGTAAAAAAGGGCCGCTTCAAAATAAAGGGTGGCAGGAAGAAAGGAAAAAAACAGCAAGCTCCCCAATCACTTTCCTCCAGCTGCACATTGGCAAGGGAACTGCTGATAAAGCCATGAAGAATCTGACAGTTTCCACAGCCCTAAACATTCAGTCATTATTGAGGGTAACTTTTATGGAAATAAATAGGATGTTTACTAAATTGAGTGTATAAATAGGGCGGCACAGTGGTGCAGTGCATAGCAAGAAGGTAGCAAGTTTGAATCCCGGCCGAGGGCCTTTCTGTGTGGAGTTTGCATGTTCTCCCCGTGTCCGCGTGGGTTTCTCCAAGTACTCTGGCTTTCACCCACAGTCCAAAGACATGCAGGTTAGGCTAATTGGAGACTCTAAATTGCATGTGAGTGACTGGTGTGTGTGCCCTGCGATGGTTTGGCGACCTGTCCAAGGAGTATTCCTGCCTCTTGCCCAATGCATGCTGGGAAAGGCTCCAGCCCCCCTGCGACTCCGACCAGGAATAAGCGGGTTAGATAATGGAAGGATGGAGTGTATACATTTTTTTTTTCTATACAGGACAACACAAAATGTCAATATAATTTAGACAGAAACCCGTCAAGCATAGGTAAATGTAAGGGTTTTATTGAGCAAAAGGTAATTACAGATGTAACATGTGTAGAAAAAAAACTAAATTATGTGTAAATTTTCTAACCCCTCTCAACAATGAATAATACATAACGATAAATATTTAATATAGGTTGAGAAGCAAAATTTTCCTGGGTCATTTAAAATTCACCAAGCTTGCCATGTAAAATGCAGAGCCGGGAAAATATTTTTGCACTTCTTTTGTCACCCATTCCCTGTCTCACTGGCAATGTTTTCTTTCATCAAATTTAGGATTCATCAGATTTTCCCCACAGAACAAAATAAATAGTCATGCATAAATAATAATGTTTTTCCCCTGGGAACTATTTGGATAAATTTTTCCCAAAAAAGTTTTTTTGTTTTGCATTCCTGTCATTATTGTTATATATTGTTCTCAATTCCTGTCACAGGGGAAAGTAAGTATATCCAACCCCTGCAATGCAATACAAACTACTTAGGTATGCAATCAGAGATCAATCAAAAATGCTACTCTTGCATTTTGTAGTACATTTTGAGCCTGTCAAAAGTAACTGAAATAATCAGACGGAGGAAATAGCCGATTTACCAAAAAATCGGCACTTTACACAAGCTAATTTTTCTTTTTTGTCCTGGGTTGCAGTTCCTTAATTTGTTCTGGTGTCAGTTGACTGATCTTGGGCAATGATTCTGCAGCCGAGATTGTGCGGAAACAGCCAGGGGGAGCCCAGAAGAGAGCACAAGGTCCCTTTGAGCATGTAAAATCAACATTCTCACTCAATAATCACTTCGCTGAAATTGTCTTGACTAATTAGGTTTAATTCACATACCCTGTGGTAATGCTTTTCATATTTCATTATCAGTGCGAGCGCTGCACTGTTTACGCGGAGGTGCAACAGTCATTTGTTGCCCTGTTGCTCTGCAGCAGAGTTCACGTCTCCAAACACGCTTTAAAAACGAAAATCATACAGAGGAGTCTAAATACAGCCGTCCATTCGATGGAGGAGGAAGAAGCAGACACTGTTTGTGTCAGAATTTGTCATATTAAAAATAATAATAATAATGAAAATCTTTGAACATCAAGGACTGGCATGTGGACTGATGTGCTCTATCCTGCACCAGAATACTGCTGTGTTCGAATAAAAAGAGCCGTCCATTCAGCCTTTGATCTTTCTTTCACTTATTAACCTTTGGGAAAGCACGGATAGGCAGGGTAGAATGGCATTGCGAAGGCCCGCCTTCTGGTCTCCACTGTACCATGACACCTGGATAAATAACACAGAAATCAATATGGATTACGCGCAGCTGTAACGAAGGTTCCAGGATGTGTCCCTGTCTTCTCTCTATTTACACAGTCTCTCACCATCAACATAATTTTTTTTGCGGTAATGTTACCAAAGGTCAGAAAGATGAAAAATAAAAGCTGCTTTGCATTTGCACTCTGCTAGTGGCCTGCAGCTATTTTTCTTAGAGGGCTCTGGATGATGCATCCATTTAGCCAAATAGAATCAAAGCGGCGTTCTGAAAGCAGCACCTCTGCTAACGCCTCTCATATCCTTCATCTCTCATACTCCTACAACAACATCACCCAGAGGTTAATGAGAATCTGTACAGTATGCACCCCCATGCATATGAAAACACGATGTATTGTCTTTTTAACGGGCCTTCATTTTCCTTCTAAAATACAGTTTGGGAAAAAAATAAGCAAATTAGCTGCAAAATGCATTTTTATTTATTTTAGATTTCCAGAAAAAAATGAAAATATATAAAACCGGCACAGACCTACAGTATATACTAAGCGCTATTATATTTCACTATTATATTTATCCGAGAATGAATGGCACAAGCTAACATAGGACCGTATAATTTTCATCGCTCATGCTTCATGGACACCTCAAGTTTTCGAAGACAACAAATATTCAGCGTTTTTTTGAATAATTTAAATATAATTTCTGAAACTAAAGAACAGCCACAATTGCTTGTTTAGAGGTTCACAAACACGGATCTTACCATCTTTTTTTAACGCGTTGTCTGGTAGCCCATAAATGAATAAAGACAACGGCTATACAACTGGACAAATATGTTCCACTGCATAAGAAGCTACAAGAAGGCTGAACAAATGTCACCAGAGATTATTTCATGTTTGAGGTGCAGCAAGTCATGATCTTGGCAAGAGAAAGCTCACCTAATTAATGTACCTTTGCTTAATGTTTAATGCATTACTTTAATGTTGCCATTGTAAGACAGAGGAGAGTTGCTGTGCAATAACTCCCTGAACAAGGTCAATCTTATCAACATGATTCTCTTCTCTGCTCTGGTTTTGTTTCCCTATAGACCAATATATAAACTTGTGAATCGTTTTATTGTAATCAAACACTGGTGATTTGGTATTTGGACAGTTTCCTGTTTTGTATTGACCCGTTTCTCATTTTTGGGAGCAACCATTACACTGCCAACTAATAAATCTTTGGAACTAGTGGAGACTATTTTATTTATTTCTTTCATAGAAAAATATGAATATTTAAAAATAAGAGGCACACATATACACACACACACACAAATTAAACTTCACAAATGAATATTTGTTTAATTAAAATAAACAAGCAGATCTGCAACTTATTGTTTAATATGTCTTACCACCTTGTTGCTGTGTAACCATCTGTTAAATGCATGGTGCTAACAAAAACAGAAATCACTGTTACTCAGGCGTCGAGAAAGACTAAATTGTCATATGTGCTCTCCATCACTTAAGTTAGCATTGATTTTGTGACATGCATATTATTGCTGTCAAGCATAACTGCCAGTAACTAACCCTCTTGTCATTGTGGAGACATGCTTGTCCATCTATCAGTTCACAGTAACTCTCGACCTTGGTTTCTTGATAAAGGAAGGGATGTTACTATATAATACTATAATATACACGGGTAGTGAGAAGACAGTGTGCGGTACGTACAGAGCTGCAGTAATTTGAAACGTATTGCAAAAGCAAGGAGTTGTCCACATTCCAGATAGCAGGGAAACAAGCCGAAAACAAGGTAGAATATAAAATGGTAGACCCAATGTACGCAAAGGGTGGAGTCAGTGTGAGTCTGTTGGAAGCATGAAACGAGGACCACTATGTTGCATAATCTGCGCAGCTGTGACTGATTGATGGCAAAGCAGGACTCCCCAAGGGAGCTGTGGTTAGTTCACTTGAATAACTGCCACCTCAAAAAAAAAAAACCTCAAGTGATGGATCCCCACACAAATAATGTCACAACAGTTAAACGCCGCTTTCGTATTTCGTACCATGTCCTCAGCTGCATAACAGGATTTGAGCTTGAAGCTGCAGTTGTTTCATTAGTATGGACATGACAAGGTATGCGATGATAAGGCTTAACACCCTGACAGACCGGTACGGGTCCCTGTGCTGCACATTCAAATGGGCTTGGAAGCGCAGTGTCTTACGGTCCTAAATCAGCTTTCTGAGGGGCTGCATCTGTCACGACCCCCCCCCCCCCCCCCCACCCCCCCCCCCCCCCATTGTTTAATCATGTATATCTTCATAGATGAAGCCAAATAACAAAGAGAGAGAGGTGGTGAGCAGCTCACAGTTCTTATTTAATCATTGGTTGGAAAATGCAAATGAACAAACACATATGTTCCCAGCCTTCTTGATATGATCTGATTTATGATGAAGGATGGGAAGCCTCAATAGGTTTACTGTATATGTTATTACATAAATTAAACTGTAATTATCCCATACACTTCAAGGTCCTAGTACTTGTTGTTCAACTACAAAGCCTGCTAGAATGTGCAGTTGTATAGTCATATAGACTATGCCCTTACAAACATTATTATTATGATTATTATTGGTGTTATTTAGTACTACTAATACTATTTTACATATTCAAGGTGACTGGTTCATAGATTCAAGTGAAGAGGACATTGCACAGCACAAAATATAACTTCAATGCAATTTACCAGGAACACAAAATATGTGAAAAAAAGATAGGGACAGCCCGTAATACCTTAGAGCTATTACACTCAATCCAGTTGCAGGTGAGGTGATTCTGATACAGTCTGAGAGTTTGCACAGCTTTGCAGTGTTGGGAGAAAGCTGGGAACTCAAGAATGTGGGATTTCTTAAAGATGAGCGTAGACGGGTGGTCCTGCTATGCTTAAAGTGATGGGTATGCTCGATCATTCAACCCACAAAGGGCCTGCAGGACAGGAGGACAAAGCGAAGCCTGGGATGGAGGAAGAAATATATATATATTTTTGTTTGTTTGCCTGTTGTCATTATTCACTTGAAAAGAAGTGAATCTGAATTGAACCTGTAGATTGGTGATGTTTCCCTTTGTGCCTTTGACGCAGGTGATCTTAGTAATTCATCAGCTTGTGTCCTCAGATCTTTCTGCTGTACCGTGTGACAACTGGGAATAACAAGAGTTCTCTTTCAGCCATTTTCTAAAATGCTCGGTTGTAACATAAATGCATTTGGTCAGATTTCTCAGATCAGGGAAAGCTTGTAGAAGAGTAGCTGTTTTTCATGAAAGTTAATTAACTTGTGACCAATGATTACCATGAGATAATATCCATTTGTATTTTTATTCATGAGTAAAATTGCCATGATTTTAAACGCTGAGCTAGTGCCATTTAAGTAAAGACACTGTGAATATAAGGATCTGGCTGATTCTGCCTTTGCTAAGCACCTCATAATGAATGAAAAGTCAAAATATCTTCTACCCTTTGTCTAGCTTGAAGGATTTTCAGTGCCTTCTGAATCAATACCCTGGAATGATTTTGAGTGTGCTGGAGCTTTATTGAGATCCATTATCTTGTTTTAACGATCCTCTGCCTTCATATTATATTAACAAATTTCCTCACTGCATTTTTGGTCTTATAAATTCAGCGTAATTGTATGCCTGTATGAAAGAACAAAGTGTGCCAAAAGGATGCCTTTGTGGACATATATTTGATGCATAAACGTATGTATATTTTGTATGATAGCAGGCCAATGTTTTAGTCCAATGAGCACGATAACCAAGCAATTACACCCTCTTTGCACATAAACAACTTAGGACTTTTAAATTTACAAGTGTACACCAGTGTCATGCCATTGTCATCAACGCACAAACTCGGTTACTACTATTATTAGTATTATTATATGCACATACACACAAGCACAACGCACACTGGCAGAGCTTTGCAGCACATTCTGCTCATTCGGAGTGTCTCCTGAGAGCTGGCATGGAGTGAGAGGGCAGCAGTGCTTATTGTGAGCGCCACGGCAACATGTGCAGTGAAGAGAGGCCCTGCAGGCCTGGCGCCTCCTGATTGGGCCTCTGATGTGCAACCAGGTTCCACTGCTCCGGGCAACCATCCACTGTAGGTGTCACACTGAGGACGCGAGGCCGATTCGCTGTCTGTCAGGAGCATCTGCCGTCCACCGACTTAGGGCACAGAGACCGTGGGGGTCCTCGGCAGGAAACTGCATGTGGTACTTCAGTTCTTGACAACAGTTAAGATTTTAAAAAGGAATAAAAGCCAGAACTGAAACTGAAATGAGTGAATCAAGTTATCACACTGCACCATTGATTTAGCTTGTCTCAGAATGCAGCATTGTACCCGCCAGCTCTGAACTACCCCTACCCGCCTCCCACAGTCTGGGTGTACCCTTTTAACTCACATCTGACTTTTGTCATAATACGTCCATTGGGTTAAATCTTATTTGACCTGCTAATTGGCACTTGATTATTATTGGTACTATGCAGCATGAAATTATTATTATTATTATTATTATTATTATTATTATTGTTGTTGCTATTATTATTACTATTATGTTTTTCAGCTCTCTCTCTCTCCCTCACTATCCTCTCCACCTCTTCTCTTGCTAAACAAAAAGACTGCAAAAAGCTTCAGCTGTAGATACTTACAATAACCCCACAGAACATAAAATGCAAACTGGCTGAGGCAAGTCTCTGGGTGCTGCTCAAAATGTATCTATTATCCCAAAAGGTTAGTTATAGGTATTGATTATCAAGATTATTAAAGCCCACGTGCTAAAAATGTGGTATGCTTGCATTTTGTTTCCCACAAATACAGGTTATTCCTTTAACCTGAGAGGTATGATATGAGCAACCAAATGTTGAATGAATGAAAGAACGAGTGAACGTGTGAGAAAGAGGGAAAGAGAGAGAGTGTGTGTGTGTGCTGGTGTGTATGTGTGTGTGTGTGTGTGTGTGTGTGGGGGGGGGGGGGCTGCCTGCTGTCATAAACCAAGGCTATACTCACAATATCCAATATTATCCAATATTTATCCAACTCTTATGGAGAAAACGAGACACTTCAGAATTATTATGGCGTTCACCTAGGAGAAATCACTCTTCATCCACACTAGCTAGATATTGTTTTAATATTCTTCTGTGACCATGTGTATGTCAATGCTATTCTTCTAGAAATTAAACATTGATGGTTTATTTCAGAGTCAAGTCTTGTATAATGAGTCATGAATCATGTGAATTGCTGCATATACCACAAATCATATACCGTAGGAATATAAGTATCAGAATCCCTATACTCACCTACAATGTCTTAGTATGTCACACAGTTATGTTTTAGGTCATTTATATGCAGAAATAATATCTATGTCAATTACAGTCAGTGAGATAAAGATTAAAAAATTAAGCATGAGAAAGCTTGTTAATTAAGAAGAGGATCAGGTTAGCTTTACCCAGAAATAAGATCAATTTTCCACACTGTGCATGACAAAGCAACTGCAGGATTTGTTGTAATTATTTTATTTTGGAGGAAAAAGTACTTTTGTGAACTCATGCTTATGTTTTACACCTAAAAAACCATTTCCAAGTTCTTACTGAATTAATAATCACAATTATATACAGGTATGGAAATTTAAACCTCCACACCCTGCTGTATGTTGGATTGAAACCACATATGTAAATATTATGGATGGGATATGTATATGAGTGTAAATCTCTCTCAGGCATGTATAATATAATGGATTATTCACTTAATTCTATGGCCAGGTTTCATCAACATGTCCTTGAATTTTACTTCTAAATAAATGCCAACATTAGTCTTTTCTTCACAAAAACAGTTTGACAAGTTAATTTTGGTTATCAGTGAAGAAAATGAAGAAAAAGAAAACACTCATAACGGAAATCCTTGAACATTTTTCCCGCAGGCAAAGAGAGTAACTATCGTTCTCTTATCCTCTGCCTTGCTTTATTACCCTGTTTGGTACCATCACTTCTGAGGGTTGAATCTTTAATAGCCAACACCACTATAAAACAAATAAGTTTTTGTATTAATTTAACATGAATATGAAGTACAAATATTAAATGCAGACCTAAGTGTCCGTTATAAAAACAAACAATGGCCTATCAGAATCCACACACATTGTTACCAAGCACCTTTTTGTATTAACCCTTGTGTGGTGTTCGGGTCTGTGGGACCCGTATTCAATGTTTACTAAAAGAAAAATACAATTCATAATTTTTTCAACCTGAGACTCATTGGCCTTGGCTCATTTTCTGTGATGAACATGTAAAAGAACACGAAAATCACATTTTATCACAAAAAACAAATATCACTTTTATTGATAAATGTGATCTAGCAGAGGTAAATGGTCAATATTAACCATATATGCTGTCTATATTGCTTGTAATTGAGATAAAGTAAATACCTGTGAAGTATTTTTACGTAAATTGTTATGGCTTTATTGTTTTAAAAACCCAATAATGTTGTGGGTCCACCAGACCCGCGAACACTGGGTGAGTAACAAAAACACGAACACCACACAAGGGTTAAACAGTGACTACTCAAAATACAGTAGCCAGTAGTTTTATTTCAGTTCACAAGAAACATTGATATGAGAAATGTTCTTGTTAAAACAAATAGCATCCTTTGTACAGATGTCTATCTTTTGATATGAAAACTTTTTTTTGATATGTGATCTTAACTTTCAAGACTGTTATCTGTGTGAAGGTAGCTTTTACCAACAATTACTGCAATCTCTGCTTGATTTTTGTTGTGCATGCAGTAACGACCAATTAATTTATCCACGTACAAGTAATAGAAGCCTAGCAGTTGTAGAAGTTCAACATGACTCTTCTAAGGCTTCTAGCATTAACTGCTTGTACAAAACACTGTAAGAAAAACCTTGATTCAGCATCAAAGGGAAATAAGCAACAAACTCAATTCTCTATAGCTTCACTTAAATTAGTTTTAAAAGAAGAGGTGCCAGGAAACCCATCCAGAGCTTCTATTTTTAAATGTTTTCCATGACAGCTTAATTGCAAATTTCAATTTGCATATGCAATGTCATTATGGCTCGCCAGAATAATGATAATTTAAAAAACTGCCGGTATTTATAAGCAATGTGAGTTCAGCATGTTGATAATACATAAAGCATACTGATAAATCAACCTCTTGTGCTGCTGTCTTGCCAAAGTTGCTTTTGAAAAAGAAAATCTTAATTTGGCTCTGTGCTCCAGCACATTGGATTTGAAATTAAACAATGACCATGATGTTAAAGTGCAGACTGTCAGGTTCAATTTGCAGGTATTTCCATCAATATACAGTGATCAGTAGGAAATAACCCATTTAGCCCTTTGTATACATGGGGACCAAAAGTAATTGGACAAATGACCACAATCTTAAATGTGGTATTTTTTCCTTCAGTCTTGTCTTAAGAAAGTGAAACGCATGTTCAATTGGATTCAGGTCACATGATTACATGATTGACTTGGCCAGTCAAGAACATTTCACTTTTTGACCGTTGGTTGCTTTAGCAGTGTTTATGGGGTCATTGTCCTGCAGCAAGGTGAAGCACCATCCAATGTGTTTTGAGGCATTTGGTTGGATCTGAGCAGATAAGAATGATTTTTCTGCACACTTCAGATTTCATCCTGCTGCTACCATCATCTGTCACATCATCAATAAAGACAAGTGAGCCAGTTCCAGTGGCAGCCATACATGCTGAAGCCATAACACTACCTCTACCATGTTTCAAAGATGAAGGGGTGCTTTGGATCATGAGCAGTTCCTTTCTTTCTCCACACTTTTCTCTTTCCATCACTTTGTTACAGATTAACACTCATCTCTTCTGCCCAGAAGAATTTGTCTTCTCATTATTTTAGGCTTTGACACATCGATGCCTTCATCCTGGAGAGTGTATGTGATCTGTTCAACAGTTGAAAATGGGTTTACTTCACAATCGAAGGTATTCTTCGGTCATCCACTACAGTGGCTGTTTGATATTGCTGAGCTTTCCAGTGCATTATTGCTACTTAAAAATGTATGAAACTATTGATTTTGACACACGCAATGTTTTAGCTATGTCTGATCAATTTATTCTAATTATTCAGCCTTGTGTTGGCCTGCTTTATTGGCATTGACACTTCTTGTCATTGACACACCTCATGTTGAGGGACAACAGCAACAGACTCCAAATGTAAATGTCGCACCTAGAATCAACTCTGGTAGCTTTCTTGTGCAAAAGCTAATGATGCAAAGACACACATTTGGCTAAGAAGCAGCTGAACAGCCAATTGTTCAATTGTGTTTGTTCGCCTAAAATGGAGGGCCATGTATAAAAGTGCTGTAATTCATGCACAGATATGGATGGAAATACCCTCAAATTAAAGCGGACAGTCTGTTCTTTAACCCCATATTCATTGATTAATTTCAACTCCATTCACTGTTCTAACTAAACTTTTGATGGGCAGTGTATATACAGTGGGTTGAAAAAGTATTCCGCCCCCTTAGACTTTTTCTTCTTTCTTTTTTTATATAAATCTATTTTTAATTGATTAACATTTGTTAACATAACATGCAACTGAATAGCAGACCAATTCAAGTAAATTAAATTAATTATTCTTTGTCACAATTTCATATTACATATTAGTAGATCTAAGAAGCAAAAAAAAATTAATACATGCAGGACAATACAATTCCACATGCTTTTAAGCCAGTGTTCTTACACCGGTGGTTGTAGACAACATGACGATGGTTGATGGTTCATTGTGGATTATGGGGGGAAAATGTCAATCCTGACCTTGACCGTAGACACAAGGCTGAATGTAAGGTTTGCATCAAATTTCTGCAATTAGATAAATGATAGCACATAGCACAGTAATTTTGCATCTAGCATTCAAAGCAGCTGATTGCTATTATATCTGAGAGAAAAATGGTGCTAATAATTGCACTTCAAGATGCGAACACCTTCGGCAGTGAGACCCCGTTATCATTGATGGAGCCATAAATTTGCATTTTATTAACACAATCCCTGCCCCATATTATTGGAAAGGCACATGTGTTTCATTAATGTATGCTTTATCTGCTTTCTTGAAGATGCAGTTAGTAATAGTTTACGAGATGCATACACTCAGACATGATTTCCCATTCTGAAAACCAGTGGCCACTGAGATAAATTAAGTCTACTGTGTATGAATTGGCTAGCTTAACATGCTTAATTGTTAGATTAATTGTCCCATTCAGGGGCCACATGTATAAAACTGAGTAAAAGAATGCATAAAAGAATGCTCAGGGAGAAAGTCGGAAATCTGCTTACGTAAAGTTTTGAATTTTCTTTTTGTCTTTTGATCATGGTGTTGCCATATCACATTGACTCCAAACATTGCGTACGTATGGTGTACAGAGGTATGCAGTTTCTCTTATTTTATACATCTGAATTTCTGCGTGGAAACTCGCTTACGCAGCTTTCCGAGGGCATTTTTCTGCTCAGCACTGTTTATACATGAGGCCCCTGGTCTTGGTGCTAAGCTAGTTTCCATTTTCTATATAAAATTGTCTGCAGCATTTATATGATTTTCATGGCACACACAGAGAAGCTCCAGGCTATCCCTAAGGAGTGGACTTAAATTTCAGTTTGTAATCATGTGTTTTAAATGCAAAATAACAGTCTATACGTACGTACACCTCTGATATTATGGGTGTCTGCATCTAGGATTTCTTACTTGGATTTTGGATTTTGCATATTTTTTGAAGATAAGGTGTTTGCACGGCCATGGGCTGCCGCTGTATCATAACCGGAATAGCTTACTTAAGTTTTCTGAATGAGATCAGAATAATGATGTGCATGTAAACATTGTCTCAACCTTGATGTTATTGCAGGAGGTCCGTTGGAAGTTTTTTTTTGAATTATGAAAACAAGGATAATGGTTAAAAATTCAAACATTGTATTTTTCTTTCCACACAAAAGGATTGTTATATGTAATTTAAAAAAAACTAGCCTATAGTCTGTTTTGGGCTTTGAACAGTTTGAAGCATCGAGTTACAGTATGTTAAAGTGACAGCCAATGTTTGACTGATAGCCATTGTAATGCCTCTATCAAAAAAAGATGGTCAATGGTAACTTGACCAGTGTTAAATTATAGTCAATGTAATGTCAGTGTTAAAATAACAATCAATAAAAGTCAACAGAAAATGTATCAATACATGTACAGTATATTTAAGTGATTATCAGTATTTTAAGTTATTCTTAACAGAATTGTCCATTAAAGACATTAAATTTAGACTGTGAAAGATGGCCTTTAGCACATTTCAGTCTTGCATCAGATAGTGAGCTCCACTGCGTACAGAATGTTGAATGACTCTGCTGAGAATTATACATATTTTCATAGCTCACTGTCAGTAAATATTGGACAGTAAACATTGGACTACAAGAGAGCTGCAAGCCTGCAAAGGTAGAGATATTTAAAAGTGCTGAATGGATCGATTATTGGGTTCTGGAGGTGTACTTACAGTAATTGTGCAGGAATGTAGTGGTGGGGCCCAATGCGAGATCTTTTCATGGGGCACAGAATCTCTGGTAGCGCCCCTAGCCGCACATATAAAAATAAATAAAACCTGTCAGATTTAGTCTATGGGTACTGATGGATTAGATGAAGGATATACCTGAAGAAGCACAGGTGATATAGGGAATCACTCTCTGGTTAGAAAAAAAAAAACACATCTTTCTCAGTTGTGGGGAAGGGAGCTGCAGTGTTATTGACAACCTTAGGGGTAGTCAGAAGTGTCAGAGGAAGGAGATGGTGCCTTGAGCTAAACCAGCGAGAGGGTTATTACTCTCTACTGGGAGGTAAGGGCCTGTAACATCACAGCCAGGCCCAGCCTCTGGCGCTGATGAGGCTGACACATCCGGCTCTCACAAACTTCCCACTGATCCCAGAACAGTGGGGGATTAGAGGCCTGGCGCTTCATGCCCTTTAGATCCAGATTGTCTGTGTGTAGATTAACAGCTGAATAAGTCACTTTGACTGCCAAACTTTTCTGATGGTAGTTCCTAGTACAAGTATGGTGATGTGGCACTACATTATAGACATTAGAGGCTAGTTAGATTGTGACAATTATATACAACATGAATATTGATGGTTGGTAGTAAGCTAGCCAACAATTTCAAGATATTGCTGCCTAATGTCTGAGAACAGTAGCCTATTTTAACTTTAAAACCAGAAAAGCTATTATAAGCATAGTAAAATATATATTTTTTCAGCCATGATAAGCATAGTAAGCCAACAGTAAGCCATAGTAAGCCAACACTTCACAAGTATTGGGCAGAAACAGTGACCAGAGATAGTGAATATTGGCAAGGCTTGGAAATAACAAGTTAATTAACATATATGAAAATAACTACCAACATAATTTGAAAATTTGCAAGCAAGCGAGGAAAACTAAATATAGCACAAAAACATACAGTAGCACAAGTAGTATTAGTAATAACCATAATAAAGCTAGCTTGCAAGTTTACATAGAGAAAATTGAAAATGTGAGCGCCAGTACACTTTATTTTTGTTGTCAGCCAAAGCCCTGATGCCTAGTGAATGGCCTGCGGCTGTATTTCAAAGGTATGCAAGGTAGCTATACAGCTGCCCCAGGCTAGCTGGAGAGTGATATTAGCAACAAGGCTGAATTTAGTTGAATTGCCAGCCTAGGCCTGTCACTTTACATTGGATGTTGCCAAATATAGTCTGTGGCAAGTATATTTTCTCTATGGTGTCTAGCAGCAAAGATAGCAGTGGAGCTAGCATCTGGTTACTAAGACTGCTAACGTGCACAAGAGGAGAGCCGGCAGCCATCTTCCACACATGGTGAAAGCAGCCTGAGGCAGGGAGATAGCTCAAAGGACAGTACTGTTCTAGCTGCTCCAAGGTAAAACCCACAGTCAATTATTTATTTTACCATTTTTAAGGAAAATAAGCAGTAGGTATCCTAAGGGTATGCTACGGGCTACAAAATAGCAAGTCCTAACTCACAAAACCAGAGCAATTCTCTCAAAGGTATTTTATAGAAATTAATTTTATGCAGCATCTTGCCACATATTATGCAGTTGTACATGTGTGTACACATATCGTCTGCACATGCACACTATGCCCTGCAGGAAAATTCATCTCATTTATTGCTACAAAAATGCAAACATAGTTATAATATCTTGAACTACAAACATTGAATGGACATGATTGGCTGAGGCTAAATAAGAAAGCGATTGCTTTGGCTTTTCTGTCAGGTGCTATTGAGATGCTATGCTAGCTTTCATATCAAATAATTACCTAACGCCAAAAGCCTAACTAGCTATCTTTGCGAACCCTTTTTATTAAACAGCAAGCTAGCTAATGAGTAGCTTTCTAAGTTGTAAAAAAGAAAAAGCTAATTAGTGAACTAGCAAATCTACAGGTTAATTTGCTAGCTGCCAATGCTATTTTAAGAACGGGCAATCCTATTATAAAAACAGTATGGAAGGTTAGAGCGAAGGCAGCTATGGAGGATGTTTGTTAATGATTTCAAAAAATATTACTTTTTGTGTGGATATAGCTTGTTGTATTAACATCAGCACAATTGATTATCTGGTATTCCAAACAATTTACTGATTAACCTTGATTTTTTTGTGAGGATGTACCAGACCAATGCTTTCCTTGTACAGCTATTTTCGGCCTCTTAATTGGTTAAGGGACACACTTGCGGTGTGGTTAAGCATACATTACAACTTGTCACAACTTTTTTATTTGATGGCAGCACGGCTGCATAAAGTAAAATAATTACTAAAAATTATCTTCCTGGTGCTGCAGCTTTTACCTGGTCTGTTGTTTTGTACATGATCACTGTTGAAACCAATAAACGTGCTGCAACTTCAAATCATTCAGCTCATCATTCCACCATCCATTTTTTTGTGGCTAAGCTTTATGTGTCGTCACTGGGATTCTGAATCTAATAAACTTGTTTTGTGATAATGTCTTTCTAAATAGCACTATACAAATAAAATTGAATTCACTGATTATTCTAATGCTATATAATGATCACTTCTGTATGGATGCATGGAATTCATATTTTTCAATGCTATAATTTGACACATCTAGCTTTGAATCATTTCCCTTCTCTCTCAATTTAGTCTTCTACAAATTATCCTGTTTTTGATGTAAATATGTATTTTTAATATTTTAATCTCGTTACTAATTTAGGTAATATAGTGATTATACATTTGCATTGCAATTAACATTATTGACAATAGTGTTCATTTCTTGTCAATCATTTCTAAACATTTCTTGTAATCAAAAACACGTGAAAAATGTTTAAACATGTTTCATAAATTTTATTTATTTAAAAAGGAAACCGAAAATGTAGTATTTCCAATATTTAAATATGTATCAATCTAGGTTGGACATTCAATAGCTGGTTGTCGAAAACACTAATATGGATTCCCATATTCCGAAGGGGCTTTGCTATACCAGAGCCTTGGAGTTGCCAAGGTTACATATTTTACAGGGGGTCAGCTATCACTTAAATTTGTATGGCCTAAGGGATGTCTACATGTCAAAATATGAAGTTTTGAACATGTTCAAAAAGCTGCTGAACTGATTTATTGATTCTCAGCGAGTATGAGATGGGAAGTTGTGGATTATGTGTGTGAAGCAGTATGTGTGGGGCCCATCTATGGGGCTAAACAGTGTGTGGGGCCCATCTATGGGGCTAAACAGTGTGTGGGGCCCATCTATCACCAGTACCTTTCACTTGCGCATAGTTAATCCCCTAAAAAGTAACAGTGTGCAGTGTGCTATGTATGAAATTTGAAAATCAGTTTTTTATTCAAAAAGATAAATTTATTTCCAGAATACCTTGAAACTATGGTGATTTTAATTCAAATGCATAGGCATAATCCACATTTAGATTATGACAGGTTTACGTGTATCTCAGTGAAATTTCAAGATTTGGCAAATGGCACGGACTAGTCTCTGGTCCGAGAAGATAAAATTTTTAAACCGGGCGGAACTGCTATTGGAGGATAATGAGACAATATGGCCAATATTGTTGGGATCTAAAATTGAATTAAAGTACAGGATAAAAACACTTAGAATTCATAACACAGAGTGCCTGTCACAGCCTCCTATGTCAGCCATGCACTGCCAATGACTTTGATGCGAACATAATGCAGACAAGATGGATATTTTGATGATCAAAGAAGGACATTTCTTGTCAGGCCCTACAGCATTGCTGAATTGGGAGTGTAAAAATCAAGTACATTCATGCTAATCTGGGTAAAGTTCCAAGGCACGGAGCCAGCTTTCTGTTTTACTTTGCTTTCCCTCTCAGTTGCACAGGGGTTGACCATCATTTCCCTGCACTAATAAAAATGTATCTTAATACCGCTGCGAATATAGCATTCTCTGGGGTTCATTTTATTATCCTGACGAATCTTACCATTCCACGGAATGATCAGCTCCGGTAATCTCTCACTGCGGGGAGAGGTGGGGAATATATATTTCCATGTGAAGGCAAAAAGGGCTTTAATGGTATGTAATGGTTTGGAACTGGGTTATGAATAGTGATCACTCTCTGAAAGTGTGTGCATTATATTCACTTTGTGACAGGTGCCATCAACAGTAGAACTAGGGAAAGGGACTCCTGGCAAGGGTAGAAAATGTAATCATGAGACATATGTTTCTTAAAGAGCCCTGCCATGCTATAAATATCACAGGCTATAATCCAGGAGCGTGAATTCGGACAAAGTAACAGGCTGCAAACATGGCAAAGGCAAACACGGTCTGTAACTGACGGACATACAGTGAATGGCGAGAAATGCTAACATTAAATGGACCTGCTGTGCGGCTGACAGGTGGGCGCATTGGTATACTCTTGGTAATTTGACCCCCTTTTTAGATGGAAATCAGTTAAAAGGATATACAGTATATACACATATACACACACACACTATGTGAGTGCAAGATCAAATTAGTACACAAGATCAAAATCCAGGCAGAATGAAAACAACCTCACTGGTTTCTTTATGAAGGATCCCAAGTGCCATACAGAAGCACCAACAGTTACACATTGGGACATTGGGGCTCTCAGATGATAGCAATGATGGTGTTATTGATCTGTGCCATTCTTGCACTCAGATGAAGACCAGGTGGGTATTGAGTAAAATCCGGAACAGCTCTTTTTACTTCAGTCCGTGTTCCAGATTTGGGATGGTTGCGGGTTTTACTCAGTGCAGTTATCGAGCTAACTCAGTGATCCTGCTTTGTGAAATATCCCCCAGGAAAACGGAGCAGTGTGTAATGAAGCCACCACCAAGAACTATAATTCTGGATCTGTATAAAGACTGGGACTGAAGGAACGTGGAATGCAGTATGAATGTTGTATCTGTTTTTAAAGACTAGGAATGCAGTATGAATACTGGATTTGTTTTTAAAGACTAGGACTGAAGGAACAAGGATGTTAAAATGCACAAATTACATAATACCAATGATATCACTAACATTATACAATTGTAGATAAGCACATAATCAGTGGTGATTCAGTATGTGGATCATTGTACCACAAATTTGCATTGCTGTGTTGTGTTGCCACTGAACTTGTGCAAGACAAAAATACATTTTTAGATTATTTTATTTTATTTTTTTAAACAAAACTGTCTGGGAGTATGAAGGCCAGGAACATGTTCTGTTGAAAATATGTTCTCTCAAGTTTTGAGCTCAGAGGAGCAATTAAATATGCTGATTAACCTACATAACAACCCTACAAGATGCTACAAGAGTGAGAGGCAGAGTTATTGGTTAGATATTATCAACAACTAACTGGAAGTCCCGGTTAACCACCCACCGCATTAATTATAAAATATCAACGGAGGCAGTACAATCTGTGTTAAATACACATCTTTATGCTTATTCTTGAATTTGGGGAGAAAGAGAGACAAAATAAATGTTTAGCTATTACAGAATACACGTAACGTCCCATTTACACTGTAATGTCATACATATGTAGTAGACAAGGTATAGAAGTTCCTTTGAAAATATTTTATATCCAGTAGGATGCGTATTCACTTCCTTTCCTGATTTCCGCACTCTGGATGTTCAGCACTCTGGATGTTCAGCACTCTATGAATATTTAGTTAATAATGCATTAATATTCACTAATGATGCCTGCTGAAGAAAATATTGTCAATCTCAAATACACACGACGCTATTCTTTGCCACTGTATTGTATTGCATACTGTATAGAGGCAGCGAGTGGTGCTCAAAGAAGCTTGAGAAAATTATTTAAAACAAACAATATGGGTAATGAACGAGTTGCACCAATCACAATGGCGAATTATCCATGCATGATGCAAAGCCGATTCACAATTGAAATTAGCAAAAGGCAGTGATATCTGCTACTGCTCCTGACGATCCAGGGATGTATCCTCCCCCTACTGAATTCTACACAGGCAGAGGCATTTCCCAGAAGGACCACTTGCTCTCTGCCCTCTATGGGAAGCACACCGGACACACCACGCATACAACTCGTGACCTCCCTGGCTGGCCCCATAGCACTACTCATTGGTTTGCTCGTTTCTTGTTTGTGAATTCCCCTGTGACTCTCTCCATCTTTATACACTCAGATCGGATTCCCCCCCCCCAACTGCCATTGCTGCTTGTTGAATATATTGCCAAGGACTTTCTGCAGGTCTTCTGACTTCATATCCCACACGCCCTGTTTCACCACCCCATGAATTGTGCCACAGAAGCAATTCAACCAGCTGCTGACTGGTTCCTGGAACAATTACTGTTTACCGTGCCCATCACATCGCTGGCTCAAAACCATTTAGGTCATTAAGCCCATATTTGTAAAACTACAACCTTGAGGATCTCCAGTGAATGTCACTATTCTAGAGAGTAGATTTTAACATCTGTACAACAGATGCAAGATTGCCCACTGATCATTACTGTAGATATGAGATTTCATCAGAAGTTTATTAGCCTCTCCAAAAAAAGCTACACTCAGAAAAGATTCATCTTAGGGTATTGATGTATTATTTAGCAAGTGAGTACACTATCAGTACCAATTTCTGCAGAGGAAATAACTTAATATTCCTGTTGTTTTATTTTACAGCCATTATATTTGTCAATAGGAAATAGCAAAAGTCAAGTAACACAGCTACATGTCAGCGGTGTGCATTACATCACCCGACTACCCAACGACAGCCTTCTTATTATGTTCTCGAAATATCTCCCACAATGTAGACACAGAATCACCAGGCCCGTGTAAATAAAATATGCATTACCATAGTGCACTTTGCAGGCATGAAACATAGAAAATTAAAATTAAAAGGGTTGTTCTTGCTCCAAAGCTTGTGCTTCCTTATTGTCCCAGAGTTTGTTGATAAGCTACCTTCCCACGCTGCCGACAGCATGACACACAGCTACTGTAGGTTGTCAGTCACACCACAGCTTGCATCAGTTATAAAACTAGCCTTTTAACGGTTTGTCTTGCCTGGCATCCGTCGACCGCCCGCTCTGTCTCAGTCTCTTTTCCTTCCCTCTGTGCTCATGCACTACCCCGCAAGGTTTTGCCACCTCTACAGTTTACTTGCCCTCCACCCCCACTTCCTTCGCTGGCCCATGCCACTGCGTTACTTGCCGGCGCACTCTGCTCTGCTCTGGATCCACTCAACGAAAAGGCACCCTGTCTGCAGGTACAGCCGTCTGGGATTGAAAAACAGCAGACAGGCCCTTGCCAACCAATACCTGGTGAGGGTCGATTTTCTACCCACCGTCGTACAGACGACACAAACAGTGACAGGTGTGCCTAGTTGATATGAATTGCCCCACCCACCCAAACACACACACTTTCTGCTTATCCCACCCCCGCCACATGCATGCTCTCATTCCTTTCCTGCTTTTCTCATTTTTTCCATCTCCACAGTAGGTTGAACCTGATTGGTTTACAGCTGTTGGCATATGTTTAAAAAAGCTGAGTGGGTTGCCTACTGTATACACTGCATACAGTCCCCATCCCACATGTGGCTATGTACTGATCTACCCAATCTATATCCGTCTGCTCTGAGAATTATGTTCACACTGTACTGAGCTTGGTGTTGTGGATATATTTGATTTATTTTGGGTGTGTTTTCTTTCAGTCTTTTCTAACTCTGGTCCACTGGGTGCACTGTAAATGCTGGTTTTCATTCCAGCTGAGTTCCCCGGTAATTCAACTTCATTGAGCTGTTAATTCAATACTGATCTTTATTTGATACCTTATCTCGGTTTAATCTTCCCAAAATTAATTGTGAAATAATTGTGCATTTGGCTTGCTCATGCTATTGTAAAGACAAGGTTGTTTATTCAACCTTTTTGTTTATCTGGCCCTTGAATAAATTTGGGGCAGCTGTCGCCATTTAGCTTACTTGGCTGTTAAATCAATTGTTCTGGTTCACATAGGACAACTAATCTAGTCTTCATAAAGTTTTACAAATGTTACAAGCTGTTTTATGAATTTGTGTAAGAAACCCATTGGTCCCTTGAAATAAATTGAGCTGCATTTAACAGTAGGTACAAATGTTTTACTAATGTTACAAACTGCTTTACAAATTTCTTTTGAGAAACTCATTGGTCCTTTGAAATAAATTGGGAACTGAATGAATTGAAATTGATTTGTATTTAACAGCAGATACGGTGTGATGTCAAATCAAGCCAGTATTCAGTAGACTCAACCAAAATGAAAATAAACTGACAGCTGAGTTGGTATAAAGACCATTATACTGTACATGATGTGCATTCAGCCCCTGGGTTGTGACACACAATTTTTTTTTACCTGGCAAAGCCTCAATCTTTTAGTTCACAATGAATGAAATGCAGCAGTCACCCATATCCTATGGGTGCTTGCTCATTAGTTTCCTTCAGTGCACGTACATGTTATTTCATTTTTGCTTAGTTTGATATTTCTTCTCGATTTCGTATTCACTCCGTTTGAGATTCCTTTGATTCAGTAGTTGATTGTAGGGCTATGTAGATCAGCTGTTCATCAGTGTCTTGAAGACTGGCTGTTAATTAGCCATTGTGAGCAGCTGTTGTGCATTCTTCTCTTGTCCAATCAGGGTGTGACAACACCCTTCCTGTTGGTATTAAAAGTGGCAAGAAAGTGTGTCTACTGTCCTTTTTGATCCTACTGGCTCTTATTGCATGGCTCCTGGGAGCAGCTGTGGTTTGTTATGAAGTAGTGTAGGATACCTTTGCTGGGTCATCTGTCCTAGGTTGACTATAGGCTATCCATTGAAAGTCCACACGGCTTACCTAAATGATTGCCTAGCCTACAGGCTTTATTTGTTTGTTTGTTTGTTTTTATTTAAATTGAGCTCCAAAGCATTCTGCCTATCTACACAATTCCTTTGGTCATTTTCTGTTTAATAGAGCAGTGGTTTTAAATCTAGGTCTCGGGGACCCCTGTGGATGCTTTTTGTTACAGCCAGTCTCTTGAAAGGTTGAACTTCGATAGTTCCAATGGCCAGGTGTCCACACCTGATATTTAACAGCCTGAAGGCCTGGTGATATAAACTGTCTTAATCTATTTGTCTGGGACTGGATACTTTTGTATCATCTGCTAGATGGTAGAAGCCTAAACATTCTATGGCTTGGGTGGCTGGAGTCATTTAACTTTTTGGTCTTCAGATAGCGCCTGGTGTAGATGTCTTGGAGGGAGGGAAGCTCACCTCCAGTAACACCTTGGGCTGTCTGCACAACCCTCTGCAATGATTTGCGATTGAGGGCAGTGCGGGTACCGTACCAGATGGTGAGGCAGCCCATCGGGATGCTCTATCGTGTAGCTGTAGAAGTTCCTAAGGGTCTGAGTCTTTCTCAGTCTGGAAGTTGAAGAGGTGCTGTTGTGCCCCAAGGATCTTGAACCAGCTGACTCTCTCCACTGCAGCCCCATTGATGTCAATGGGAGTGTGCTTTCTCCCCCCTTGACCCCCTTCCTCAGATCCATGATCTCCTTGGTCTTGTTGACGTTTAGGGAGAGGTTTTTCTTGGCACCGCTGTGTCGGGGGCTGTAACCTCTCCCCTTTAGGCAGATCATGTCAACAGCAAGCTTTCTGACTGTGTTGGAGTCTTGGTTGGCCACATAGTCGTGGGTGTACAGGGAGTACAGGAGAGGACTGGGGACACTCCCCTGAGGGGCTCGCATGTTGAGTATCAGTGGGGTGGGGGTGATGTTGCCCATCCTCATAATCTGAGGATGGTCTATTAGGAAGTCCAAGGGCCAGTTGCACAGGCATGTGTCTATGCCCAGGGTACATGGCTTGCATAGTTATTTCTGGCATAATGTGGCCTTAAGAAGGTAAATAATCTCTAAAAACATGAAAAATGTCTAGGAAAAATGAACAGCTTGTTAAAATTCTGGGAATGCAATACACAGTATAGAAGTTTGAGAACCACTGAAATACAGAAGAAAATAAATGGTCAATTTTAACGAGTGGGAGAAACTACAAAGAATATTTGCTTCCTTCTAAACTGAACATTTGTTCATTAATATATTGAAGATACCAATGTTTGGTAATCCAAAATGTCATAACTTTTTTTCCTGAATTAAACTTATTCTTCCTGTCCTTGTTTTATGTGACTGGAACTGGTATTTGGACTCCTTCCTAATGAACTGGGGTACTGCCACTCCAGTAATCCCAGAGAACAAACATCCTAACATGGGAATTAAATGTTAGGATGTGTATTTCAGTGACTAAAATGGTATTTCACAGCTAGCCACATTTGTAAGAGAGGAAGCTCCTGCTTAACAACTTTGACATTTTATCTCTGATCTAACAACAGGGGAAGTTTGCAATGCAAACTTAAAAGTGAAAAAAAACTTAAAGGCTCAACCTACCTTGTGAATACAACAATACATCTGGTAAACACAAGAAAAATGTTTGCCAGTCTTCGGTAATTTAGCGGGACCTCATCAAAACATAGATCTTTGAAAATGGAATCTGACCCATAGGGTGTTACTAAAAGCAGAGATTTAGGACACTATTTTTTTTTCTCTATTTCAATAAACAAACCCATTAATTCTGAGACTTTACTTGCTGGGAAAAGATTAAAAATCACATATCACAGCTGTGCAACAGTACATCTCTGCTTAAACATTTTACCCAACAAAAACCTTGCCCTGTCCACCCCTCTAAAAATCCCATCAAATTTTGTTGTTTTACTGCACCTTAAAACCACTGGACCGAACGCCATGGGGGACAGTTTTAATATTTCATCGGCACAGCCATGCCTGTCCTTCACAACAAAGCCCTTTCTTCATATAAAACATATGATAGGATAATCTAAGGTCAAGGGCCTGGAAAAAAGCAATTGATGATCTCTTATTCTGTCTCGTGCTAACACACTTATTTTCTGTAAGTCCTTTGTGAAAAGATTTCAAGGAACTGTGCTTTTCAGTTTTCTTTTATTGCTGTATATTTTGTGTTTGTTCTGCATATCCCTACATTTTGTGGGAAAACGTTTTTACATTAAATTCTTAAGATCCTAGATTCTGTAATATATGTAATTTCAATGCAAAGTTAAGGATGTATTTTATTAAATCAAAAAATAAGTGAGATCAAATTAGCTCATTATTAAAACAGTCTTAGTGGTAGCATACATTCAAAGTATTTAAAGATAAATATTGGATTGCACAGTGTAAAGACTCAAGCTGGAAAAGGTGGGGGAAAAATCTCCAATGGGGAATGTGAATCTTGGCGAGATGTCCAAAGAACTCCATCTAATTTAATTTCACAATGTGCAGAAAGGATTGAATAAGGGGAATGTGATACTAGATGACCAAAATTAGAAAAAGCTAGCATTATTTTTTCATTCACTACAGTGTTTACCTGCTTGAAGACTATGGCTGTGTCCGAATACGACCCCTACACCCTTTTGAGGGCGCATATTTGAGTCCACTTCGTCAAAAAGCTTTTGAGTGGGTGACTTTTTCCCACAAATGGGGGCACTTAAAATACCAGGATGAACCCCTTATTTCCGGGGTTTTGTTGAGGGAATTCAGGAGCACACTCATCTGCAGAACGGTGCACTCATCCGACAATTTCAGTAAGTAACTCGGAAGTAAAAACATAAAAGACATAGAGCGTATATGCATATATATGGTCCAAGATGGGTTCATATTACAAACTACTCTTTTTTTATTCTATCTTCATTCATAATCTACACTTTGTAACAATCGTCATATGTTCACTGATTGATATTCTCAATAAAAATAAACAAATGAAAATAAATATTACAAACTACTTCCACACTAGTTTGGAAAGAGTTTTGTGGGATTTCTTTCGCACACTGCTTGC
The DNA here is from genome assembly GCA_029718625.1 of Synaphobranchus kaupii. NCBI lineage: Eukaryota > Metazoa > Chordata > Actinopteri > Anguilliformes > Synaphobranchidae > Synaphobranchus > Synaphobranchus kaupii. Next base: position 21,908,118 of record CM056376.1, on the reverse strand, counting down.
AAAGTAAGGGGACAGGGCACATAGTAGACAGGGGTCTGAGTGGACAGTGGACAGGGAACCGGGGTCGTATTCGGACACAGCCTATGGCTGCATTCGAATAGTCAAATTTGAGCAAGGAAGGATCCTTTAGATCGCATGAACCAGAGATAGTTTCCAGGCAGCCATGCTAAGGACCGTTCAAATTTCTTATATTGAGAAGGAAAGGAGCTTCACAATTCTTTTTATCCATCCTTTCACAAAGGATGCCCTGGACTATCCTTTTCAGAAGGAAGGTAGTATTCGCGCCCCACAATGCAATGCCGCCAATGTTTTCATAAGCATCTGAGTTTTCCGGAACCTGCCGAATTCAAACAACAAGGCGAACATCTGAGAAATGCCAGAAATCTAATTGTGAATAGCTAGTATTGTTGCTTAGTATTGGCTTATAATAGAAAGTAAACAAACAATGACACAATCAAACAGTACACCAAATGTATTAAGAGGATAAATTCTGGCAAAATAAAGCAAATGGTTTAAGTGAATTACAGACCGCAATGATGTGCTTTTTGTCGTATTTTTTCATGAAGTTGTAGTTCGCTATGTTGAACCGTCACGTCAATACGACTGGACTTCGCACAAGGTAGAGAAGGAGATTCGAATTCCACAGTTGCGCTAGATTCCTTGTAAATCTCTCCTTCCAACTTTTCCTTGACCCCCATGACGTTTTCTGGTGAGGTCAAGGGAAAGTTGCAAGGATAGGAAAAAGGAGCAATTTTTTTGACTATTCAAATGCAGCCTATAGCTTGATATAGCAGCATGCTCTTTGTTTTCATGGCATTACCTATTAATAATATTGTGAGTTGTTTTTTTTTCCCCAAGAGATGCCTCTCAGTGTTCGATTTAGCTCACATTTGGCTTCTGATCTACAAACACCCACTCAATTTAATAAAGCACATGTTTGACATGCAGGTTTCCTCGAAAAGCAAGCCAGAAAATCCAAGGCATATCTGTTCAGTTCTTCTGATAGGCCTGGCTGAAATTGAGTCCTCCATTAGTTTTCTGCCATTTCATAATGCTCCACAGATACTGTTTGGTCCCCCAGTTGTGACATGGACTGCCTGATTGCAGTACTAATAAGGCTTGATTACCCTCACAGTATGATTGTTTAAGGAGCAAGCAATGAAGTCTTATGTAGAGTTGTGTAGTCGTATGTCCCTCATATGGTGTTTTTGTAGCTGTAGCTATAGGTTTGCTATACCCCAATACTGATTAATCAGACCAAGGTTACAATATGTGCTAACTGGCTTGTAGTTGTAATAACTGCTATCCACAGGTATGTTTTTTCTATGTGCTACTTGTATTCCATTCTCACAATATTTTTAAAGGAACTGTTACATACTGTGTATTTTTTAATACATTCAGTGGCCATCTTCCCAAGGTGCAGCTAGTATCTGCCTCGTAATGTTCTGCACCTTAGACCTTGGTAAATACACTTTTGTCCAAATAATTACAATGATTTCAAAATCCCTTAATATCTCAGGGGAAAGAACATCTAGGGGAAAATAGTGGCACTATATTCACTTTTTTTTAAAATATATAAATATTTGATGTATTTTTGGGCTCTTTCCCAGGCCATGGAACAGAAACTGATTTTGTAAGATCTTTGTGAACAATCCTCTGGTGTCCACCGACCTGGGGCCTGTATCATGAAGCAGGATATCTGAGTTAGCTGTACAACTGCACTGAGTAATCCCCGGAACAGCTCTTTTTACTCCAGTCCACGTTCCAGATTTGAGAGGGTTCCGGGTTTTCTCAGTGCAGTTATCCAGCTAACTTGATTCAGTAATCCTGCTTTGTGATAAAGGCTTCCGGCCCTTGTGGACTGAAGTAGGGTATTTGACACAAGGTGATCATCAAATTATTGTAATATGGGTTTTAAAAAGTCTATGGGGCCTGCTGGGTGGCTTTTATTGGTTGATTGAAATTGCAGGATGAAGCTTGGAGAACTTGAGACATATGTGTGAAGCCCATTTATAGCATCTAGAGACATATCCACTCTGACTAATGTTGGCTGCTTCATTAGACAAGCATGGAAAAATTGCAGGAACTGAAGTGTGACACCATAATTACAACTTTTAGATTTTATCTTTTCTCTTCAGTTGAAAATTGGAAGGTTCTCAGACTACACTTATTAAAAAGTAGGTGATAGTTTACTTGATGACAGGTAGAATGAATTCAACTTACTGGTGCATTTGGTAATGAGTTGCTTTGTTCTGGTTCATTCACAAAATTAAATGGCTGATTATTCTCTCTTGTCCACTCAAACTGAAGATTGACTTTCACCTCATAAAACTGTAGTCAACTAAGTGTAGAGTGGTATGAGTTTTCTAAAGTACACCAAAATTACATTCCCTCAAAATCATAAAACAAATACATATTACCATTAATGTAGCATGTGTGGGAGTTGTTTTAAACTGTAGGAATGTAACTGCTTTGTTTATAACACCGAGACAGGTTTAAAAAACAAACTAAAATCATAACTCATCCAAATTATAATTTCTCAAGGGAGCTCAGATGAGTCCTGCATCTAGGGTGCATATGCATGAATGTTACTCATCGCGGCCTGGTACCTATTAACTGTGGCCTATGAAATAAGTGGTAAAATAATGTTTACATTTATTCTGTTTCCACAGCACATCACCAATGGGGAAAAAAAAGAGTTACATACAACATTAGCTACAAAAAACATAATTTCAGACAAGGCGCATTTAGAGACAGCAGAAATTAACTATTTCACAGATTTCCGGCATGCGGCACAAAACACCTCTTTAAGCAAGCCGTTTAGCAATGCAAGTGATGGAAATTGCTCAGAACAGCTGTGCAGTGGGTGGAGCCCATGGTTCTCTGCTGTGATGATGCTCACTTCTCTCTGTACACAGTGTTCAATGGAGAAATAATTTAAGGGCCAGAGTTCTTTGGCAAAGATTTCAGCATGACACAATGCAACAGCCTGAACTTGGGAAAAATAATGTTTGTACACCAAAGATATTTCTTTCTGGTGGTGAATTTCAATAGGGGAAAGAAGCTTCCTTAAATGTAAACTTTTACTATCCATTTCTAAGGCTGTTACTTATCACTCCTAACCTTTTGTCCTACTTGTCTCATACATGTGAGGTATGAATTGGGATGTGAAGTACATTTATGTAGTCCGTGCACAAATTTATTACAATTCTGAATTTGGTCCAAAAGCCAATAAGAGGCCAAGCTTGCCATTTTTCTTGCCTCCTTAATGCCATGTGCAGTCATTGAATCATCTCATAATGCCAGACAAATGCGTTAAAACAAGCTTTTACCTGTAATGAAATGCATTCACTGGAAACTGGGCTCTTGAATTTATCCACGTACATTAGTCCCCCCCTGATGTTACTCAGCCAACGGTGCTCATCAAGCAATGAGGCAGAGACATGCAGCGAGTGTCCTACAGTTTGCAAAATCACAAAAAAAAGAGGCCATATGTTTTTATAAGGAAAGATGAATAGACAAGTAATGCATGAATCGTTTACCTTATGGCGTAATGAAGGCCACATACCCCAGAATCCTCATGGATGAGAGAACCCATCCCTGTTATAACCTGTCTGCAGTTTCTAAAGTTACAGAAATGCATCTGTTCCCCTTCTGATCCCCACTTAATTAATCTACTTATCTGCTTCTCTGCTTTCCTCTCTGCTTGGACCTTGAGAATGAGAAGGAGTCCTAATTGAAATTTGAGACGCCGATTCAATAAGAAACTGTTAAGGCAGTGTTCAGGACTGGACCCAAATGCAAGACTCTGAGACAGAACTCGAAGAAACTCCACCAGGGAGAATATTTATTAGTTTCAGGCAAAAGCAGCAAGGAAGCAAGTAAGGCGAACTTAAAGGGTGAAGGGCTGGAGAGGAGACAGAGCGGGTCAGGGCAGGCAGGAGGCAGGCTGGGCGGGCTGGATGAGGAACAGAACAAAAACATGTTATGGGCAACAAACAAGGTAGAAAACAGAATGGCCGGAAGTGATCTCAAAATGGAGGAGAGAAAACAAACTGGCACTAAAACGGTGTGAGAGGGGAAACTAAATAGTGAAGGGAACAGGTGAAGGGAATGATTGAATAACTAAAAGGAGTGAGGAATGTGTGTAAGCAGGAGAGTGATAGGCTAACCAATGAAGGGGAGAAACAAGGAACTAAACGGGGACCACGCCCAGCCTGCAACGAACACAGAAACGAGGCGAACGGGGTGAACTGAAAAACACGACATGAAACATAAGGAATGGGAAAACAGAGGAAAGGAAAGGGAGGTGGACTGAAGGGAAACGGCGGATGTTACAGAAACCGTGATTCAAAAAGCGAGAAGCACGGCATGATTGTGTAAATCTACTTCAGATCTCTAAAGAACCTCTCTAAAGCACAGGAAAAGCACATCTTTGTCTGGTGTTCAACTGTGTCTTTAGAGATTGGATTGCACTTTTAACCCTTTGGTTACAAAACAGCAGCTGTGAACGCCTATTGGTGTTACTCATTGATTTGTGCCTGGGGCAGAACATACCAAACATAGGCTGCTTTTGAACTGCAAACGTTCAAAATATTCTTTATTGTACACACCTTGACAAAGATCAACGTCTACACCTCGTTTTGGAATTTTGTGTTTTAAGAAATGGTAATGGCAGAGCTTGTTGTGGGCATATATTAGGTACAACCCCTGGCAAAAATTATGGAATCACCACACTTAGAGGATGTTCACCCAGCTTTTTTACTTCGTAGCAAATAAACAAATCACAGATATGACACAAAACTATTTTTGTTTAATAGCTGAACATTTTGGCTTTGTGAAACATACCTCAAACAAATTAAATTAAATAATTTTAATTAATGGGATTTCTTTTTCCAGATCAAGTAGAGGAAAAAATTATGGAATCATCAACAAAAAAAATCACAATTACTACTTTGCTCCTCCTCTGACTTTTATGACGGCCTGAATTCTTTGAGGCATGGACTTCACTAATGAAAAACAATATTCTCCATCTAGCTGGTTCCAACATTCTCGAATAGCGGTTGACAGATCAGCTTTGCAGGATGAAGCCTTGTCATGGACCAATTTTTTTAATTTCCACCATAAATTTTCAATCGGATTGAGATCCAGACTGTTTGCTGGCCATGTCATTGAGTTGATATTCCTTTCCTGAAGAAAAGCTTTAACACTCTTTGCTCTGTGGCAAGTTGCATTATCATCCTGAAAAATGAGTTCATCACCAAACCTATTTTCTATCGATGGAATGAGAAAAGTGTCCAAAATTTGAATGTACACCTGTGCATTGATTGTTGAGGTAATGATTGCCATCTCCCCTGGTCCTTTACCTGACATGCAACCCCATATTATAAATGAGTGGGGAAATTTGATTGTTTTCTTCAGGCTGTCATCTTTATACAGTATGTTTCATTAGAACGGCACCAGACAAAAGTTCCAGCATCATCTCCATGGCCAATGCAGATTTGTGATTCATCACTGAATATCACTTTCATCCAATCATCCACACTCCATGCTTCTCTTTAGCCCACTGTAACCTTGTTTTCTTCTGTTTAGGTGTTAGTGCTGTTTTCGTTGGCTTTTCTATATGTAAATCCCATTTCATTCAGCTGATTTCTTACAGTCACAAACATTGACTCCTGTTTCCACCCATTAGTTTTTTTGTGCATTTTCTAAATTCAAGGCATATTGCTTTGAGTTTTCTATCCTGACACTTTGATGTCTTCTTCCTTGGTCTACCCGTATGTTTTCCTTTTATGACCTTCATATTTTGTTTATACTTGCACCAAATTTTAGACAGAGCTGACTGGGAACAACCAACATCTTTTGCCACACTCCGTGTTGGATTTGCTTTTTGAAGGAGTTTTATAATCATTTCCATTGTTTCAATTGACAACTCTCTTGTTGGGGCCATGTTTCCTTTCAATTAGCCAAGTCCAACAGCTCGTTAAGGTCTGTAAGCACTCTCTTTTAACTGCAGACTACTTTGCATTTTTAGACTTGTGTCGGTATTTGTTTTCGAAATGCAAATTACAAGGTGGTTCCATTATTTTTCCTCAACATTGAGTGATTCCATAATTTTTTCCTCTACTTGATCTGGACAAAAATATGCCAATAATTAAAATAATTTTATTTAATTTGTTTGAGGTATGTTTCACAAAGCCAGAATGTTTAGCTATTAAACAAAAATTGTTTTGTGTCATATCTGTGATTTGTTTATTTTCTACGAAGTAAAAAAAGCTGGGTGAACATCCTCTAAGTGTGGTCATTCCATAATTTTTGCCAGCGGTTGTATATGATTAGTTCAACTGACCAATTGCTTCAATCTTCAATTTATTTTAATTTAACTTCAACTTGAAAAGCAACGTAGCATTCCTAGAGACAAAACGAGAACAGGCATGAACTATCTATGTGGCCATGCCTTCCTTGGTTACGGTTGCTATGTAGGACAAACAGAGAATTGCAATGTAAGTGAACAGGTCATCTTTCAGTAGCTCCCTATTTACTACACAGTGTATTGAAAATAACTCACAATGCACCGTAGTATAATCTTTGCATATAATAAAGTTGGAAAAAAAAAAGAAGAAAAAAATCAAACCGTTTTACATGATTGTGTAAATCTACTTCAGATCTCTAAAGAACCTCTCTAAAGCACAGGAAAAGCACATCTTTGTCTGGTGTTCAACTGTGTCTTTAGAGATTGGATTGCACTTTTAACCCTTTGGTTACAAAACAGCAGCTGTGAACGCCTATTGGTGTTACTCATTGATTTGTGCCTGGGGCAGAACATACCAAACATAGGCTGCTTTTGAACTGCAAACGTTGAAAATATTCTTTATTGTACACACCTTGACAAAGATCAACGTCTACACCTCGTTTTGGAATTTTGTGTTTTAAGAAATGGTAATGGCAGAGCTTGTTGTGGGCATATATTAGGTACAACCCCTGGCAAAAATTATGGAATCACCACACTTAGAGGATGTTCACCCAGCTTTTTTACTTCGTAGCAAATAAACAAATCAGAGATATGACACAAAACTATTTTTGTTTAATAGCTGAATATTTTGGCTTTGTGAAACATACCTCAAACAAATTAAATTAAATAATTTTAATTAATGGGATTTCTTTTTCCAGATCAAGTAGAGGAAAAAATTATGGAATCATCAACAAAAAAAAATCACAATTACTACTTTGCTCCTCCTCTGACTTTTATGACGGCCTGAATTCTTTGAGGCATGGACTTCACTAATGAAAAACAATATTCTCCATCTAGCTGGTTCCAACATTCTCGAATAGCGGTTGACAGATCAGCTTTGCAGGATGAAGCCTTGTCATGGACCAATTTTTTTAATTTCCACCATAAATTTTCAATCGGATTGAGATCCAGACTGTTTGCTGGCCATGTCATTGAGTTGATATTCCTTTCCTGAAGAAAAGCTTTAACACTCTTTGCTCTGTGGCAAGTTGCATTATCATCCTGAAAAATGAGTTCATCACCAAACCTATTTTCTATCGATGGAATGAGAAAAGTGTCCAAAATTTGAATGTACACCTGTGCATTGATTGTTGAGGTAATGATTGCCATCTCCCCTGGTCCTTTACCTGACATGCAACCCCATATTATAAATGAGTGGGGAAATTTGATTGTTTTCTTCAGGCAGTCATCTTTATACAGTATGTTTCATTAGAACGGCACCAGACAAAAGTTCCAGCATCATCTCCATGGCCAATGCAGATTTGTGATTCATCACTGAATATCACTTTCATCCAATCATCCACACTCCATGCTTCTCTTTAGCCCACTGTAACCTTGTTTTCTTCTGTTTAGGTGTTAGTGCTGTTTTCGTTGGCTTTTCTATATGTAAATCCCATTTCATTCAGCTGATTTCTTACAGTCACAAACATTGACTCCTGTTTCCACCCATTAGTTTTTTTGTGCATTTTCTAAATTCAAGGCATATTGCTTTGAGTTTTCTATCCTGACACTTTGATGTCTTCTTCCTTGGTCTACCCGTATGTTTTCCTTTTATGACCTTCATATTTTGTTTATACTTGCACCAAATTTTAGACAGAGCTGACTGGGAACAACCAACATCTTTTGCCACACTCCGTGTTGGATTTGCTTTTTGAAGGAGTTTTATAATCATTTCCATTGTTTCAATTGACAACTCTCTTGTTGGGGCCATGTTTCCTTTCAATTAGCCAAGTCCAACAGCTCGTTAAGGTCTGTAAGCACTCTCTTTTAACTGCAGACTACTTTGCATTTTTAGACTTGTGTCGGTATTTGTTTTCGAAATGCAAATTACAAGGTGGTTCCATTATTTTTCCTCAACATTGAGTGATTCCATAATTTTTTCCTCTACTTGATCTGGACAAAAATATGCCAATAATTAAAATAATTTTATTTAATTTGTTTGAGGTATGTTTCACAAAGCCAGAATGTTTAGCTATTAAACAAAAATTGTTTTGTGTCATATCTGTGATTTGTTTATTTTCTACGAAGTAAAAAAAGCTGGGTGAACATCCTCTAAGTGTGGTCATTCCATAATTTTTGCCAGCGGTTGTATATGATTAGTTCAACTGACCAATTGCTTCAATCTTCAATTTATTTTAATTTAACTTCAACTTGAAAAGCAACGTAGCATTCCTAGAGACAAAACGAGAACAGGCATGAACTATCTATGTGGCCATGCCTTCCTTGGTTACGGTTGCTATGTAGGACAAACAGAGAATTGCAATGTAAGTGAACAGGTCATCTTTCAGTAGCTCCCTATTTACTACACAGTGTATTGAAAATAACTCACAATGCACCGTAGTATAATCTTTGCATATAATAAAGTTGGAAAAAAAAAAGAAGAAAAAAATCAAACCGTTTTACATGATTGTGTAAATCTACTTCAGATCTCTAAAGAACCTCTCTAAAGCACAGGAAAAGCACATCTTTGTCTGGTGTTCAACTGTGTCTTTAGAGATTGGATTGCACTTTTAACCCTTTGGTTACAAAACAGCAGCTGTGAACGCCTATTGGTGTTACTCATTGATTTGTGCCTGGGGCAGAACATACCAAACATAGGCTGCTTTTGAACTGCAAACGTTGAAAATATTCTTTATTGTACACACCTTGACAAAGATCAACGTCTACACCTCGTTTTGGAATTTTGTGTTTTAAGAAATGGTAATGGCAGAGCTTGTTGTGGGCATATATTAGGTACAACCCCTGGCAAAAATTATGGAATCACCACACTTAGAGGATGTTCACCCAGCTTTTTTACTTCGTAGCAAATAAACAAATCACAGATATGACACAAAACTATTTTTGTTTAATAGCTGAATATTTTGGCTTTGTGAAACATACCTCAAACTAATTAAATTAAATAATTTTAATTAATGGGATTTCTTTTTCCAGATCAAGTAGAGGAAAAAATTATGGAATCATCAACAAAAAAAAATCACAATTACTACTTTGCTCCTCCTCTGACTTTTATGACGGCCTGAATTCTTTGAGGCATGGACTTCACTAATGAAAAACAATATTCTCCATCTAGCTGGTTCCAACATTCTCGAATAGCGGTTGACAGATCAGCTTTGCAGGATGAAGCCTTGTCATGGACCAATTTTTTTAATTTCCACCATAAATTTTCAATCGGATTGAGATCCAGACTGTTTGCTGGCCATGTCATTGAGTTGATATTCCTTTCCTGAAGAAAAGCTTTAACACTCTTTGCTCTGTGGCAAGTTGCATTATCATCCTGAAAAATGAGTTCATCACCAAACCTATTTTCTATCGATGGAATGAGAAAAGTGTCCAAAATTTGAATGTACACCTGTGCATTGATTGTTGAGGTAATGATTGCCATCTCCCCTGGTCCTTTACCTGACATGCAACCCCATATTATAAATGAGTGGGGAAATTTGATTGTTTTCTTCAGGCAGTCATCTTTATACAGTATGTTTCATTAGAACGGCACCAGACAAAAGTTCCAGCATCATCTCCATGGCCAATGCAGATTTGTGATTCATCACTGAATATCACTTTCATCCAATCATCCACACTCCATGCTTCTCTTTAGCCCACTGTAACCTTGTTTTCTTCTGTTTAGGTGTTAGTGCTGTTTTCGTTGGCTTTTCTATATGTAAATCCCATTTCATTCAGCTGATTTCTTACAGTCACAAACATTGACTCCTGTTTCCACCCATTAGTTTTTTTGTGCATTTTCTAAATTCAAGGCATATTGCTTTGAGTTTTCTATCCTGACACTTTGATGTCTTCTTCCTTGGTCTACCCGTATGTTTTCCTTTTATGACCTTCATATTTTGTTTATACTTGCACCAAATTTTAGACAGAGCTGACTGGGAACAACCAACATCTTTTGCCACACTCCGTGTTGGATTTGCTTTTTGAAGGAGTTTTATAATCATTTCCATTGTTTCAATTGACAACTCTCTTGTTGGGGCCATGTTTCCTTTCAATTAGCCAAGTCCAACAGCTCGTTAAGGTCTGTAAGCACTCTCTTTTAACTGCAGACTACTTTGCATTTTTAGACTTGTGTCGGTATTTGTTTTCGAAATGCAAATTACAAGGTGGTTCCATTATTTTTCCTCAACATTGAGTGATTCCATAATTTTTTCCTCTACTTGATCTGGACAAAAATATGCCAATAATTAAAATAATTTTATTTAATTTGTTTGAGGTATGTTTCACAAAGCCAGAATGTTTAGCTATTAAACAAAAATTGTTTTGTGTCATATCTGTGATTTGTTTATTTTCTACGAAGTAAAAAAAGCTGGGTGAACATCCTCTAAGTGTGGTCATTCCATAATTTTTGCCAGCGGTTGTATATGATTAGTTCAACTGACCAATTGCTTCAATCTTCAATTTATTTTAATTTAACTTCAACTTGAAAAGCAACGTAGCATTCCTAGAGACAAAACGAGAACAGGCATGAACTATCTATGTGGCCATGCCTTCCTTGGTTACGGTTGCTATGTAGGACAAACAGAGAATTGCAATGTAAGTGAACAGGTCATCTTTCAGTAGCTCCCTATTTACTACACAGTGTATTGAAAATAACTCACAATGCACCGTAGTATAATCTTTGCATATAATAAAGTTGGAAAAAAAAAATCAAACCGTTCACAAACATTATGGTTCACTTCCGCCTTTCTTGTGACCACAGTTGCTTATTAGGTATTATGATTGATTGTGGGAGATTTTTTTAGTGCCCTAAAAAGTATGCCAGATTTGATTGGAGAATTCTAACACTATACCAAGATGGCTGACGGGCAAAATGGTACACTATAGTCATTTCAGACATAGCTTATTTCCCATGGCGTACCGTTGGCTGTAAAATAGGCCTTCTGTAATCTTACCTTTAACGGATGATCACTCTCAATCTGTTTCCATCTACGTTGCCTAATTGTCAATCAAACAATTGATTTGCTTAATAACCAATAAGTTAAAGACCAATAAGTTCATTATTAGGCTACCAATTTATTTTGCGATAGCATTATTGTTCTGTGCATGATAAAATTGTGTTGCATTTTTCAATATCCACATTTATGATGACGTGTTATCATGCGAAGATTCAGACCTTTAGATGCTCCATGTGTAAGTGTTCAATGTTTTGTAGATTTTCGGAAATTAGTTTTTCTATCTTGATTTATCCGTTGCGCTCAATGGTCCGAGACACTTGAGACGCTGTCTTCTTTAAATGTATGCTTTCTAATGTTTAAATCACCTTGACTAATTTGAGTGACGCCTTTAAATTAATTACATTCTTTATCACATTCAGATTTTTGTCTGATCCTTGTTAAACAATCTCAAGTTAGCTATCTTTGTCGTGATCATTTCTTAATCATTATAGGCTACATATTGGTCTTGATTATTCAGCGAATTAATTGTTTGATTGTTAGGCTAGTCAAGCTAAATAAACGGAAACAAGTCTAATGCTGTTTTTTTTTTTAGTTGAATCCCTTTCACCCCGGGTGGGGCATAGGTCTTTCAAGACTCCCCTCCATCCTACTCTATCTTGCGCTTGTCTCTCCATCTGCTGCCACTTGAAACCCGTCTCTCTCATCTCTCCTTCAACCGTCCGTCGCCAGCTATTCCTGGGCCGCCCTCTCTTGCGCTTCCCTTGCGGGTTCCTTGCGGAACCTAATCTAATGCTGTATACCACGGTTTTTTCCAGCACACCAGCTATCAATACATATATAATAAGTGCTAAACATTTTATGGCACAAAAAAAAGGCTAGCACAGAAAAGCTTGCTCTATTCATTGATATTTGTTATTCAGTTAATTCCTTGATTGATAATTAAGAACTATAAATGGAAACGGGTTGAGAGTAATATCCGTATAAAGGTAAGGTTACAGAAGGCCTATTTTACAGCCGATGGTACACCACTGGCCTATGCCATATTTTGCCACTATAGGGTAGCTATATTATCTATCCCATACCCAACATTCACAATACAATGAACCATATCAAATATGCAGAGTAATACAAGAAATAAAGAAAAGTTTGTTTTAAATTTGTCCATAGCAAGCAAAAACCTTAGCTAGCTAGTTATCCTAGCAAGTTTCCTAGCCATTTTATATACAGCTATAGCTAAATTCAAGCTATCATTAGGCAGCTTGCTAGTAAGGGCGCCTAACAAAAACCGATGTTGATATTGTTGTATCAACAGGGAAATGCTAACAATGCTTTCCAAGTAAACGTTGAAAGGCATTATTCAAATGGCTTCAGTTATTTTATAATTTATGTGCTATAAATGATGGCTTACATGATTCAATAACTACTAAACACTACTAAACATTTTCCTATAGTTATGAAATTAAATAGCTGTTTAGTGAATATATATTAAGTTTCTTGGTCATCCATGGTGTATTTCTTATGAACCTTTTTCCAGTGGCATTGTGTGTTTTCTCCTATGGGTGATTTTCAGAAGTGGTTGAAATCTTTTTTGTTTTGGTTCTATTGTTGAAGTGACTTTGTTAATTCCCTTAAAGTTCAGTGACCACATCTGTTTTGTTTTAGGGAGCATAAGTTTCTTTTAATTCAAATGGCCACTTTAGACTTTATGTTATTTTAAATGGTTGTTAAGAAATGACTACCTCTTCTGGGGAGTAAGTTTTTATTGTATCACTCAATTATTTCATTTTGAAGCGACAGTTTTATTAAAAGAAGGGATACCGATTGTCTTAAATGAGCATACTTTACTATGTAAATCAATTGCAGAACATAGATCACATATTAAGTGCTTTGGTGCTTATTTTAACTTGCCTTTTTTGGCTTTTTGTTTGTTCAAGTGTTCTATTATATGGTGGGGGGGGACATACTTTTAGTTGGACATACTTTTCTGCTTAGTATGTCCAACTAAACACTTTGTGGGTAATTTTCAGCCAAGTACAATGTTAAGATGTTAAGACAGGAGAGCTTTTCTTATGCCCTCCCTCCTCATAGCACACACACACACTTGAATTGTGTGGAGCCAAAGGTATTTTAATATGCAGGATGTTTTCATTCTGAATCTATTTGCCGATGTATAAAATGACTTTGATGCTTGTTCTGTATCCTTGTCTTGGACAAGCCTCAGAACAACTAACAATGCAGTTTCACTGATAGGAGTACTGGCATAACATAATCCTCAATCCGAGTGCTGCCATGCAAAATCTTGAAACGGAAAAGTACACGGGCCTTCTGGGAGGTACAAGAGATTCCAAATCACAAAAATTCAGAAAATCCCCTTGTCCTGCATCCTTTCCCTGGGATGATAAAAGAATACATTTCCACAGCTTCCCACAGCTTGTTTTAGTTGCACCCTAGCTTATGTATGCTTGAACCAAATGGGTAAAGTCATATACGGAAGGTAAGCAACCTTTACATGACGAATGAGATTTTCCACCTGGTCCCTGAAGCTCGCCCGCAGTATCCGGCCCCAGAAATCCCTCTGCACTACCCACCAGCTCCGGTCCCTGAAGCTCGCCCGCAGTATCCGGCCCCAGAAATCCCTCTGCACTACCCACCAGCTCCGGTCCCTGAAGCTCGCCCGCAGTATCCGGCCCCAGAAATCCCTCTGCACTACCCACCAGCTCCGGTCCCTGAAGCTCGCCCGCAGTATCCGGCCCCAGAAATCCCTCTGCACTACCCACCAGCTCCGGTCCCTGAAGCTCGCCCGCAGTATCCGGCCCCAGAAATCCCTCTGCACTACCCACCAGCTCCGGTCCCTGAAGCTCGCCCGCAGTATCCGGCCCCAGAAATCCCTCTGCACTACCCACCAGCTCCGGTCCCTGAAACTCGCCCGCAGTATCCGGCCCCAGAAATCCCTCTGCACTACCCACCAGCTCCGGTCCCTGAAGCTCGCCCGCAGTATCCGGCCCCAGAAATCCCTCTGCACTACCCACCAGCTCCGGTCCCTGAAGCTCGCCCGCAGTATCCGGCCCCAGAAATCCCTCTGCACTACCCACCAGCTCCGGTCCCTGAAACTCGCCCGCAGTATCCGGCCCCAGAAATCCCTCTGCACTACCCACCAGCTCCGGTCCCTGAAGCTCGCCCGCAGTATCCGGCCCCAGAAATCCCTCTGCACTACCCACCAGCTCCGGTCCCTGAAGCTCGCCCGCAGTATCCGGCCCCAGAAATCCCTCTGCACTACCCACCAGCTCCGGTCCCTGAAACTCGCCCGCAGTATCCGGCCCCAGAAATCCCTCTGCACTACCCACCAGCTCCGGTCCCTGAAACTCGCCCGCAGTACCTGGTCCTCGAAGCTCGCCCGCAGTACCCGGCCCCGGAAATCCCTCTGCACTACCCACCAGTCCCGGTCCCTGAAACTCACCCACAGTACCTGGTCCTCAAGGCTCACCTTCCTGTCCCCAGCCTTCCTTGCCTGTTTTGGTTTCCTGTCTCCAGTCCTGTATTGTCTGTTTAATATTGTCTGTCTGAAAATATGGCTGCTTGTCTCTTTTCTATATGGACTGTACCTCTATAGAGCAGCCTATTCCTCACCACCACGTCGATTATATACACAAATAGGACTGGATAAGGCAGCAGCTATGGCATCTGTTCTTCATTCCTGTCCTGGCTTCAGGGAGCTTTGAAGTTGTGCGTTTCTTCGTGGATCTTGTCTATGGTTTTGATGTATATCTATTTGAGTTGAAATATGTGGTTATGTAAACGCAGCTCCATTTTGGTGTGAAATCCCAAGTAATGTGCCCCAATAATGGCAGCCTTAATATTATATTTCTGCTGAAAGAATACCTTACCCGGACCACTTCGCTAGGACTAACCCGAGATAAGGAGGACTGGAGCACACAGAGCTCAGAGCAAAAAATTATTTAATGAGACTGACGTTTCGACGTCAATGACGTCTTCTTCAGAGTCAAAAGGAAATACAGACAACGCACCGGGAGGTATATAAATACCCTCCCATCAATTACACATAGTAAGGTGCGCATGTGTGGGACTAATAGATCTCGTCATTGATTCCACATACATAATGTTATATTCTTTAACAGCGTAGAGAGAGGACTGACAAATATCATAGGTAATTAAACTGAATAATATCCTATTATGAGCATGGCATAAACAATATATAATGAAAATCAAATAGCCTAACATTGTGTCCATTGCTCTAATTCTAATGACATTAAAGTTTTCCGTCATCCACGTTCGGGCAAGGAATTCTAAATAACCACCTTCATTAATTGCAACACCACCCATGTAATATACATGTTGAAATATGTATATTACATGGCCATTTTATATACAAAAAGCATACTTAGTGGTCCGGGTAAGGTATTCTTTCAGTTCGCTGGTCCTTTTTTTGAGCACCTATAGTCCTTTTTTATATAGCCGGCCTGTAGCGCGTTTGGGATTACCCCCTTTTTACATTATATTTATGCTGTTTCTATGCCATGATGAGGCACCATACATTTTATTACAATGTTGTCATATTTGAAATCAAAGTTCTCTATTTATGTACAGTATTAGTGGTGGTGTTTCTTTTAGCATTTCACAATTTTACAATGTTTGTCACAACCAAGAAAACAAAGAGGGGCATTTTTAAGAGAAATATTTAATATTTAATATTTAATCACATTTAGGGCTTGATTTACTAAGACCTTTAGCGTGTGCAAAATCTTTCAGCACACGCAAAACCAGTGGCATACTGTGGGAGTAGAACTAGGCCTTCTGTAAACTTACCTTTAAATTATTAGGCTACCAAGTTATTTTTAGATAGCATTATTGTTCTGTGCATCATAAACTTGTGTTCCATTTTTCTATATCCACATTTATGTGTTATCATGCAAAGATTGTGACTTTTAAATGCTCTTTGTTTAAACGTTCAACGTTTCGTAGATTTTCGTAAATGAGTTTTTCTAGCCTGAATTATACATTGCTCTCAATGGTTCAAGGCACTTAAGAGGCTGTCCTCTTTAACTTTATGCTTTCTAATGTTTAAATCGCTTTAACTAATTTGTACGAAAGCGTATTGCTGCCACACCAGAAAAAGAAAAAAATTATCAGTATCACGTTATAACGTGAAAAGTTTATTGTTATAACAAGATGTTTTTCACGTTATAACAAGATATTTTCACGTTATTACGACATGCAAACTTATCATATTATAACAAGAAACAACTGAGTTATGTACCTAATAGTTATGAGAATGTGTGAATTTTTAAAGTTGGCTTACTAATAATGTTCAACTGCATTTTTGAAAAGGCAGTTGCAAGGGGCACAAAATGCCCTGTACTTTGGCCATATATAAAATGGAGCACTTTGAGCCTCCTTGTAAGATGTGGTTCGATTAATACTGGGTCTTTTTTATTTTGGAAGGCATGCGCTTGGTGTTTTTTTTTTTTTTACAAGAAAACTGAATATCCTTCTTCTCTTGCAGTGTTCAGTGAGCATTTGCACTAAATATGACCTGATTTGTCACTAATGGTCTGAACATGCAAACTGGATTTTTTGTGGTTTGCTCAATAAATCTCATGCAATGCAATGGCTTTCTAGGATTGAGACTCCAATTTCCCAAAACAGGTGGTTTGGAAACCTAAGCGCACAAAATGGTTGGAAAACGATGGCATTTTGCAAAGAGTCTCTTTTTTCACTTGTAAAAGTGTGAATACCATAAATACAGCACCTTTGAATGGAAGGGTTTATAATTCAGAATCACTTTTCGAGTAATATGCTTCTCTCAATGTAGCTAATATTGCTGAGCTTAGTGATCCTGAAATTGTAATTATTTCCCATGGCTATTTTAATGGGTTAACCGAACAGCCCGTGTCAGGGAGGAAGGCTGTGCAGGGATAGGTCCTGGCCCATGGCAACCGCTCTGGCATGCTGCAGGGGCTCTGTAAGGGACTATGACTAACTTCCAGGAGGCTAAACCATTTATCTTTCAGCTTCAGTGGGTACTCCTCTTTATACTGGGCTGCTGTGCTTTATTTCATATGACAATTCATACATAGGGTCTGATTTATGGGACAGAATTGTATATAATCAAAAAAAACAAAAAAACAATGAACCAATGTGTCTCTGCATGAATACTGTAGTTATACTTAGTGTTTTCGAAAAGGGAGTTCATAATTCTAATTTGTGTAAAATGGTTTCCAGTTCATGTTTTAATTATTTTTTTTAAATTAAGGCTGCTAACTGAATGTTGGCGTTTTTGACTGTAGAGAGATGAGGCTGTGGGAGAACAGAGGGCTTTGGGATAAAACCACTTATGGTTTGTTATACTGAACCATAAGGTAATATAGTAAAATTGTGCATTTAACTGTGTACAGTAGCTGTACAAACTCACATTGATGATCACTTAAAAATACTGTTCTGTTAAAGGCTCTACCATGTACAGGGCCATTTCTGGAATGGTATTAGCCAATGTTGTGATCTGGGGATGGGAAGGGAGTAGAGATATTTTTACAGAGGAGACAAAGTGGCACTGTAGTCTAAAATGGCTGCTCTCTAGGGGGGCTGGGGTGTGCATTTTCAGTCCTCAGTCAGAAACATACACCTGCCAAACATATACTTATCAACCTCTCGCTGCCCTGAACCTCTGCTCTACATACCCTCCAAAAGTGTGAGATCCAACACTTCCACAAAGTGTTTCATTTTAATAGCCCCTTATTCATCATTACCACTGACGTTAGCTGGGATGGAGAGACACAGAGCAAGAAAGGGTAGACATTTTATATCCTAATAAGGCTGCACTTAGTTTAAACGGTTGAATCAATTTGACTACATTTAATTGAGTCTGAGAGCTTAAATGCTATTGCTGTGTGGCTTCCATCTTAATGCATTAACTAAGCTGACAGATGTGCAGGATCCACCATCTGATGAGAATAGCTAAGGCCTTGCTAACAGGATTGACGCCGTGACAGGAGACTGTAAACTACCACAAAATTAGTTGGACAGAGGACCCTTTGGAAGAAATAAATGAAAATAAAACCGATTTGTTTTCTCGCTCGCTTGAAGTATGCCCTAATCTGTAAATGTTTAGCTTTCTTTTCTGCTTATAGAGCGTGCACAGTCGAGCTTAGCTTATTTGAGCTTAGCTTCTTCCATGGAGGATTCTTCAGATGCTATCGCTAACAAACCCCTGTGCAGCTTAAAGACTCCATCCATGTTTATTAATATCTGGCCCTTTTTCAGACATGGGGACTTTGCAGATATCCTCTTACATTTGCTTCACTTTATTTCACACTTAATAAAATGGGAACTCGCTGAAGTGAGGGGATGTGAGACACTATTTTAGCAATATCTATTTTGTTGCAGCTAGAGAAACTTGACAGTTCATAGATCTTAAACGATATCCTGGGATCATACGGGGTAAAGTAATTCTACCCCAGCCAACAACTCCTCCCAAGACATGGTTTGCTATAAAGGGCAATAAATTCAATTTAGTAGGTCTGGTAAGATGCTTCTTGGAAGCATAGACAAACACAGGACATCTCCTAGCTATGTTAGATGAGCTCCTAGGTTCACCTAAGGAATTAAAGATGTATTGGTAACCATTATGATGACATTTTGGGCTTCTGGGCTGCTTTGTAGCTAAAAAGTGTTCTTTTAAAGACCACAAGGGGTAAGCCTAAAATGTCTCTTCTTCACTCCCTTACTGAATGAGCACCACTTTCAGTAAAGATGTTTTATCACTAAAGGTTTAACGGTGCCTTTTCAGTTCATTTTTATATGCTGTAAAATATTCTCATTAAAATCTATTGCTATTTTCCGAAACTCAAGGGCAATGAAATATGTCTCCAATAATTAATGGGATGCCCAACACTATATTCCTGAGTCTCTTCTTATAGGAATATATTGGGGGGAAAAATCAACAAGCAGATTTGTATTTTTCCTGATAACATTCTTCTTTATAGACCCATATAGTATAACCATTATATGTTGTGTTTTTAAGATTGTCAGTGGTACTGGCACCATGCCTTCATAGAAGATGCAGACTTATTCGTAACACGTTTTATTGTGATTCACTTTTAAAGTCAGAACAATTAAGAACTCCGTTACACATCATTGAAATGTTCTTTGTTAGTCAATAATGGCCAGATTGAAAAATATCCACATACAGGTATATTTAACATTGGTTATAATTAAAGGACATATATTGCAGCTATAGAATAGAATAACTTTTATTTTCCCGATAGGGAACTTCAGTTGTAGCCACCAGCAACAACAAAAAAGACATAGACAGGGGGGCAGACCCACAACACAAACATATAAAATAATACAGTCAAAAGTTAAAATAGCCCCCGCTTTCCCGAGATGTCCAAAGTCATCAACCAGTTCAACACGCAAACTCTGCCTCCACGACTTTCCTCCATAGGCTACACGCAGTGTTGCGATCTCTGTCCACTGTCGAAACGGAGCTCAGCCTTCCCAGTCGCCGCCTCACTCCTTTATCTTCTCCTTCCCTGGTGGCCTTTTGAAGATTGCCTGCAGTCCTGGATCAGTCCCGACATCTTCAACTCCGGTGAAGAGCGATGGTAGACTTTGTGGCTGCAGATCCAACGGACATTCCCGAGCATATCCTGCAAATGCGTCTCCATGGTGACAACCACAAACAAAATTATCCCGACTAGACAATTCGTCAATATTATAAAAACGAGCAGCAGGAGTGCCCCAAAAAATCTCCGGCCCACTTCCCCGTCCCACAACAGACACACAACGTGTGAAAAAAACTAAAGACTAAAGCCCAGCACAACAAAACACATTCAAATGAACAAACACGAACACGGGAGACAGCTGGACTACATGTCGCCATTACAGCGCCACGTGACACCACTATGCTTCAATAAGTGGTTGGTAGCTTTTGCTATATTCCTTATCAAATGTTCTAGAGTTTTACTTTATAGACTGTGTTGTGACAAAAAAGCCAGTCCCATGCAGTTGACTACATTGGAGTGATGCATGCACTTCAGGAGCAGTGCACAATACACAGGGTGTGGGTGGCACAGTGTCAACTCAAAAGGCGCAGCTAGTGACCCCCCCCCCCCCCCCCCCCAAGAAAAAAAAAGGATATTCCAAAGAGAGGGAGGGGTGCCCACCAACCAGTTAAATAATGACCTTCAGCCTTCTATAACAGAAAAATCTAAATTTTAGTGTTTCTGTCTCCATAGATGACCTCCAGTCTAGAGGAGTGAGGTATTTCAGTTGACAGAGTCCTTTTATCCGGAATAGCCATCTGTCATATTCACCCGGAGGGCTGCTATTTCAGTCAGACCAGAACTCATTTATGGCACAATATTAAGGTTTGGGTTTTTTTTGGTTTTTTTTTTTTTGCACAATGACGTGTAGAACCTGTGCTCTCTGGTCTGTGGCAAACTTATTTTTTTTAATTAGAACATTAGTTTCACTGTTGCTTTTAAATTTTTAATCATTTAATTAATTTTCTTTAAATTCTCCAATTAGTTCCTTTGCTGAGCACTGCAGTGTCTTGTGCTCTGACACCCTGTTGTCCCATGTCCATCACACCATTTGGCACACATGCCCCTTTTGGGTTGTCATGGCAATGGCAGGCGTGTCCTCGTCAGCGCTGCAGCAGGTAAGACTGCATTTATTCCTACTAATTTCATTAGTGTACTGCAGTCAGACAAGAGGGAAGGCAATCCTCAAAGGCCCCATGTGCACTTAACCATATTTTTTAAATTATGTAATAGTTTGCATAATTCTAAACATCATGAAAATTGTATTTCAAAGTTGTATGTGCATTAGGAAATAGGGAGCACATACAAAGCATGATGAATATGTATCACATGTTCTGTCTAAAGGTAGCTCAATTCAACATTTCCTGCATTTTAATTCACTTGTTTATCATTCATTCAATGCATTCCTCATTTCACTCATGAGAGAAACTGTCTTATTTTAAACTAGGTTTGAGATGATATCTACTGTCGGAACTGTGATTCAAATCAGTTAAACCACTCTTCAAGCTGACATGAATGACACTTCATTTCTAGACAATTTATTTTTTCTGTGGTGTGAAAATATACACCTATCCAGACCAGCTTGTCTTTGTCTCTTTTCTGTTTGACTGATTTACTGTCAAAATCAGATTTGGTGAAGCTAGGAAAAAGAAAACATGGATCACTGAAAAATATCAAATGCATGATTTTGGCATTCCCTCTTCCTCCGCTATCTTCAAACAGGGGCTGCTTGCATGTTGCAAAGTGTATTTTAGTCTGATAAATCCCCTGTATATGCTGTGTGCTTCACTCATGCAATTATGTATTTGTATAATTTTATCCTCAGCTATTTGGTCTGATCTAATGCAAAAGCTGGAGATCACTGCACAATATAGACATGCTTAAAGGGAAACTGTCACAAAACTGCACATGAAAGAAAAAAAATATTATATAAATTGTTTGTTACAAATGTTCACATCTGACAGCAGCAACACCCGTCAGGCAGCTGTTGGCACAAAAAGGCACAGGGGACTGTAGACTGTCAATCACACCAACAAAAAGCAGATGGAATAAGTACATTTTTATAGTTCAGGGGAAAGAGAGCAGCTGTCCACTTTGAAAATCAGTCATCTGACACAGGGTCCAAAACAAGCGCGCTGTTCATGTCTTCTTTCAGACCATAGTAACACTGGGGGGGAACAATAAACACAAGTTCCACATACTTTACAGTCTTTGCAGATTCAAACAATGAAATGCATATTTCAGGAAATTCTGCCAAATGACTAAATTTGCATGATGGCATGGAATAGCCTAAATACCTTGGCCAGCAAATTTCAGTTGTTTTATTCCTATGTATGACACCATAGCCACAGTCAGAAAATGACTGTGTAATATCCGAAAGTTCACTTCTTCCAATGGTGGTCCCAGAGGAGATTTAAGGAGCTTTGACGCACGTGCTTTCTCTTGGCTTATTTCAGCAGCACTGTGAAGGTGTGACTGCAGAAAGCAGTCTGCCAATTAGGCAAGGCAAGTTTATTTACTGTATATAGCACATTTCATACACAGAGGCAATTCAAAGTGCTTTACATAAATACACAATAAAACAGGAATCAAAGTGCATATGCGGTGCAGAACATAAAAGTTTTCAGCCTAGTTTAAAAAGTGATCAGAGTTGGGGCATGTCTGAGATCATCTGGAAGTTTATTCCAGCTGTGTGTAGCATAATAACTGAACGCTGTCTCGCCATGCTTTGTTTCAACTCTGGGAATAATTAATAGACTGCTCTCAGATGACCTTAAGGGTCTGGCAGGTTTATATGGTAGAAGCAGGTCAGAATTTCCCAGCCTTTGGGAAATTGCCTGATAGGAGAGAACCGTTGACTATTTGTAGTAATTCAGTCGCCAAGCAGTTAAAAACATTTTTAAAAAAGCTTGTGGGCAGAATATCAAGGCAGCAGGTGGACAGTTTAAGACGTAACACAGTTGCCTCAAGGGTTTTATGGTCAATGGCGTTAAATTGTATCATGTTTGCCAAGTTATCTCTATCTGAATGTAATGGCGACACACATAGAAGAATTGGTAGCTTGTCTAATGCCTTGAATTTTATCACTGAAAAAGGTTGCATTTATCACTGAAAAAGGTTGCACTCATTACATTTACTAACGGAAAGGAGTTCAGGGGCTATTGGTACCGGCGGGTTTGTTAGCCTATCAACAGTGGCAAATAGAATGCGTGAGTTTTTAATGTTATTGTTGATGATCTCAGAGAAAAAGGATTGTCTAGCGCTTCTTATTTCTGAATTGTAGATATGAAGTCTTCATTTATAGATGTCATAGTGAATCTGGAGACTTGATTTTCGCCACTGCGCTCTGCTTTTCGACACTCCCTCTTCTGGGTTTTTACAGACATAGCATTTGTCCACGGTGCTTTTTGCTTGCCAGAGATTGATTTAGCCTTCACAGGTGCAATGGCATCGATAACTTTAACAATTTTGGAATTTAAATTGTCCAGAAGATCATTAACAGAAGTTGAAGCGGGGGTTGGAGACAAAGAGATGGCCTCCATAAACAATGCATTAGTGCTCTCATTGATAAACCGTTTTTTAACAGTTTCAGATCTAATATGAATATCAGGAGTAATAGACATGTCAAAGAATACACAACAGTGATCTGATAAGGCAACATCCATTACAGCAACATTTGAAATGCTGAGACACTTAGGGCCCTATCTTACACCCGGCGCAAAGCGGCGCTAACGCAAACGCAAGTGTCTTTGCTATCTTACACCCGGCGCTAGGTCCATAATAGCGCCTAACGCTTACGCCGTCAAACTAGCATGTTGACGGCGTAACTCTTGCGCCATCATTAGTGAACTGGGCGTGTTGGTCTTAAGATGAGGAGTGGCCAGGATTCTTTTTGGCGTATTGCTATCTTGAGCCAGCAGAAAGCGCTTGCGCTAGAACCACCACAAACCTGGTCTAAAGTCATGTCGCAGTTGTTTACATGCTATTTTAACGGCGCATATAAGTGCGTCTACATAGGCGTGTGCACAACGCGCATACCCTCCTGTCTGTTACACACAGGGGCGTGCACAGGCATGACTAAAATATCTAGATCATAATGTGAAATATTATTATTGTGTAGGCTATATCAAAAATGCATAATAATAAAAGGTTCCATAGGTCCACATACCTTTCCATCAGCGAAGGGAAACAATGCCACATTACATTGCTCTCAGCCCACTCCATCAACATCCAGGCGATGTGCGATGGTACGGGACAATGGCTATCCATTAAAAAGGAGCTGATAACACCTATAGCTATCAAGCCTAATGCGCGAATTGTCTTTGCACCTAATGCGTGAATTGTCATTCAATGGAAAACTCGCGCACGGCAATAGACGGACATTTAAGTTCTGAAAATGCGCTTCAGATGTCATTACAATACAGTTCTGTGAATACAGCCTGTAAGTAAATAGAATGGTTTGTGACTGAAAAAAGTTCAAAACCTTGTCCAGTGAATATTGCATTTATTGTTTTTCAAATAGCCTAGGCTACAGCGGATTCGCTATGCATAAGTTTTTTTTCGATAGCCTATGGTTAAAAAACGGAGATGTCACCATGTTAACTAAATTGTAACCTTAGCTATTCTTCGTCCTTCATATTTTTTTAAATTACAGTGACCAGGTTTCCATACTCTCACCGTTTAAAACCCAGCTGATTTCACCCGTTATTCCTTAACTGAACAAAACGATTTTAAAGAGAACTAAGCGTCTAATTAGAAACTAAAACAAATTTGCAGCAAGTTACACAATTAATTCACAATTAATTTTAATGCCATTCTCTGCACGTGAGCTGCATGTTCTGTTTCCCCTGCTGTAAGTCGCACGTTTAACGGTCTTCATGGGAAAGTGGATTGTTTTAAAGGATTACGCTACGAGTAAAACAGGTTGGTCACATTTCCATAAACAGGACATTATTAAACAAGGGGAAATATGCGTGAACTTATGGGTTGCGAACCTGACAGCTTTATTGTATGGCTATTTAGTGTCATCATTAAGGCAAAACAACGGTATGTATGTTATTAATCAATATTAGCCTACTATGCAGGTAGCCTAATGAA
This sequence comes from Synaphobranchus kaupii, assembly GCA_029718625.1. Classification (NCBI taxonomy): domain Eukaryota; kingdom Metazoa; phylum Chordata; class Actinopteri; order Anguilliformes; family Synaphobranchidae; genus Synaphobranchus; species Synaphobranchus kaupii. The sequence continues at coordinate 21,883,051 of CM056376.1, read as the reverse complement.
CTTTGGACGAAGCTTGAACTTGATGTTTGACACTTTCATTGCATAATCAAACGAAATTCGCTGAACAAGCAGGCTAATTTGGCGTTTTCTAAGGTGAGACTGAAGCCATTGATAGCTTATTCTCAGCTGTTGCAGGTCCTTTTAACGAAATTTAACCGCACATATTTTGTAAAATAACAGCCCTGTCTGGAATTACCGGGAACTCATAGGCTAATGGTTAGTCCGAATAATATTGATCATACTCCATTTAGCCTATTCCTTGATCACACTAAACACGCACGAGCATGTCTGTTTCGCCATCATAAGCAATCCGCCAAGGTGGAAAAGCAGGCTTTTAAAGGGAATGGGATATGACATTTTGATTGGTTTATTGAATGTTACGCCCAAGACACACCTATAATTAATGAAGCGACTAGGTTCAGCCCAGTTGCGCCATGCGCCGTGCTTAGCGCCAAAAAAACACGCCGTTAAAATAGCAAAAGTGGACTTGGACACGCCCTAAATGGACTTAGCGCCATGCGCTTAGACTAAGCGCCAAGATCGCCAAGATAGGGCCCTTAGTGATAATCAGATCCAAAGTACGCCCCCGTTTATGGGCCGGCCCTTTCCCATGCTGCAACAGTCCAAAGGTGTCAATATGAATATTAAAATCACCATAAATTATAAAACAATCAAATTCAGTAGAAATAATAAACAATAGCTCAATAAAGTCATCGAAAAAAGTTGCAGAGTATTTTGGTGGCCTGTATATAATTAATAGTAAAATTTGAGGGGAGGATTTCAATATGGCACAGAGGTATTCAAAAGATGTGAAATCTCCAAGTGATGTTTGCTTACACTGAAATACATCCCTGAAATACATCATTTACTATGTAAATGATTAATGCTACTCTACCATTTGTAGCTACATTAAAATTTTATTGCTGTGCAGGGGCCTCAGCCTGCAGCCAAGGCAAATATTTAAAAAATCTCACCATTGTTCTCTCAGCTTTCTTCTCAAGTACATAATTATGGTTCAATAGTGTGATTTTTACAGAAGAGGGGAAAGTTGTCTATGTGCAAAATGGAGGGTACTGTCTGTGCCATAATACCCACAGTGAGTGTGGGTTGTTCATTTTAATATTGGAAACATTCAATTCAGAATTCAAAAGTATAATGTTAGCTGGTGCTGGAGATTTCTTCTTCGTTTGAATTTTACACACCCTGGTGAAAACACTAAATGTGATGAAACTCTCCGTTGTATATGTTTACTTATGAGAGGAGACGAGGAAGAAGCATGAATCATCTCAAGGCAAGCTGACACCACATCAGTCTGAATGTATGAATGAGGAATGTGGCACAGACTGACCCAGATCTCGGTGCTCCGTGGGATTCTCCCTCCAGCCTCATGATCATTTCGCACCCAGCAGGTCTGGGTTTGGCCCACATCCGTGGAATGCCACAGCCAGCTCATTTCAAAGACCACATTCTGTGGGATTTCTAATTGGGCACAAGACATTCCCTAGTTTTGGTAGTGCTTCGTTCTTTACATTGTATGGGTCATAGTTTACCATGCATTTAATGTGCCTATTTTTTGTCTACCACTAAGGCTTGTATGCAAGACTATTTTGGCTTTTTTTTCTCAAAAGAAATTGCATTGAAATTGCCAAAAGTCGCTAGAATTAAACATGCATATCTGCATCAAAACAGGCCGACATTCCATTCAGTTCCTATACGGTAATCTTATGAATTTTTCAAGCTCAGTCATGTTGCATCCTATTTATAATTAAATGACACTGGAGTCTTTAATTAATTGATCTCCAGAACATTTTATACAATTATATGAAACCCTCTCCAAAAGCAGGCATACAGTACTTTTCAAATATGTCCGTTCAAATGTGACCAGGTTGTTATAATAGAAGCAGAGAGGGTTAAAGGGTAATTCCACCCAAAAAGAACATTAACCTTTATTGAACAGATCAAGGCGCAACTAATTAAGTCTTTCTTTGTGGCTGGCCAAAAAAAAATTTGTACTGAGTTATTTGAATATAAAATAAAAAATGAGATAGAGGTAGATAGACGTCATTAGATAGACGTCATTTTGATATACCTCTACCACTTCCTCGTTTTTGAAAGACTACAGTGTTTTCAAGTGGGCGTGTAAATTACATAGCAAGTAGGCGGAGCCAGCGAGGGAAGAATTGCTGCCTGCACCTCACTGTTCTGAATAGGGACGGGACTAGCTAGCTATCATTGCTATTTTATTATAATGTCAGAAAATATACACAGATAGGCTACGTTATTTCCTAAAGACGTTTTGGCAAACTAAACCAAACAGGACTCGAGTGCTGTTGGCTACAGAGTGGAGCTCCTTCTGTATTCCCTGATTCCCTGTAGCCTACATCTTCCTCTGCCGTATTGAATCACCCGGTAAGGAACCACGTCAACTGTTACATTATGATCCATGACCATTAAGTAGACTAACATTAGCTAGCTGACCATAATTGAACATGCAGGAATCGCTCTGAGCATTCGATTACAAAAGCAATGTATTTTTTCTGGGCTAGTATTCTAGCTGTTGTTAGCAACGGGTTTCTTGGCATAAAACAAATTGGTTTTAAAATGTTTGCCATGGAGTAGGCTATAGTAGCTAACCTTTAATTCGTTAATGGAAGGAGGTTGGATATTGGGGTGATAAATGCGTTGTTTCCATGTTTTTACCGACATCAGCACGTTTGAGTTGCACTGGGAAAGTTTTGGCTTTGCTAGTAAACATAGCTAAAACAGATAGCAAGTAGCCTACAACAATGACGTTTTAACTTTAAATATATGTTTAATATTCTGCATCAGCATGTTGGTCGATACAAAAGCATTTCATACAGAAAAACTGGAGGTTGGGGTTGATTTTCCGACATGGAAACGGGGTGCGTAGCCTAGCTAAGTATTACAGACTTCTGGCTAGGCTGGCTAATGTTTTCACAATACCAAACGTAGATAAATGAAGAGCCGTATTTACCCCGTTTTTCTGGAGACTGAGCTAATGATGGTGGTATTTTCTCAGTATAACTGTTACATTAGTGGCTAACTTACCAGCGAGTTACGTGGCCTCTACACTAGCAGTACAGGCAGGCACTACACTAGCAGTAAAATGCCCAGCTCCTTAGTGTTGTGTCGTTCGCGAACGATTCGTTCAAAAGAACGAATCTTTTGGGTGAACGAACTGAACTGAATCACTTACTGAAAAGATCCGTTCATTTCTCAGTTCAGTTCAGTTCACGAACGGATCTGATCAGCAGCGAGCGTGCACCGTGCAGGGAGGGGGAGGGACTGCCGCGAGCGAACGTGATTCGTCCCTTGCGAACCAGAGGCCGGTTGCACCAGCTATACGTAAGTTCAAACGTAGGCTAGTTATAACGTAAGTGTTTACTAAATTAAGGTTTACACATTACTAAATAAAAATGGGTTGCACCACACAAACTAGTTTGTACGTTGAGCTTATAAATATTTACACCTACCCCTAGGTATAAAAAAAATACACAAACTGTAACCGTCTGTTCATCTAATTGGCTACCTCCGCCGTTTCTTCAGCAAACACTGTAAAAATAGTTGACGCGTGGAAAACGTTCAGTTTCAAAACAAAGTTCTTTATAGTTCAAAAGAGAGGCAAACAGAACAGTCCCGTAACTTAGGCTAAGTTTCCATATATTTTCAAAGCACATAATGGCTGTAACATAAATAAATAGGCTAAACAAACAAATAAGGATATTTTGAATTTTATTCGTAAAAACATAAACATGCACACATTGTAATTCTGTTCAATGTTCTATTTTTTTCCCATGGAATGCAAAATAAGTAGCCTGTTAAACTCAATGCAAGTTGATTTCCGTGTTTACATTGTAGCTTATTGATTGATTGGTTATGGATTTGTTATCGTCATGATAAAGCGACAATGTTTACCTTAGTATTGAACTAAGCATTACTTAGTTTTCACTAGCTAAGACATTACTTACGTATTGGTGGTGCAACCGAATTTAGTAAAGCGATAGTTTGAAACTAACTAGTAGCAACTAAGGACCTAGTAAATACTTTACGCGCAAACTTAGTCACAAACTTACGTATGACCGGTGCAACCCAGCCCAGTTCTGCTGTGCTGAACGAATCATTCGCATTTGCTTCTTCCTATTCCATTTCGGACGTATTGTTCTAAGTATTGTATAGCCGAAATGAGTACCGTGTTTGCGTGTTGTATACTAGAAAGTTTTTTTATCTTTTTTTTCTCTAATTTGTTTCCTAAATTGTTCGAAATAAAGTTTATATTAAAAAAAAAAATTATAAAAAAAATTCACGGGCGGGCGGGCGCCGAGCGAGGCAGCGAGCGTGCAGAGTGGACTGATTCGTTCACTGCGTGACGTGACGTGATCCTGAGTGATAATCAGCGGCTCAAACTGCCAGAATCAGGCCCAGCCAGTTAAGACTTAAAAGTCATTGAAAACCAGCGTTCACCTCCAATATTGATATTCAACGAGGAAACTTTTAAAATATCAAGATTTGTAAACGGAGTTTGGCGCATTTGTCAAAGCGACAGCACTTCCGCATGAACTGTTCGGCCCGTCAGTTCACTGAGTGAACGAACTGTGACGCAACGGTGCAAGTTCGTTCACTCAGTGAACTGACGGCCGAACAGTTCACTGAGTGAACGAACTGTGACGCAACGGTGCAAGTTCAGTGATCCGTTCACTGAAGCTACTAGACACAGTGAGTTAACGTGACGTGATCCTGAGTGATAATCAGCGGCTCAAACTGCCAGAATCAGGCCCAGCCAGTTAAGACTTAAAAGTCATTGAAAACCAGCGTTCACCTCCAATATTGATATTCAACGAGGAAACTTTTAAAATATCAAGATTTGTAAACGGAGTTTGGCGCATTTGTCAAAGCGACAGCACTTCCGCATGAACTGTTCGGCCCGTCAGTTCACTGAGTGAACGAACTGTGACGCAACGGTGCAAGTTCGTTCACTCAGTGAACTGACGGCCGAACAGTTCACTGAGTGAACGAACTGTGACGCAACGGTGCAAGTTCAGTGATCCGTTCACTGAAGCTACTAGACACAGTGAGTTAACGTGACGTGATCCTGAGTGATAATCAGCGGCTCAAACTGCCAGAATCAGGCCCAGCCAGTTAAGACTTAAAAGTCATTGAAAACCAGCGTTCACCTCCAATATTGATATTCAACGAGGAAACTTTTAAAATATCAAGATTTGTAAACGGAGTTTGGCGCATTTGTCAAAGCGACAGCACTTCCGCATGAACTGTTCGGCTGTCAGTTCACTGAGTGAGTCGGACTACGCAGTACGCAGTCGGAGCTCTGCCCAAGCACTGAACGATTCGGTGAACGAATCTTTTGAACAAATCTTTTTAATGAACTGATTCTAGTGATTCGTGTCACTGAAGTGAACTGTTTTGCCCATCACTACAGCTCCTTGACCTCCGCATCTGTAACGTCATTCAGTGGGTGTGGCAACCTGTTGTCTTAGCTGAAAGCTTCGTGGCTGTTCATTCTAAGGCAAGTACCTGGTACATGCGCAGTAGTTTGGGGCTATATCTCTGCTCTAGGGGTGTCACGATACCGATTCGAAATCGAAAATCGATCGAAATGAGCGTTTGATTTCGAAGTTCGAAATCACAAGCTGGTTCGCGATTCTCCAAGTTTTTTTTTTCTCTCCACCCCCGCCCCCCGCGCGCTCTTCTTAGCCTTTCATGTGATGGGTAAAATGTAAAAAAAAGTAGCCTACTTGGCCATCTCTAATGTAAGCGTCCCCGACAAAACGAAACTTGACGCCTTCCACTGCATTTTGTTCGTCCACGCAGGCGTGCGTCCGAAGAAAAAAAAACAACGATATTTCAAAGAAGACACAGCTGCTAGTTAACGTTAGCTTACCGGTAGCCTGCATTACTTTTCGACACACCATGGCCACTGCCGGTGTCGGAGATGGAGAAACAGAACTGGAAAATCCTCCTGCTTCCCTCAAGTCACCAGTGTGGCAACATTTTGCCTTCCCCGTGAGTTATATAAACAACGAACGCGTCATTGTCAAAAAAACGTTTGTCGGCTATGCTACACGTGAGTAGCCTACCATACACCACCTCAGGCAACAGGTCAAATATGGCAGGACACATTCGCAGGCATCACAAAGAAATAGATTTGACTGGGGAAAAAACATTGACACAGGCAACTCAAATGACAACCCAAATGACAGTTGTCAGGGCATGAAAAAAAACGTGTAAATAGTTAATAGCGTGGTTCAACTGTTCATTATTTCATATATTAGTTTGTTAAAGCTCTTAACTGTTCAAAGAATGTGAACACGCTCATCTTTTTAAAGAAGAATTTGAAAATGTAAATGACCGTTGTCAGGGCATAAAACCAATGTGTAAATTGTTAATAGCGTGGTAAATGTTCAACTGTTTATTCTAGAGTCTAGTTTTGATAAAGCTCTTAACTGTTTAGGTGTGTTTAAATATTCTCAGATTTTTGTTATTATTTATAATTGTTATTATTCAAATAAAAGTTACTTATTGAGAAACAAGTATTTTTCTTTACAAATCAGGACTCGATAGTCTAACAATGGCATAGCCATTAGTTAGACTATAGTGCTGGAAAAAAAAATTGTGCTGGAAAAAAATCGAGAATCGAATCGTGACCTTAAAATCGAAAGTCAAATCGAATCGCGGATTTGGAGAATCGTGACACCCCTACTCTGCTCTCACTACAGGTAGAAAGTTGGCTGAGAGCTCATTTTAATCAGGAAGAGAGCTACTTTTCTACAGACCAAACATCACTTTTGGATGGAATTCCTCCTTTAAAATGTGATGTTTTGTGAGACACATTTTAATATAAAAAAAAAAAAAAGGTTTGGAAAGTGTCTAGTCATGTTTTAAGAATTTTCAGCTGGAATTTGCATTCTGTTAAGTGCTATTCATTAATTGGAAAAATAAATACCTCAACCACCATCAGGTGTAGTTGCTATGAACATTTTTTAAAATTACAGCCATGTCATGCTAATTAATTATAAGCTGCACAGTCCTAGAATGGATTCCCTGAAACTAGTACTGCTATCTCACTTTCCATTCATTTACATTTACATTTTAGACATTTGGCAGACGCTCTTATCCAGAGCGACGTACATTAGTGCATTTTCCAACCTGAAACAAGTGCGTTAAAACCACCCTAAAAGGTAAATACGAATTCAAACACAGGCGCAGTCAGTATGATTTTTTTTTCACCTTTTCTCAGTTTTAAATCTTACTCAAGACTGCCTGTTTGACAAAGTAGTTGTGTGTGTGTGTGTGTGTGTGTGTGTGTGTGTGTGTGTGTGTGTGTGTGTGTGTGTGTGTGTGTGTGTGTGTGTGTGTGTGTGTGTGTGTGTGTGTGGGTGTGTAAGGTAGTGCACAAAAATGAGTATTAAAAAATGTATTTTACTGGGCCTGTTTCATGATCAAAAGGGGTAGCTTCACCATTGTGGTAAAAAATATAAAAACGGAAAAATAAAAAGTCCCAGCAGCCAGTGTTACAAAGAGAACTGCACCAAATATCAATAAATGCCTTTGGGCACTGGGCCATACGTTTCATGTCTTCCAGTGAAACGCATGAAAGAAAATAATTGAAGATTTTGAAGGAAAAATATATACACTAAAGTGAAGCTTGCACTTTTAAGAGTTACTCAAAACAATTCTGACAGCTCACTGATATCAGTTTGTCAATGGTAATACATTTCATTACACAGAGCTGTGGTGAGACATTTAGCTTTCAGGCAAAAGACTTGCATTTGTTCTTTTGGATTTATTAAAAAAATAAATTGTTTGCATTAAAGCTCTCAGTCCTAGGCTTGATCTCAAACTACCTTTAAGCTTTTTATCCTCTTGCCCATGACCAATTATATTTGCACAATGTGATAATTATAGAGGAATAACAGGAAAGTTACTAAACTACAAGGCCACTGGACATAAAGTCTGGACAAAGACCAAACTGTGTCTGGAATGCTGAATTTAGATGCTAATTCTAGGTCAAATCACTGTGTATTTGACGGCAAATGGGACATGGAAAGCAGGGTGCTCATAATTTACATGAGTAAATGTGTAAACCGTTTTTTATAATTGTAATGCATGATGGCATGCGTGAAACTACTGTCTTATAATTAATATGACACTAAAAGGTTGTGAATTTGGAAAACTCCCATTCTGTGACCTGGCTGTGTGAATGCGTGTGTGTATGTACATCATATCATTTAAATTTAGGGATGGGAATCGTTAGATTTTATTGATACCAATGCCATTATCGATTTGATTCTTTATCGTTTCCTTAAATATTACTTGCTCCCAGGCTATTAAAATACCAACTATTACTATCAGATGGTCATCTAAAATGGATTCAATGACATAATATTTATAAAGCATTCGTCTTTCATTAATATTTCTTATCATATCATGGAAAATATTTATCTTCTATATTTATGCCTGCACAAGTGGCAGAGCATCCAATAAAACAGTCACAAATGTATAATTCTGTAACGTGAAATGGCATTATAAATGTCAAAAATGTACCTCCTGGTCGGAGCTATAGATACCCCAAGATCAGAACCAACCGAGCAAAAAAAAAACATTTATTCCAATGGCAATAACTCAATTAAACAAGATGCGGTAGCCATGGGGACTCTGGGGATAGACATGAACCATTTTTGGAGCCAAGCTGGCACCTCTTATTAGCAGAAGATGACGAAGTTTGAAAATTATCACAAATTTAGGTTAGTTATTTGCTTTCCAAATCTACTCATCTGTGCGAGGCCAAGCGTTGTCAGATTAGTCTACCGCCGATCAAAACACTAGTTTTGGAATCGATAAGAGAATTGATAAGCTCGAAGGCGTACGATTCCGAGGAATCGGACAACTTGGAACCGGTTCCTAACGGCAACCGGTTCTCGATTCCCACAACTATTTATTTTATTTTTTATTTTTACTTATTTATTTATTTTTTATAGACATTTTAGGAATTTGTTCTCCCTTGGATAACATAAAAGGAAAGCCAACAGGTTTGTCTCCTGAATTCATCTGACCAAATGAATGAATTGAAACATTTATCAAAGAGCTGACCTGTCAAGGGGGCCGGTGTCTGATGTGCAAAAATATGCGTTCAATCAAAGGCTGACAGTAGGTGCACTGCTGCCACTCACACTCACCTCAAAGGCAACTAATCTGGGATGCCAAAATCTGACTGAATGCAGATATCCCTATTCCGATGGGAGGTGAGGAATCTGCCGGAACAGGCACGTCTGATCTCTTACCTGTCACTTTCCTGCATATTTTATTCAGATTTTGCAGTCGCGCGCACTTGTGTGTTGCATGGATTTTGAAATGTGTATCTTTTAAAAATGATTGTGGGTTGACAAGACAGACCTGAATTAGGCTTTTGCTGAATAATGAATTGTGTGTCACACTTAATCATAAAGACTACATAATGCTGTCCTATGTTTGACACAACACCTGAATAACCTATGAGCCTGTACTGCAGCTTGACAAATGTCATAATGCTGTCATGAAAACTCTTCCTATAGGTTTTCAGTACCCAAAAATTTGACACATGCAGTGAAATGTGGTAAATGATTTAATCGGAAGACCTGCCAGGAATGAAACCTTAAACTACAAGGCAACATACCTATCAAATCCCAAAGGCCTGAACCTCATGTTGAGATGGTTGAGTCCTGGAGACATCGGTTCAGTTCTTTGTCAAAAGTGAGGTATGAGTACAACAGTCTGTTGGTTCGTAATGTATATGGATTTCAATAGTGAAAACGAGCACAAATGTTGGCTACTGTATGAACATCTTGCCTAGCAGCTACAGTGCATCAAAAGGAGCATTCAAAAGTGAAGCACACAAATGTCGTCTTGCCCTCAGTTGTATTGACAGTGCTCTGCTGAGAAAGGTGAGCTAGCATTGCGTGCATGCATTCGTAATGTAGGCAGCGGAAGGCCGGTGCGATCCTGAATTTGGTAACATTTACAACAAAAGCAATCTTGGGAAAATGACAAGAGATGACAGCGGTGATCCCACTGCCCCCCCCCCTTTCTGTTCCATTTTCACTGCCATTGATAATGATGCAATCTTCACCCTGTGAAATTATGTCGAATTGAAAAACATCCATCCTCTGCTCTCTGCCCACAAGTCTTCATACCGAAATTAGATATGTTTTTGTTTTTTTTCACCATCATACATCTAAAAGACAATGACACTGACATAATGAGGAAAATTGGACATTATGTCAAAACCGCTGGCGATTTAAAATCTAATTTCCCATCTTACACCCCCAAACTGAAGGAGGTATTCCAGAATATAAGATGCCAAGCAAAGCAGCACGTGCATACATAGCTGTATACGTAATCTCTAACAATTTACTGAACTGAAACATGGTATGGACACATATTATATACAGTATTCTCGTGTTATCAGCTGCAGTGCAGTAACATTTTGAGCAATTTCATCAGTGTTTACTTGAATCCGATTCACTATAGGTTAGGTGGTGGTTGTACAGCTTTTAATACCAGTATTTTATTTGTTTGACGGCTGTAGTCATTTTGACATTCATAGTTTGCCTATGAATTACATCTATAATACATTTCATAATGGGTGGGTTTGGTATGTGTTTTAAGGGAGCCCCAGCACCGCATTGCTTGTGAATGTAAATCATTACTGTGAGGTCTAGTTGAAAAAGACCCCTGAGACCCTGGACATGTCACCTTCTTCAGTCTATATGAAAGAGTAGAGCACAGGCTGGTTCCACACATTGATTTTAGCTTATTTGGGCTGTGAAATAAGAGCCCGTATTGATGTTCTCGTTTCCCAGGATGGAGTGCCAAATTGTCGGTTGTGTTTATAGATATGTGACCTTACGGAGGGCTGCGACTGAAGGTCAGAAAGAGTTGTGCGTTTTCATTTAAATCCATATTTTTCATTATTACGCTGTGCCACTTTGGGGAAACAATGTGTGCCACGTAAACAAAGCAGCCGTTTCTTGAGAGAAACTGAGTCCTCAAAGCGCATCAGCTTCTTTCATTTTGCAGGGGTCCATAAGTGTTCAATTTACCTTGAAAAATTGGGGAAATGGCAAACTTGAAATATGCACAGAGAGTGCCTGCGCATGACTGAAAATCCAATGTGCAGTCATAAGCACTAAATATCTGCATCTATTGTGCTCTCCTTTTGCTAATTTGTCTGCTGGACTCTTATATACTCCATGCAATCACCTTACAGCTATTTAAATGTCACCAGAGCATCTATTTAAGGCAACCATGGGGACAACCAAAAGACCTAATTTTCTTTTAATTAATTCCCCTGTATTGATGAATGATTCACTCTGAAGAGATAAAGCTAGACATAAATCTCCTCCATTTAAGTGACACACTGATCAGACAATGCCGTGGGATGGACTACAACCTAAATCGAGTTTTTAATACAGTACGGAGACGTACTCTTATGGAGTCTAAGTCTTAGCTCTCCTGAACTCCTAGAATCAATTCTTCTCTTAAACCGGATGAGCCATAAACCGAACAGCAAGTCACGTGAGCAAACTCTGAATACAGCACAATATGTACCTTTAACTGAATATGCAGTGAAATCATACTGGAGAAAAAAAAGAATGTAATATGCTAATTAAATGGTATCACAGCTGCTTTAATTGAAAGCTGTTTGTAATCACAGATATAAACAAAGTTGGCGTTTCCATTATGTTACATGGTATGACTGCCTTGGTTTAGCAATAAAATAACACTATTCCCTGGATTTCATCCTCACATTGATTTAGTTAAATGCCTGTACCTCAAACCACACTTTGAGGAGTAAAAGGGAATAGCAAAATTAATAAATGTTTGGGGGGGGGGTGGGGGGGGGGGGGGGTGGGGGGGGTAGCATTAATTAATTTCAGTCAAATATTGAATGAGGCATTTTCTCCTATGAGCATAAAGATAATTTGGTAGAATATAGATATTTTTAAAAAAGTGAATTGAAATTTATGGCTGGTTTTTAATTTTCTAATCGTTACATTTTACATCCATATATTCCAGCTTTAACTTCACAAACTTCACCTTGTTGATGGACTGTATATACAGTTACCTTGGATGTGTAAGAAGTTTGGATTTTATATTTTAGTGAAGGGGAAAGAATGGTCCAGTGGTAATAAAAAACACTGAGCAAAAGCCTTAGACACACTGCTTATACAAAAGGGAATCCAATACTCATTGTGTTTTATTAGATATGTATCCAAGAACAGTGCTCTCACAGAATGGCTGTCCTTTGGATATTATATCATTTCACTCATTAAAAGTAACATCCTTATCTTTGCACTTTCCTCAATTTTTTTCTGATAATTTGACGGCTAAATTTAATGGAACATCAATCCACTTATTCAGATGAACATGAAAAAGTACTGACTAAAAAAAGATCTGGAATAAAGAGCTCACACAGTGAATCGATACCATGAGAAAAGATTGCCTCAGACTCGATTATACTCTATTGTAAAATATGGACGTCATTACTGGAGTCTAAAAATAGTTCTAGTTGAGGCTTGAGTGTGCCTTGCTATTGTTCAGGTTTTGGCATGAACCTGTGCCATTCCTGGACATTCTGCTTAGGTCATCAGGACATAGTCTAAACATTCATAGTCTAAACTAGACTGCAACTCACAGAAACATGGTGGAGATCCGTTACATACTGACCTTCAGGCCTATGTTTTCTCCCATGTGTTACCCGCATCCTAAACTTAATACATTTTGCTCCAAGGTCAGTTTTTCCTTGCTACACCTTGCTACAAATTTTTTTTTTGTTCTTTTTAAAAAGGTTGTTCCAAGGTTGTGAACGGACTGCTTGAGCATTAGTCCAGTTCAATAAGTTAAATGAATAAATCTTTACCCTTAATGGGTTTGTTGCTCAGAGAAACCATGAGCTTTCTCGGGTGAATCTGTGAGTGGCAAGACAAAAGATGGCTTGGAACTATGGTGTTTAACTATCATCTGTAAAAATGTGTCACCCTCGAGTTTGCACTGAATAATAAATATAGTGCACTATGCAATGTTTCCAAGTGCACAGGCTCAATTTTAAGTTTTTGTATTGTAGATGGGAGAGGCACTGCGCAATGCCACTTGCTAGTCCCTATTTCAAGGATGCAAATTATCTGAGGAACAGGTCTGTTAAATGAAGTACTGGACTGTAGAATGTAGGGAAGAAAGAGTTTATGCAAATTGCCTGAAGCTCAAAAGCTTCTCTTGGCATTGAGGCACCTTTCATTTTCCAGCTCCCGGTAAAAATACAGAACAAATTGCCCACTTGTGCTTTGTTTTTCAATATTGTGCATGATCAGGGATTGTTTTATTTCAATGGAAATATACAGACGTCAAACTCTCTGTGTATTCAACAATCAAACTGACAAATGTGTAGTATTGAGATTTTGCTGGCAAAGAGCTGAGGTATGTTTTGAAGTAAATTTCATTCAGCGCATTAAGGGGGTTGACATTAATCTGCTACTTTTCTCTCGTTTGTTAGTTTACTTAAAGCTGGTTATAATACACTTTTTTTTTTTTTTATAATACACAAATTCCAGCCTGAGTCAACCCAGATGAAAAAAGAAAGAGATTAAAAACACAGAAAGGAACCAATATGTCAGATTGATTAATACAATAACAATAACTTTGTCCATTCACCAGAGTACATGTGGGAGGCTGGTCTAATTCAGTGTCATTTCTCACCATCGAAGCTGTTCTCAGCCAGACACAACTCCACGTTCAGTGATGGACAGCATCATGTCAATAAAGCACAATAAAGACATTTTGTAGTTTTGATCAGACCTGATTTAAACCTGACAGAACATGGTAGAAATGTTCACTTATTTTCTGAACCTGAAACCAAGTCAATATTATTTATTGTTATTATTATTATTATTATTATTAGAACATTTCAATCTGCATGTGACAGTATTTAGAGTTTCATATATTATTAATACACAAAGTGGCAGTTGCTGTTTTCTGTCAAAATGTACATGTATATGAACACCAAATAAATCTATACCAGCAACATTTATCCATGACAAACTCAATAAATTTATTTAGAGTATAATGCAAACCTATCCTGTCACAAAGTCACGTTTTCACACGCATTCGGCAAAACCGCTTGGCTTATGCTGTATACTTTTGTTTTGGGATACGGGGACGCACTGGTTTTGGAAGTTAACCGTAACAATGAGCCATGTGATCAAATACAATTCAGTTAGCGCTCCTAAATACATTGAGCAGCATTCTAGCTCATTCAATAGAGCGCTCATTCAGCACTTAGGTGACTAGTGTCTGGTTCATGCTTTCACTAAATTTCCAATTTAGTGGAGAAGTAACAAGCTAGATTTAGCAGGTGGTATTCAAAGTCTCGGGTATTTAGTGTATCAGTAACAAACTACATTGACAGCAATGTCTAAGATTTGCCACTGACATATTTTGAATGTCGAAAACATTCTTAAATAAGCAATGTAGGCAGCATGTTTTTAGATCATTTGTATATCAACCGTCAATTTTGAGGAAATCCAGGCCTCACTCTTATTTTTGTAGTAAGTTTGTCACGTTCCTGTTTTCCTATCCCTGTCCTCATAGGAGGTAAATATAAGCGGTGTTTGCATGCTCCGTTTGGAAGGACACTGGATCATTTGATTGTGGCAGATACCCAGCTCTGTCATCTATCAGGCTGCTCGATCACATGGTCACACGGACGCCCGGCTCCCCTTTGCAAAAAGCACACCGTCCCTCCTTTCATTTTTTTCTTCAAATAGTTCTCCACTAAAGGATCATTTTTCCCCCTTTCTTTGACAAATTGCTCCCACAAGATCAAACTCTGAAGATAATGGAAAAGCGGAGCAGAACCGTGGAACTGATTTATTTTCAGACTCGGGCCTCTAAAACAAAACACATTTAAGTCAGTGCTGTAGTCACAAACAAGTCAACCCTCCCCCGGAGTGGGGGCTATGTGGTTTGACAAGCCTTTATGACTCAACCTTTCCTATGTATTTATTTATTTATTTCCTCTTTGCTTGTCAGTTATCGGTTAATTAAACCTATATTAATTTATGATGAAAACTGGGGTATGTGATTAAGAATGACCTTGATTAATACACATTCGCGCCATTTCCCGGGCAGATATGTCATTCCCCTGCACCGCACTGCAGACAAAGGTAAGAATGCCCCAGGGACATGCCCCTTTTGAACTTTACAGTTTTTGAACATTTTCTCTCACATTGCCGCACATGACGGTTCGTACTTGTTGTGACAAAAAAATAAATTCACGGTAATAATGGCAATTGTTATTATGATAATGATCATAAAAATTATTTGAAACAATGCTTTTATTAAAAAGAGAAAATGGAATGTTTTGCTAATGATGTATTTGCAAATCAAATCATTTTTCTCTGTACACAATTTCCTGTTGACACAAAAATGTATCATTGTCGGTAACGACGTGGCGCGTATGATTTTAGATGCGCATTCCAAACGCCCCAGGCCTGTGATTACATTTTTAACTTGACTACAAAAAATCTTATGAAGGTATATTCATAATACAATTTGACTCAGCATATTCCTGTGGTATGAAAATCTAATTTCAGGTGGTGCTTCTCTTCACCTTTATTGCAAGGAGATCAATAAAGGTTTTGGCCTGCTCCTTCTTTGAGGGGGCAGACTCTGTTTACAATAGCAAGATGGGAACTATTCACAAATATTAGGTATGAGCAGCATTTATGTCATGAATATAGAGCAGGCCTTGAGGCTAGGCATTTAATAAAGGGAAAGTAGAAATGGGAGACCTTTAAAAAAAACTGTTTAGCTGCTGCTGTGGAAACATCAGCGAGCCTCTACTCCCATATCAAGGTGACTTTAGGCCAAATATAAATGCAAGAGGAAAGTTGGACACATGCACACTTGCATATGGACACACACACACACACACACACACACACACTCTATATCTCTCTCATACTGCTGACCCTGCGTGTTCACACTGCAGTTATTTTATAATATAGAAATCAGTTGAGACTATAACCATATGTCTTTGTGTCCACCTGTTTGTTTTAAGGCCAAAAAGCTACAAAATGTATAATTTGCTTATGTCCAATATTTCAGCCTGCCCTCTATTTTGCCAACCTTTGTAAAATAATGTGAAAGCTTCCTGCTTTTAGAAAGTTGCTTACTGTATTTCCCTTTGGGTACAATACCATAAATATTTCATCAATTATATAAATTAGTCTGACAAGATAATGAAATGCATCCGGTTCACCAGTTGTTTACTTGCTCATATACCTCTGAACTGCAGCAATATATTAAAGTGTAGTGTTGCCAATTTGAAACAGCCAAATAGTGATTTTTATTTTTATTTTTTTTAATTGCACCATTACCTTCCTGAAAACCAGCTCTCACCACACTATCCATGATACATGGGGATGCCTTTCATACATATATCTTTACTTTTATATGATCATGCTCTTCATTAAAACAATCTAAAAGAATCCAAGAAATCGAGGTCACTCAATGCATTTCATTCTGACATTTTAATTAAGTGTAATGTAATCATTGTTTTATTTTAAATGCTTCAGAATCCCGTAAGTGTGACACTTCAATAAAGATGTTTCTAGCCCGAGTTCATTTAGATTCTAAAAAGAGTTCCTTCTCTGTGAATAAATTGACATTATTAATGCAAAACAACAAAGTAGCAAATATCTCATAGGCTGTGTAATAAAATTAGCAGGTAGATTCTGGGCTTCAAAAGTTTACGTCTCACTGCAATATTTCAAAAAGCAATATAGGTACCGTTTTCTCATGAATAATGGAACAACACATACACACTCTGCTCCAAATTCCTGACAGCTTCATTGAGATGATGGGTTTGGATTATTTTGCTTGTGACATTATCACATCATCCACCCACCGTAATCATATTTTATTGTTTTCAAAGTGCAATAAACAGCTATCAGTTTTAAAGGTATAGTGACACGGGGAAATATTTCCAGGCAGCTCACAGGAAACTGCCATAAGCATTGGAGAGAGCACACAGTAGCCAGGGAAACGGGACTGTTCAACAGAGGAATATTTGGAACAGAAGAAAGAGTGATAGACTTGCAGATATTCAAACTAAGTAAAGATTGACCATTTTGAGCATTTTAAGGATTAAATAGAAGCCAATACAACCCAAACATTACCCACCTTACAACCCACAATACAACCCAAACATTACCTCACAACAGCAAATACAACACATGAAACAATTCAGGTAAGCTGACCCTGGTCACAAGACAATGTTAATGTCTGATACACGTAACATATTACTGTGAAATGTGGACAAAATATTTTGATGTATCAAAAAAATGGAGACAATTTAAGCAGGGAAATCAAGTTGAATTCTCATTTGTTTGGGCTGCAAAAGTTTATCATTCGAATGTAGAATATAGAAAAGCACTGCCTTTGGATGCCTATGTGTTAAACCTGCTGCAAGAGGAGAAATCCGCACTATGTCAGACTGAAGCTCGTGCTTTGTCTCAGGCCTAATGCTCCAGTGAAATAAAACCAATTTTTTTCCCCTCCAGATGTAAATCTCAGAGCATAGATCAGATCGTAAATGGGTGTGGAGGGAGCTGAACAAATAAATTGAGTCACGGGTACCGTTGAGTACCGGGAACTCAAGCAAAGAGTGAATCTGCATTCCACCCCTCAGAGCCAATACAAATGAGATGCTAATGCGCCCTCCACATGTCCATCAACTCCTGCATCAGTACACCTTTGCCGGGAAACTAATCTGGGTTTTATTGGTCTGACAGAAAGAATTTATACATTAGCCATAGATTACAGAGGACGGCAGCTGTACAGTATGCAGAACTAATGTAGTCTGTCACAGATTGTCTGGATAATGAACTCTGGAGGAAAGTAGCCAAAGCAGGCCAAAAAAAAAAGATAGTCGTAATGGCACTATTAGTGGAACTGCACAAGGAACAGGCTACCGGAAAGCAACCATGGCAACAGCATCTGTCTCAATGGCTTTGTTTGGAAATGTTATCTCTATCCAATGCTGTGACAGGGAAGAGAAAGACATACAATTTTTGTCAGAGTAGTTTTGTTTTAACAACTTCTGCATGATTATTTTGCTTTTTGAAAAGGCCAAGGAGGTGGCATCTGTGCCCTTCCCATGTATCTGGTAAAAAAGCAGGAAGGAGAATGTCAGAAGTGGAGTCCGACTTGGCCCATGGCCCGCACCGGTTCCAGGCTGGGGATTACATCTGACGTTTCAGACTCCCCGACCCGGTTTACGGACTGCCGCCTAACCCTGGAGGCTGTGCCTAAGGTATATTTTCTATACGTCACCCCCCCCCCCCCCCCCCCCCCCCCATCTCTGAGCTGCTTTGAGCTTGCGTACATGCAAAGACTGACTAGCCCCCAGAAGAAAGAGAAGGGCACATGGTTACATGTACCTCACCCCGGTGAGAGAAAATTCACGTGAAATCAGAATCCACGATAGCTGCTGTTAGAGGAAGTCCAGAGGGAGAGGACAGGACATGGAAGAGTGGGGGCTAATGTATAGAGGGGAAAGGGGCGCTAGTGGCAGTACAGCTGGGGTCGGCAAACAGCCTAGAAATGCAGTCAGCATGTTGTATCAGCGGGACCGTTCAATGAATCACACATTGTGGGGCTGGTTAGGTGATAAATACACAAGCGAGAGGTCTCACGTAAAAGATAAAACTCATTGTCGGAGGGGCCCAGCCTGTATTTCATAGGCAGGCAGGGCAGATGATGGATGGTGTGGACATGGGCAATATTTCTTTCAGTATTTTGGTCCAGAGCTTGTGGAGGAGGGGAAGGTGGAGGAGGGGAAGGTGTGGAGGAGGGGAAGGTGGAGGAGGGGAAGGTGGAGGAGGGGAAGGTGTGGGGGGAGGGGGGGGGGTATTTTCAAGTTAGGGCTGAGGAATTGTGTGGCCTGAGGAAGTTCATATTGCCTAGTTCATATTGCCTAGTGATTGCCTCCTATAGAAATGTATGTATTTCAGTTTCTTACACAAGGCACGTCTATATATTCAAATTGGGTTAAATTCATTATTTGAGTTGAATAATAGACAGACTGGTAAGTAATTGTCTGATCGATTCAGTGTGCACTCCAAAAGTTAAGTTTGCAATGTATTTAAACGGTCTAAAAGTAAAATTATGGTGACTACCTACCATTCAGTTCAAATATTATCTCTGTGTGATTCTCATCTGTAAAAAAAAGTAGAGGCATTGGAACATTGTTTCACTTGTGATGAACTATATTATACTTTGCCAACAATTCAAAGTTAGTTGCACAGAAACACATAAATGATTATAATCTATTTTCTATTATACCCTAACTGCAAGCGTGTTTTGTAGCAAAAGTATTTTTACAGCAATTGATCTTAACTTTTCCAGAAATTAGTAGTGTAACGATTCATGCGATGCATCGATGCATCGATTGTCAGTCCTACCGATGCAACTAAATCGATCTGCTAAAATAAATAAATAGAATGAATCGCTTTGGCTTCACCAATAATCGATATAAATGCTTTAAATCTAATGAATCGCGATTCTTAATTATGATTATTGTTTTAAGACTTAGTTTACACATTTTTTTGTGAAATGCAGCTGGGTAATCCGTAACTCTGTCATCAGCTACAGTGTTTCCCCTAGATTTTTTTTCAGGCCGGGCGGTGAAAGTGCGCCATTTTGCGTAGAGGCGGAAACTATAATTACACCCTCATAATATCAGCGCTGCCATTGAAAATTTTAATTAGGCCTAAAGGGAAACCGAAGCTGTTTTGGCAAGGGTTTTTCCAGATGCTATTTTGATCATTCCCGCATTCTGCGGTAAGGGAAATATTGCAGCTACATAAAAAAAAATAAAAAAAGATTATATATATTTTTTTAAAAGAATAATATACATTTTTTTTTTTTTCATTAAAATTATTTATTTTCCCTCTTGTCCCGCCCGGCCAAGATAATGGTAGGGGAAACACTGAGCTAGTCAGCCTGCAAGGAAGTACCGCCAAGAGTTTTTTTCCCCCTCACCCTCTACTGGTGCATTTCACCCACTCACTCACCCACCCACTCACTCACTCTCACCCACCCTCTCACTCACCCACCCACTCACTCACTCTCACCCACCCTCTCACTCACTCACCCACCCACTCACTCTCACCCACCCTCTCACTCACTCACCCACCCTCTCACTCACTCTCACCCACCCTCTCACTCACTCACCCACCCACTCACTCTCACCCACCCTCTCACTCACTCACCCACCCTCTCACTCACTCTCACCCACCCTCTCACTCACTCACTGACTCTTAACTCACTCACTCACCCACCCACTCTCTCCCCTGCCAGCATGTAGCCTATTGAAAAATGTTCAAAATAACTGAGCCATGTTTAATTACATTTTTGTATTCAGCATAAAATATTATGCAGGACTACTTTTTTATAGAATAAATATGTTTAATAAGTAATTCTGTTGTCTGTTTATTTTTTCACCTTTCAGAAGAATACAGATAGTCTCACTCGCATTATTGCATGTTTATTTCATGGATATAGAATTTTGGTTAAAAGTTACTGAATCGAATCGTGGTTTACAGAATCGAATCGAATCGAATCGTTCCAAAAAAAAAAAAGTGTCCTTGAATCAAATCGCCAACTACTGAATCGTTAATCGAATCGAATCGCTGTGAAGCCAAAGATTCACACCCCTACCAGAAATGTAAAATGGTTCCGTTTGTGATTTCATTTGTATAGTTTCAATTGCCGAATCCACCTCAGATTTGCCTCATACACACACAATCATATTAATTAAAATCTAAGGTTTCCTTTTCTGTTACTTTGACAATATCAAAGAGTCTAAGAAATGAGAGTTATATCTTAGCATGAGTCAATTAATTATGAGTGTTTGAAGTAAATATTCTAGTATTTAATTTCAATCTTACAAAAAAATTTTACATTCTGCCTAGATTGGAAAAAGTAGCAATGAAAAAGCATTGAATAGCACTAGATTGTTATGACAGTCACCGCACAGATCAGAAAACTATGAATCCTTCTCATAGCTACTGTCTTTTGGACTGCCACCTAAATGCTGTCAACATATTATTATTAATTTAAATCCCCCAAATCATTTAACGATAAATATTTTACCATGGCAAAGAGAGAACTGAGGAATGGGTTCCAAAGGAAAAAGGACCAGGATATCTGTGTATGATTTATTTATTTCCCATAGTTCACATGCACCTACAGGGCAGGATGTAATGGGGAGTACTTTTTTTCTTTCTTTTTCTTTGAACCCCTTGCAGATGTAATTTCCTTTAGCCGAGCTATACATAGGCTAGAAGGTACTTTAATCAAAGACAAACTGCCTTTGCAATGCAATTTTGTGGTCCCCACTGTTGCATGGGCGAAGTCGAGTGATTTATAAAGCTGTTTATGCCCAGTGAAAAGATTCCTGTAGTCCCTTAATGGAAGTTTCATCTCGGTGGCTGTGTTTTCATTTTCGGATCCTTTAAGAAAGCAAATGTGGGGATTGGGTTTACCTCTTTATCTGTTTTGTTGAGGGATGGCTTGAAGCAAGTATGTGATCTGCATTCGCCATTAATACCGTGTCTCATCCATCTAAGTCGTTCACTTTGAAATGCCCAATCTGCATATCCCTATTGCTTCAAAGTGACTGCTGAAGCTAAGACATCTGTGTTAACATGTGCTCATGTGTGCCAGCATGCACTGCTTTCATCACTAGCTGTGAGTTTTCAGTATCCATGTTTGTCAGGCACCATTTTAGATCAGGGCTGTGCAGTTATCAATGCTTCATATAGCGTGAATGCTAAAGCTGTTAGTGTGTTATATCCTCACATCTTGCAGTGCATGTAACCTGTCTTAGCATTTCCTTAATCCAGTCAGCCTGGCTTCCTTCTTAATAGTGCATTTATATTTAAATCTTGACGATTTGTTTTTAAATTATGTATGCAGTTGATTAAATTCAATTGATTACATGACAAATTATGAAGTATTTATAATTCTTGTAAACTGAAATGATTTGGAAAACTAGCTGCTTTTTTCCCCTTTACATGTTTAAAAACATCACATAATGAAGTGAGAGTGTGGAAAATGACGCCTGCAGGACGAAGGCTATGGATGTCATCAGATGCGGTGAGAGACTGACGTGGGCAGATGCAGCAGCGCACAGACACCATTTGCACTTTATTTCAGTGCTTATTTGACTTTAATGGGACACGGGTTCAGAACCGGGAGAGTAAGTAGTCCCGGTGGCTGTAGCAACAGCTATTATGTTCAAACAACTGTGGCTGTCAGCCATGACTGAACTATATTCCATCAGTGCTCACCCAGGAACTTGTAGAGCAAGGGAAGGTCAGCTTCCAGAAAAGACTTGTACAATAACACACGTCTGATTAAAATAATACAAAAAATAGCAGCTTGGTTCATACAGAGACTGTGTTGGTCATTTATGACTTTTATTATTTTTGGGGGGTTAAGGCTAGTATGCAACCCACCTTGGAGACTAGAAGTTATAAGGGGTCATATAAAAGTCACTGGAACCTGCTGCAACAGAGATTATGGCCAGTGCCTACTTCTTTTTTGAAAAATCAAGGATTCATACAGTATGCCCTTTTAAAAAAAAAATATATATATATATATATTAGGGCTTTTTTCAGCTCTATTGGATGGCACAATGTAGACGGACAGGAAGAATGGGGAGTGAGAGATATGCGACAAAGGTCGCACGGTCGGATTCAAACCGCCGACGTCGCGGCTCGCATTTACCATGTGGATAGTTCCTACAGGCTACTCCTCCAAGACATCCCGAGTATGCCCTGTCTGACCTGTTTTTGTTTTTTTAAAGCTTGTACTTGATTGTGTCTAATCAAGTCTGGTGAAGTCTGTCACTAGGCTGCACAGCATGAATATTCAATTTTTTTCAAAGTCACAGGCTGACTAAACTGTGCTTTTTAGATGAGGTGTCCTTTCCGGTCCTGTTCACACAGCATTTTATGAAGTGACAAGTCCTTCATATGACTCATGGTCCATAGGCCACCACTAGTACTTTAGTTTCTGAGGTTGTCCAAGTGATATAGTGTGAGCCTTGCATAGGAGGTAGAAGGGATCAGCTGTATGATAAGGGAACACCGGCGGCACCCACTGCATTTAAAATGGAGACAGTTGGTCTTCTGTATTCCCAGCCTGCTGAGACAGAGCCATGAATGCTGATGTTAGATACCCTCTCTTCATTGCTAAATTATGAGGCAATAAGAACAAGGCCAAGACTGCACCAGTATGTCATTTGATTACAAAAAAACACAGTCCCATCAGAAGATACATTTGGCTAAGATTCAGACGGTGGTGTTACTGCCCTTCAGACCGCAGTAACGTTTCCTGTTCTTGAACAGCGAGGCAAGGGGAAAAATATTAGTTTGGGCCTTCATTGTTGGAAGTCACAGAGATTGCCGTTCATTAGCAAATGTACATTGTTTGCTATTAAACGGGTACATTAGAACATCAGTTGTGCCAGCGCCTGCGTGACATGACCCTTCAAGAGTCTCAAATCTTATCGGCTCCATGATCTCCACCTGAGAGATTCTTCAGCTGTGAGGTTGACACTGAGAACCACGAGAGGTGTTGGACGGCGCTGATGGAGAGGTGCTGGACGGCGCTGATGGAGATGTGCTGGACGGCGCTGATGGAGAGGTGCTGGACGGCGCTGATGGAGAGGTGCTGGACGGCGCTGATGGAGAGGTGCTGGACGGCGCTGATGGAGATGTGCTGGACGGCGCTGATGGAGAGGTGCTGGACGGCGCTGATGGAGAGGTGCTGGACGGCGCTGATGGAGAGGTGCTGGACGGCGCTGATGGAGAGGTGCTGGACGGCGCTGATGGAGAGGTGCTGGACGGCGCTGATGGAGAGGGTGCTGGGACGGCGCTGATGGAGAGGTGCTGGACGGCGCTGATGGAGAGGTGCTGGACGGCGCTGATGGAGAGGTGCTGGACGGCGCTGATGGAGAGGTGCTGGACGGCGCTGATGGAGAGGTGCTGGACGGCGCTGATGGAGAGGTGCTGGACGGCGCTGATGGAGAGGTGCTGGACAGCGCTGATGGAGAGTTTTGACGTCTGCACTCGCTCTGCATTTATTAATCCCAGCCCAACTTAACAGGGTGACCGTTTATTCCACTTGACATTAGCAGCGATGCTACGCATTGACGGTGAGTGAGGGGCGGGGGAGGGGGGGAGGAGGGGTGTCTGCCAACGAGCTCTCGCTCAAAGTCCAATTAGCATCTCTCACCACCATCTGGTGGCATCTGAGCCAGTGACACAGCTCAGGTGTGCGGGTAGGTTTTGATTACAGAGCTGTCTGAGGCCGATCAGTCAGCAAGCCGGAGAAACGTTAATCACTTCGCAGCACCTCTCCGGAAAAGAGGTGGATGGAGACTGCAGGGAAGGGCGTGAAGTCCCACGCGGGTGAAATTACAAGCGTGCATGTGGGGAAAAATGTCTCCCTCCCTGTTATGTTTGCCTGTGCTCTCTCACCAGAACAACCCACTTCCTCCTGTGCACGGTCGCGAGAACAACAAACTTCCTCCATCATACTCATCAAGCAAATAAATAAAGAAATTCTACTCTTGTTTTCAGTAAAGACCATTTTGATATTGAGCTATTTAAATTATTCAGATACAATTACCCAACATAAAATGACAATAATTACAATTATAATCACTGATTATAATATGTTGATGGAGGCAAAGGTGTGCATTTAAAAATAAGATGATTACATGAAGATGTAATCTATCCATAGAAAATAACAGGCATGCTTCTATTTGCAGTATTTCAATTTAACGTTAAATCCAACTTATGACCTTATAAACAATTATGAAATGTTATTCAGAGAATCTGATTTATGAAGGTTGGCTGTGTGCTACTTATTTTCCACGGTATATTTGTTAAAAAATGATGACCATAATTTCAGAATAAAACTTCACAGACCACCCACATAAAATGGACCTGCTGACAGCTCTAGAGGATCAAACGCTGTTGGAGGGTTTGTGGATTTGGCATTCTGGCTTTTGATTAGCAATCCATCTGTGTCCTGTTTAACCGAGACAAGAAATCGGACAATCTGACAAACCACAGGATAGCCCCGTAGCTTTCGCACAGAGAGCCAAGATAAACGTTAAATTGTTTTCACTATATAGGAGAAAGCAACTGAATGTCAGAAAATAAGCAATGTCTTCTCTCAATGAGCTGGTCGTAGAGGTTTAATGTTCCTGGAAATGCCTTCCACTTTAGCTTTGTTAAATCACATATAACACCAATCTTAAGTCATCTACAATTTGTCATCAAATGATTTCTAACACTGAACTCTCATTAGATTATTTTACATGCATTGCACAATATCATAAATCACAGACTCTGCCATATTTGGTTGAATGCACCCTGGGTTCATGCACAATGAGAGTATTCAGTAACATACAACATTGTGGCCTTATATAAGTGGCAAGCTAGCAAATTACCATATTTCACAATGCCAAGCCTACAGTCGTGCAAATAACTGAGCACTGTACAGAATCAAGCTGGGAAAATGGCTCGATTTTATAGGCAGATAAAATAGCGAACTTCGATCATTATCAGAAATAAAATATACAATACAGACATTAAAGTGCACAACACAGTTCTATACACTGATGACACATGATACAATGTATTTTAAAAAACAAGCAGTACAGTAAGATGGCTGCATTTTTGGGGTTCAACGTTGTTTGCATTTATTCCATTGTGCCAATCACCTGTTATGACCATTTCAAGACGTATTCACTCCATGAGCATATCAATATGATGGCATAATTCCCTGAAAGATGGAAAAATATATACCTACAGTATATTCAGAGACCTGCAAAACGCCATGGTCAAAACCAACAAACGGAACAAGGAAAGGTAATAAGCTCAAATTTACATCCACTGTGCTGGTCTAGGGACATTTTATGTGATGTGAAAGAGATAGCTAATGCACCAGCAACAGATGCTACAGGCAATAAAAACATTCTCATACTATTTCAAATTATATGGCATATTGCATATCTCTTGTGGCAGAATTTTCTTCTTTATAATGAATGTTAAATTATTTTGCTTAAAATGTGCTAGAGTGTTAATGTTATTTTTAAAAAGTGGTTAAATTAAAATCTACTGTTACTATAACTTTTGGTTTCACAGCCTTCATGATACACATGATAAGACTGAATTATCTTTGCAATGCTGAAATGTATGCAAACACCTGGGAAAAAAGGAATTCACTAAGCATTTGATGTCAAATTACATTAAATGGATTTTTGGGATATTGGTGCATACAGAGAGATGATGAGAATTAGATTTGCATTAATTACATAGACGTGTCATCAGAGAAGAAATCTGTAGTTCAGAGCTGATGGCCTGTTGTAAAGTGAATGGAATGGCATACCTTTGACTGGGGCAGCTCAAATTCCAGAGACCCTCAAAAACTCAGAGACCCAGAAAGACAATATATTGGACAATAGTTTATTTCCAGCAGACTGGAAAAAACGATTAAACATTAAAGACTCTGGCATTTCTATGCCTATTATCTCCTATAATCTGTTCTGCCTGCAGTTGCTTTTGCACTGGCTGCACCTCGGGTGGCCTCCAGTTTGCTCAAAGTTTTTCTTTCAAGCTCCTCTTGACATCATACCATATTTTCTTTACATCTCCCATTGATAATACTATCGCTCTCAAAGCACTAATTTTCTGTGTGATTGATTTCCTCCCCTCACATCCGCCATTTAATTAAACACGGATTTGCACAGCAATACCTGCTGAACTAATACTTCAGATTAACACTCAATTTCTGTTCTCACCCATGCAGAATTTATTTCAGCTGGGCTCTGTAGTGTCTCCTGTAGTGTTTTGTTGTGGGCTGGTAACATGAGATGAATTAGGCTGTTGTTCACTATTTATAGGACTGTTTCTTTGCTAATTATAACCAGTGCACTTTCCAAGCCTTTTCGGTTGAGACTAGTAAATCCGTCATACAGTTATTCACAAAAATGAAGACACTCTGTAATCACAGTTCATTATTAGTGACTTACCCCTGCAATCTATTACCTACCCGTTAGCTGGCTACAGTGTACCTGCTTCCATTAGTTTTGGACACACACGTTTGCCACAAATTTCTGCATTTAAAATGAGTTTCATGCTTAACTGAAATATTCTACTAATAAATACATTTTAAACACCATGACGGAAGAGGGTTTAATTGGGCTGAAGCCAGGGAGACGTGTGATTTGTTGTGAGAAAATTCATGCCTGGCCAGGCTCGTCCCTCTGCGGCGTTTTCAGGATTCGAGTGCAAGCTTGGTCCCTCTCTGCATAACTGTACACGCTTTAAAGAGCCTGTTAAACCAAGCTGTCATTCTCCTGCAACACAGGGATTCTCTTCGCAATGATTTTTGGAGATAAGCTCTAGGCTATTAAATTACCCAATGGGCAAGCCTTTTATTATACCTCTAAGGCATATCAGATTTCTAAAGAATATGTCAGTACCTTCTTTCATCAACAGTGTGCTAACACTAGGAAAAACTTACTCATCAACCTTCTTTCACCTGCTGGAAGATGAAAACTGCCATTTTGAGTAGCCTGGAGCCAGCACAGATTCAGTTTCACCTGAACAGGGCATGATAGAAAATGCCCTTACTGTATTATATACTTCAATATCAGAAAGAATGAGAACAATTAGTCAAATGTATGAATATATTTACGGTGAATAGGAGATGAACATGAAACGCATTAAATGATACTCTACTAAAAGATATCTGGACAGCATGCTACTCGAACCACCCTGCTTCGGTTCGCCTGTCAAAACAAGTCATACCCTCTTTCCAGTCTTTCCCATGAACTTGCTATATGAAGACTGTGCCAGTGTTATATAATGTTCTGTACAATTATATCTTTCTTTTGACATGTCTGAGTGTCAAGAGAAACTGTGCTGTTAAGTGCATATAACGTCCTGTATAGTGTGCCTTCAAAATGGAATATTTTGCAGGATAAGCCTCATAACCTTGTCATTAGCAAAGTATCCCTTGTAAAACAGGTTTTAATCTCAATGGAGTCTCCCTGGTTAAATGATAAATAAATAAATCGGTCAACTATGACCACGAGTTAACAATGGTGGGACACCTTTGGCTTCATCCCACCAGGACTAATAAGACTACCTTTAAATATTGAATTCTAGGAAGCATACCACAGTTATCTTGCTTTCAATTTAAACATTCTTCTAGTGATAGATTTGAATTGAGTCGCATGCAAAGCACACTGCATCAGTTTACTATTATAAATCTTAAAAGTTGAAGCTATATTCTAGGAATGTACACCAGTTTAAATTATTCAGTCTGTCGTTCTGGTGAATTGCTCTGTTGAGCCAATGAGCCGAAGAGAAAAAGCAAGCAGGGAATCAAGATGAATGTATACAACAATTTATTTATCATTGTGAAGGATTTGCACACATCAATTCTTAATCTATCAATCAATCAAATCACAATTTGAAAGAAACTAAAAAACAATTGGACGTGTAGAGCCGAGAGCAGAGTGCACATTTCCCAGTTCCCCATGCTGTGCACCCCCCACCCCCACACCAAAAACATAAAACATAAAAAATATGTCTTTTTCAGATGCCATCCAACTTGCAAAGAAGGAACAAAACAGCCTTATCCTCTCAGTGATATGACAGCAGAAAATTAAATAGCATTATTCATGCCCCATTTTGTATGTCTTTCTGAGTATTTTAAAATGATGATTAATATAATTCCTCAGAATATGTTTGCACTAATGAACTCACTTTAACTGTAAAAAAAAACTTTCACTAAAAGCGCCTGTCTACATTTAAAAAAAATATTTTCCTTAGCCTGCGGTAGGGGTGTTGCAATATACTGGTTTTGACAATAATCATGATACTCAAAAATTTTAATAGTAATATCATGTAAATAATACAGCTATGATATATCATGGAAAAATATTTCCTGGAAAAAACAATATCTATTGGTGTTTTTTAGTTGCATATTTTGCTGAAAGAGCTTTACGTTTATTCACATCTTTTCCACTTCTCCAATATTCCCGCAGTTTCATTACCCTACTCATACACACAGGGTGGGTTCGATTTAGCGGCTCGGCCCCAAAATTTGCCAGACGAATAGACCAACCGCCAATAGAAAGTGTTCATTAATCCAAGTATTTTCAACAAACTGCCACCTGGATACAGGAGCACATTAGCAGGGTAGACCGGAGTGACATCAGAGGGCAGCAGCGCAGTAGATAGTAGCTACATTGACACTAACTAAAAAAAAAAATAAGAACTAAAATGTCTTTTATTACTTATATTGCCTACTAGCTAGCAAGCTTAAATGTGTTTGATTCCACGTTTTAATGTCTCAAGTTGCCTAACACTAGCTTAATGCTATTTACGCTTTTCTACTGCTGCAATATGCCATATCCTAGATACAGTCAACATATATCTGTTATTGGCAATGTTCCATCATCATATTACTACCACTATGCCATATCTACTGTACACACATTATATATCTGTTATTGGCAATGTTCCATCATCATATTGCTACCACTATGCCATATCTACTGTACACACATTATATAGCCGCGTAGGCTACCATCGACATTACTGTCATTAATAAATTATGTTATAATTACATCTAAATTGCATTTTTGTGTGTTCAGCAGTTGGTTCACTGCACAAATCGGTCTAGTTGAAGTCATGTACTATTATGATCACATTTGATAACTACTTAAGAATCTCACCCAGAGACTGTAAGCTGGGAAATTTGGTTCTATGAAGGACAGCATGGTATGAAAAATTGCTGAAAAATTTGCTGTTCATTCATAAGCAACCCCATGCCTACAATAAACGTTGGGCTATTTATAGGCTTTGGTGTGATGGCTGCTCAAGCATCAGAAGCATGAGTTTTAAAAAGGACAACACAGCGACTTGACAAATTTTAGGCTGCTGAAAACAGCATGTCCATGCTTTGCAATAGAATTACATAATTTAGGTAATTGTCCCAAAAATAGACATTGTAACACGTGAAATGACTAAAAACCCTACATTGAAAGCATTTCATTTTTAACTGACAGTAGAACTGGAAATATTGTGAATTGATTTCACAGACCGACATACTTTTTAAATGACAGTAAAATCACAAGCCAAGCAGGTTGTGTGCGTTTCGCTATTGATGTGTCCTATAAAAAAAATCAATAAAAAACTAATTGAAAAGAGTAACTCTCCCACACATGCAAACACACAGACACTCAGATAAATGCATAAATAAATATGAAATTTTAAGCTATTAAAGTGAATAGTTATCGTATTTTCTTTGAATCTTTGCAATCAGTCATAGTAATATTGTTTATATATGTTGTTACATTTTGTGCTATGATAATTGTTTTATGAAAATACGATATTGTGACAGCCCTAGCCTGCAGTTTCATTATCAATTAAATAATTATAATGAACGTGTCAGTTGCCTTCAATGATGCTCTTGGCTGGTTGACCAAAGGTGTAGCAGCATTGTTCATTTGAAAAAAAAAATGTACATGCCGCTGTGGATTCACCCTTACTGAGAGTTAATTACACTGAAGCCTGGAAGGAAAGTAATTCCCTTCTTCACTGGGATCAGTTGGGTAAAGAAGATTATTTGAATGCCTTGAAATTAGGCAGTCCCTCACAGGTCATCGTTTTGCTCTTCTCATTTGGGTTTCTCATTAAAGCCACAGATTTGTCATTGACTCAAAGCTGTATTCAATATGCTCACATGTTCTGCAAACAGAGCATAATCTCTGTAGCCTTTTTTAAAAGGATGAACTGCAATGATCTCTAATTTGATGGTGTCTGAGTTCTGCTCTTGATTGTATTTACTAGTTCATAATATTTGCAAAATGATCCCAGTGAACTCAATTAAACAATGAGAGCCATTTACTGTGAAGTTCAGAGAGCCCATATCTTCATTTTGGTTTTTTTTACATTATCGGCTGGATGCTTCTT
Source organism: Synaphobranchus kaupii (assembly GCA_029718625.1). NCBI lineage: Eukaryota > Metazoa > Chordata > Actinopteri > Anguilliformes > Synaphobranchidae > Synaphobranchus > Synaphobranchus kaupii. Next base: position 21,851,906 of record CM056376.1, on the reverse strand, counting down.
TTGAGCAATGTTATAAGGGCAGGGCATAGAACCAAAGACTTTGGTGCTTGACCAATTTTGAATTTGACCTGAATGTCATGTCAGGTATGAATGGTAATCAATCCCCTAAGGCTTTATGGCAATTGAGGACCCTGGTGCTAAAAGTACTGAAGTCACATTTTTAGACAATTCAAGTTGAGCATAGAAACATGTTGTATTTGTTTAGCTAAGTCCACCCTATAAATATTATTAACAGAAAAGGTGCCTAAGCAATGCATGAAAACAGCAAAACGTTTAATGGCTGATTTTATGGATCAATGATATTTTCGGAATTGATTTTCTCAAAATAGATATTTTGTGACTTCAGTGCTTTTAGCACCAGGGTCTTCAATTTAACACTTCATTTTCCAGTCTTATTGCAATGCATGTGGGACAGTGATGCAGTGCTCTTTAGATGGCTGCATTCATAGAGGTATCAATTTAAGCAGTTAACTATGGTTGTGTTGCTTGTATGTTGGGTTGGCTTATGGGAGTCTGCAGCCAGAGCACTAAGCTAGATTCCCAGAGTATGTGAATGCTATGTAGTAGTGGCCTTCATTCTGACATGCTCAGAGAAAGACTACTCATTACAGTGCTGATATCCATAATTACGTGACATTAATCCCCAGATTCTGAATGCTAATTACAGTGATTTTAGTTACAACTCTAACTATAATTAGTTTAATTTCACGTCTAGCTAGCATTGGAATAAAATTTGGACTAAAATAATTTAGTTGTTTTTCTAAAGTTGGCTAACAATATCTTGTTTGCCAACTGGTTATAGAAACAGTTTAATAGTGGTTCCTGTTTATATTTTCCTAATTGAAAACCTGCCTACCCTCTGTGATTTGCTAATCCAACTCTCAGCTATTTGTCAGCAATTTCCATCCCTGGATATGTGCAATTCTCTCCTGTCGGGGGGTGGTATTACTCTAGCAGGTTGACAGCATGCTAGAGAGAGTGGTCTGAAAGCAGCTAATACCTTTCAAGTAATGTTCAAAGATAGACTCGATACACAAAGGAAAGGCTATATCATGGTTGGCTTCTGAGGAATTCAATCCTGTCAGTTTGTGCATTATAACTCTGATTGGTTACCAATCCTTTAATTAAAGGCTCATGCTACTGCAGTCCTTTGAATATTATGCTTTTTAATACTGTAGCATTCAAATGAAGAGCCTGAAGGGGAATGTTGGAATAAGGACATACTGTAGGTTGTTGTCATTTTGTATAGTGGTTATTTCAGCTTTGTTTAATTGGCAAAAAATTTTTCAAACTTTTGGCATTGCTTCTCAAAAAATTCCAAATTGCTCAATATCTAATATAATAGTACCAAATCAAGTGCCTCTAGATTGTTTTGAGTGCATGAGTGTTGTATACTGCCTTTCAACTACAGACTTTCTTGGCTGAAATTAATTTCCCTACAAGGAACAATACATGTGCTTCGAGAAAATGGTGTCAAACAAGAAATACAACTCTCCTCAGAATTTCTTGATTGGCAATTGTGATAAATTCCTCTAATTACTGTCAACGCCAAGGAGGGTTTATATGTGACTGCTTTCTGTGTACTTAAAAAGAAAAATTGCAGCTCTGCAATGTCCTTTGGAGGCCATTACCACAGGTAGCACAGCTGGTGGAAACGGCTGAGAAATGGCTTCAGGACCCAGTCATTCATCACGATCAGGCCAGTTTTTTCAGAAGAGGATCCATCCGCTGAGGTTTGTCCTGAGCCTAAAGACACTCCCCACACAGGTAATCCCCTCCAGTGAGAAACAGAAGATGGTTCAGGATTACTGCACTGTTTAGAAGTGACCTCCAAAGAGGAGGTACTAGGAGTCGATGCATTTCATTGCGATAGCCATTTCACTGGAAATGACCGTATGAACGAATCTCATCTTTAAAATCACATCTATAAAAGTCTTCATGTAATCGAGTAAGAAGTTTTGCAGGGTTTTTAATAAATTACTCAACCCTTACAACAAAATTGCAGGTGACTGGAATATAAACATAGGTTTATGAGTGGTGATACAATAGTCTATAATGTGATATATAGACAGTAGGGCATTTTAATGGTGGTAAAAAAGCTAAACCACAAGGAATAAACAATACACTTAAGTGTTACCAAGAGATATACACAGATTAGCCACAACATTAAAACCACTGACAGGTGAAGTGAATAACATTGATTATCTCATTGTTATTTTGGTTCTGTACTCTAGCACTTTGAGTTTGAAAGGATACAATGACAATGAGGTTGAAGTGCCGACTGTCAGCATTAATTTGAGGGTATATTCATCCATATGGGATGAACCGTTTAGAAATTATAGAACCTTTTGTACATAGTCCCCCCATTTTTGGGCATCAAAAAATATTGGACAGTTTAACATAATGTAGAATAAAGTAATCATTTTTAATATTTGGTGGCATATCCTTTGCATTCCATGACTTCCTGATGTCTGTGACCCAAGAACATCAAAAGACTCTTGATATCTTTTTTTTTGGTACTCTTACAAGCGATACTATAACGTCTCTGCATTTGAATGGATCTCTATGGGAATTGGGGGGTGGGACTAGATTTAGCTGTAAATTATGCTGGAACAGTATAGAATACATGGTTGGTGAAATGGCTGTAAACCAGCAAGGGTCTGAGGTATCAAACGAAACTCAAACCATCGCTCTGCTGCCATAGATGCAGTAGATATGGATGGATCACTTTAAGGGTTGTTTCTCCTGACAAATTTTCCTATTGAACTCTATGGAAAAATAAGTCCCTTCAAGTTATCCATCCATATCTACTGCATATCTGGCAGCAGAGTGATGATTTAAGGCTTGTTTGATACGCCAGACCCTTGATGACTTAGAGCCATTTAGCCAACCATGTGTTCTATACTGTTCCAGTGTAATTTACAGCTAAATCTAGTCCCACCCCCCAATTCCCATAGAGATCCATTCAAATGCAGAGAGGTTATAGTATCACTTGTAGGAGTACCAGAAAATAAGATATCAAGAGTCTTTTGATATTGTTGGGTCACAGACATCTGGTAGTCATGGCATGCAAAGGATATGTGACCAAATATTAAAAAATATTACTTTATTCTACATTATGTTAAACTGTCCAATATTTTTTGATGCCCAAAAATGGGGGGACTATGTACAAAAGGTTCTATAATTTCTAAACGGTTCATCCGATATGAATGAACATACCCTCAAATTAAAGCTGACAGTCTGCCCTTCAACCTCATTGTCATTGTATCATTTCTTCATTCATCAAGTGCTAGAATACAGAACCAAAATAACGAGATAATCAATGTTATTCACTTCACCTGTCAGTGGTTTTTATGTTGTGGCTGATCGGTGTATATGATTTAATGAAAGCAGTTGACCTGGGAAGAACAAACCATTGTTTGAGTTTCTCCATGAATATATTTTCAACAGCATTCTCATGACTGAATTTCCCTGGCAAATGAAGGTGATGGCTGATGAAAGCTGCCTATTACCCCCACCCCCCACCCAGCCATCCCCTATTCTTCATCCGAGTAGTATCATCATTTTGACTGATGGTGGCAGCAGGGGCTCCATATTTATTTGGCTACATAATGATGGGATTTATGCTTTCATCCCAGACTCCCTCTCATCTGTGCAACCATTAGGAAAAAACACAGTAGTTTGTTCTGTAGTGGCTCTCTCTCTCGCTTGGTGCTTGGGTTCCTGTTCTGATTCGATGCCCTGTCAGCTGAGTACGCCCCTCTCTTCCTCCCTATCTGCTCCCTCTCAAAAACATAGAGTAGAGTTTGGCAATCTCACACAAAAACAGCACTTGCACCCAGGATCCTCATTCCAAGACAAAAAGCTACATCTGCTGCTGCTGTTTTTGAAGTTGATGTTCCATCACCAAAAAATAAACCATTTACACGTGACATGTCTTCATACGGTCTGTATTTGTGCTCTTTAACCTGTTTTAGCCAAGACAGAGCCGTGGTGCTGAAGATATTCTCTGGTTTCAGCTGACCACTCAGGGGGGGAAAGATGCATAAAGAAAAGCAAAAATATGAGATGGCAGCAAATGTATCTTCCAGGAGGGGTATATCAGGAGCGATAAGCTAGGAATCAAGTTAATGGGAGACAGTATCCAAATGCTTCCCTTTCAAGTCTCACTTTGTTCTGTTAATACAACAAGCTTAATTCTCTAAACACTTCCCAATTAGCTCCTCTTAAACAGCATGGCAGAGGAAATTGGAGGATCAGGAGGCAGTTGACTGATACTCTACTCCACCCCCCAAACCTTCTTTCCTACAGTGCTGAAAACAACTTTTTATTTGTTGCAAAGTTCAACCTTACCTGAACTAAAGCCCAATTATATTCCTGTTACTAAATTTGGTGCTAAAAAATATTTTCTGTTGACGCATTCACTGCACAATATCACACCATTACTGGGGAAGATATAGTGTTGGATGAAACACATTTGCTGGGATAATTTTAGTTTTCAGAAATTCACGCATTTCCCTGTGTTGCAAAATTACAAATACAACCAGGCTTTATAAATTACAGAACTGATGAGTGATGTTAAAAAAAAATATTTAAATGACTTAAAATGCACTCTGTTGTGAAACAGCATCTGCCCACAGAGCCTCAAAGTTCACCAGTCCGACCCCCGCAGCGTGGGCAGAACGTTGGTGCACCGCTGACTGTATTGATTTTGGTGATGCACATGCCATCGTAATCATGGGGTGCTATGCGTATGCTATGAGTTGAGTTTGTTTTTCTTTATATCCAAGATGATGTATAAACACCGTTAAATAACCAGGGGTTTGTTGCTGAGTCAGCAGGCCCAACAGCAAGCCACGGATTGTTTAAACACGGCAGAGCGGTAGTTTTCGCATTATGTCTGTTTTTTGTTTTTTTTTGTCCTCCCCGTGTCTTCCTGCTCAAGTACTGTGTTATCCATCTGTCTACACCCAACAACAATGGCCAAATACATAAATATTTGAGCATTTTTATTCATAATTCTGGAAAAGGACTGCATTGTACTCTTCTATTCTATGTATTGAATTCCCTTTCTCAAAATAATTTTTCCTATACTTTAAACACAAGCATGGTAGAGTCCGCACACTGGGATTTGAGAAGAAAATTACTTGAAAGCCAGTATTTAGAAAAATATATTTTATATCATCTTAGAAAATTGCAGGAGCCAAAGTGCAAAAAATAAAGTAACAAGTGCAAAGTGAGAGAGAGCAAACGTTTAATTCCATCGGACTTTCCTCAGTGCAAAAAGACAGTAGGCTAGGCAACACACTATTGAACATGCAGGCAGGTGATCTCTGGCACAATCAGGTTAAATGGAGTGCAATCACAACTGGCCAACATAGTCACATGAGTCACAAGTCACATGATCTGCATTACTGCAGCAGAGTACTTAATTATATTCTTTGAATATTTTTAAATGTTTCTGTTAAAAAGAAAAACATTTAAACATGACATTGTCAAAAAACAAACAGTATTTTAACATGTAACCATGAATCATAGTACAGAGGAGATGGACACACTGGTGCATGTAGCGGGCCATTAATGTAATTACTATACTTTTTAGAAAGTACATTTCAAGAACATTAATCTTTTTTTCAAATAGTGACTTATATGTCAAAGGTTTGAAAAATAAATGTGGAAACTACATGGCGAGTAAAGCATTCTACATGTAGCTTCCACACAGTACTGTAAAAAGTGGGACTCTGGAATGGCGTGTCCAGTTAAAGCATTTTACTTTGATCAGCTTCGAGCTGGGCATCAGTTGGAAATCATGATAACAGTCTGAATATCAGTACCTTTTAAGTGATACCGATGCCTCAAATGAGTACTTCATAAAATATAACTTTTAAAGATTTAATTCCATCTTCTACTGGGACTTTTGCCATTTATTGAGGGTGTGATAGAAATCTTTGGTGCTGCCGACCATAATCGAACAGTTTCAATTTGAACGGTCAATTCAGCAAGTAACATTACAAATCTATGTTTATGGGTTTGTGCTGTTGGCTTGTGCTAGCTATATCATACTAGCCTCATACGGTGATCACACTAGCACTTACTGCTTATAAGTTTGATCACCACTGCAGTGAAGTAAAAAAAGTCACCAAACTACATTTTCTGTGAGAAATGTAATATTTTTTATAGAGCTTGGGAAGTTGACGTCATGCGTGATGCATTCTGAGACAAATTGCCATTGTTGGAGGACAGCCCTTATTGACCGTGTCCCTGACCAGGAATAAGTTAATGTTTTAAATTACACACTTCATCCCACGTCTGCAAAGTGTTAGCTCAGGCCAAAATAAATTGTAACAGTTGTTAGTCTAATTGGCTATCTCCGTCGTTTCTTCAGAAAACCTTTAAAAAATCGTTGAATAAAAATTGTTGTTGTGTGCATAAGGTTCCATTTCAAAACAAAGTACTTTATAGTTCAAAAGAGAGGTAAACAAAACCGTCCCATAGTATAGGCTATGTTTCCAAGCATCATATGCTATTATCAAATGTAGGAGCTAGAGACGAACACCCAAAAACTTAAATGAAATATTTTTTAAAAAAGTTTTAGAAAACTCATTCGAAAACAGTCTAACAACATTTTAGACTAATAACATTTTCAAAGCAGTGGGTATACTACGACGCAGGATTACGAGTTAGCTGGATAACTGCATTGACTAAGACACGGAAGCTCTCTTTACTTCAGTCCATGTTCCAGACTTGGGAGGGTATCAGGTTTTACTCAGTGCGGTTATCCAGCTAACTCGCTAATCTTGCTTCATAATATACCCGCCAGGGCTACTAATACATTGTAAATACACATGGCTAAGCATGGTAATACAGAGTTGCGATTATAACATTTCTACTTTGTTGCAAAGTTTGTGCAAGTTGTAACCGAACTCGAACGTGAAATCAAACGCAAGCTCCGCTTCATTCTTACTGCGCTTTCCATGTTACTAATAATGTCTGAAGAGAAACTACCTGAAAATAAAACTCAAAAGCAAATTCCAAAAAACTTCTAATGAATTGTTAAAATAAATGTTGTCTACAACATTTTGGGGCTACCATCTTGTCCATTTGTGCTACCAAAAACTGACAGCTGGTAGCCTGACATAGCAAACAAATTTCAAAATAAGAGTTGGGCCCAGTGAGCAAATATTCATGGATATTGTTCTATTATCGGGGCACGTGAGGACGGTCATCTTGGCCAACCAATATTTTTTATTGATATTCATATCGCCCATGCCTACCGAGTAGCGATACCCAGCCGGAGTGTGTAATCAGCTTTGACTGTGGTTTGAAACTCGGCGTTCCCTGCCTCATCATGCTTGACGGGCCACTTCAAGACCTTATTGAAGGAAAAGTTTGAAGAGTGCACTTGTATATTGAAGAGTGCACTTGTACAATTTGGCATGACATGTATTTATGTTGTTTAAATGTTGTTTATTTATGCAACATATCAGTTAAAATATATAAGACAGAATGCAGACCAGCTTGGTTATGTGCTAAACAGTTTTGTCTTGTGTATTTGAGGAATTTGTATTGTGGTTGATAGAGGTCTCATATTTCCCTTATTGGTTCATGTTGGCTAGGGTTAGCAAAGATGTTTGGATAATATTTCATTTGGCAGCTAGCTAGCTACAAATAAAGGTAGACATGTTTATTTATGGTGGTTTCTCTTGTCATTGAGTCTGCTGTGTCAGCAGTAGAAGTGGTTCTCGCTCACATCCTCTCTTTATTCCGCTGTTTCAAGAGTGAGCATCACTTGTGGAAATGTCACCTAATGTGCACCTGTTTGATGATCAACAAATGTAGCCTGTGATTTGCGTCATTATAGCGAAGCCTGTAACTAAAAATTATTTATTGCTATCAATTTCAAGGTGTATTCAAGTGTGCAATGAGGTTAGCAGATGGTTTGCACTATAGCAGATGTCTCAGTCAATAGTTTATAATAGGCATGATTGTTGTGTGGTTAGTATTGTTTAATGTCAAATAATGAGACAAAGTGATCAAACAGTTGCTAGCCATGCTCATTGTACACTTTATATGGATTTATGGACTGTTCAAAACAAAGTTAAAACAACTTTATCAGGACTTACTGTACAAAAACTTAAGTGCATGTGTGTGTGTGTGTGTGTGTGTGTGTGTGTGTGTGTGTGTGTGTGTGTGTGTGTGTGTGTGTGTGTGTGTGTGTGTGTGTGTGTGTGTGTGTGTGTGTGTGTGTGTGTGTGTGTTTGTGAGAGAGAGGGGGAGGAAAGTGGTCAAATGGCACAAGCTGGCCATTTATTTAAACAAAATGGTAATTCAAGTATTCCCTGTCATAATGATCATATTTTAAGAGGTTAATTAGTGCATGAATTGCTTTCAGTAAACAAAGCTGGGAAGATGTGATTTTGCAAAATGCACTGGCAAATTAAATCTTTGGCATTATAATAAAGTACCATGAACATGCTCAATGAGAGATCTGTTTATATCTACGGACATATTCCATATCCAGTGGGTAAGTGATATCAGGGACGTTGATAATACAATTGTCCACAACACTGGCAAACGTCAGAATAATTGGAGACGTATGCAATTATTTGACAATTAAATTAACTTCATTTAATCTCTTAACAGCTCTTTCTCCAGATTCCTCTTCTGCTCCTTGAATATTTGTAAAATGAGACTAAAGAAATGTGATTAATACAAACTAATTACAGATAAAAACAAATGTAATTAAGTGATGCAATTGTAAGTTATGCAATTGTAAGCAGCTCCTTTGAAACAGCTCCTTTGGAACAATCAGCACGTTTGTTCATTACAACAACAATCATTTTCCACATGAGTAATGTAACTGATGTTGGAAACTAACCTGAAACATGCTACTGTGTTCTTAATAAAATCAAGGACATATTCACTGTCCAAACCACAAAGTGGAATTGGAGCAGATTAACCGCAACACTGTCGGGAAAGTGAATAGCGAATTATTTCTACAATATCCTTACATAAAATCAGGTAAATCAGCCTCTTTGCAATTATCTTCCAAGTTTTTGATAACTGCTGCAAGTAAAAAGCAGTCAAGACATAGCAACATACACATTTAAAGTGAAACTGTGAGGTCACACAGAAGTTGCCTGCAGATCTCTTGCACCCAAGACAGCATTAAAATGTTAATGTGACACAGTGTGCTGGTTTAAACAGAAATTCCCAGAATTGAGTGAGCACTTGCTGCCTGATGCTTCCCATTTATAGCAGTAATCAATCAAGACAGCCACCACCGTTCACATTTGACTGGCTAATTCAGCCCATGAATATCGATTATTGAAGTCACATGATAGTACTGTATGGCATGCTCCAAGCTCCTCTCTGCAATTTAATAACATCCTTTTTTTAAGAAAGAATTTTATTTACTTTCATATGCATACAGATGGATATACTCACGTCTCAGTTTGATTCTGCTAAAAATGACACTCCTATTCATATCAGATCTGCTGAAACATGCTTTTTGAATGTGATTGGATATGATGTTTTGAAGTGTTTCCTGTGGACGTACACACAGCAAGATAAGATGGCTTGTCATTTTGACAAATATGTATGCACCAGGACGCATTGCAAAGTTTAACTCAAATTCTCCAGATAAAAACAACCCCCCCCCCCCCCCCCCCCCCCAAAAAAAAAAAAAACACTTCAAACTTCACTTCAGTTAATGAGTTGAAAGTAATTAATCTGGTGTCATTTGTTTAACTACAGTACAACAAAATGCTTTCTTTAGCATGTTGAAAGCATTACACGGGAAAGGGAAGGTGGTGCAACTATTTTTTTGAAAACTACTTTCTAGGGTGCACTGTATGGAAATGTAATATACTGCAGTATGTTTTAAATATATTGTGAAGATAATTTTGATATATTTACAATATACTGCAGTGTATTTTTTCCCATAGGGGTGTGTTCACATAAGCCCCAGAATACTGGAGTGCTTTGGTTGAGACTGCACGGATATACACAGTTGGCGTACTTCAGTAAAAAGGTGTTTTTGAAAAAACTGCACAACAAGGTCTGTGGATGTTTGTGAGTAACAGTGTCATTATATTTGGAAAGAGACCTATGGAACATGTACATTGCTGGTGCTTTGTGCACCACAAACTTTTTTAAATCTTTTCCTCATTAATGCTGTACTGCTATTTTATATACTTTAGCTAGGTGCTGCACCATTTGCTAGTGACATCACTTCTCAGCTGCAGTCTTATAGCTTTCTCTTCTCTGAGGAAGAATGACTTAATTACCATTAGTTAACAGTCAATACCAACGACTACTGTACCATTGTATAGGGATTATGAATCCTGATAAAGCTAATTTTGAAATGCACGTATGTATGCGTGCATGTACTGTATGCATGCTATTACTTGTATGCTTGTATTGGTTTGGACCTAAATCTCTGACTCAGTTCTTCTTTTTTTTTCCATAAGTGGACACAGAGGATTAGATTACATCACCTTGTATTTGCTGCTGATATGATTTACAGTGTATGTGTATCCAAGGGAGTAATGTAATATTGGGGGGAAATAGAGCAGAAGAATAGCACCACAAGGCAAGATGGCACAGATAGTTGCATGAATTCTTTTATATTAATATGCGTGTACACACACAGTGTACATTGTACAAGGTTAAAACTGCCACAAGGAAACTTGTATTTTCTAGTTTGAAATAATTTATGAAATTTGAACTTCAATCTAGAATACTTAATTTTATATCCATACACTAACTCAAAAGGATTATGAGGGTGCAGGTGTGTGCAATGAAAATAAGAGCTCTTACTGTCAGCAGCTTCAGTATTTCATGTTCACGTCAAATTTTTATTATTTAAAAAATAACATATGTTTACATATGTAATCTCAAACATAATTCATTTTATCTCTGCATTTGAATGGATCTCTATGGGAATTGGGGGGTGGGACTAGATTTAGCTGTAAATTATGCTGGAACAGTATGGAATACATGGTTGGTAAAATGGCTGTAAGTCATCAAGGGTCTGACGTATCAAACGAGCCTCAAACCATCACTCTGCTGCCAGATATGCAGTAGATATGGATGGATCACTTTAAGGGTTGTTTCTCCTGACAAATTTTCCTATTGAAATCTATGGAAAAATAAGTCAGGAGAAGAAACCCTTCAAGTTATCCATCCATATCTACTGTATTTCTGGCAGCAGAGTGATTGTTTAAGGCTTGTTTGATACGTCATTTTTCAGTGTGAGATTAAGCTAATTCACCAAATGGTGAATTTTTTATAACCCTTTTTACTCATCTTTACCAGGGGTGCCAATAATAGTATTGGGCACTGTATGTGTGTGTGTGTATATATACAGTATATACATTATTTTTGTTTGTAATGGATAAAAGCATTTTTTTCACTCAGTGCTGAACAGTGAGCAAAGTCTTGTTTAAGCAGTTTAAAACTGAAAAAGCTGCACAGCTATTGCACCAGAAGAATTCTCACCTTACACAACTGGTGCTTCAGATGACTGGTGCTTCAGATGACTGGTTCCCACTGCAGATGACTGGTTCCCACTGCAGATGACTGGTTCCCACTGCAGATGCCTGGTTGACCATAACTACTTATTCTCAGTGAGGGGGAGGGGGGATCCTCATTATTTAAACTTTGCATCCCTGGGTGATATCTATGACTAAATATACTGTAGGTACAAGCAAGCAAACTGAATTGCATGAAAACATATGACAGAGCATTTTGCTACATTTTACATTGACAGAGAATGTTGAGTAATGGCTAACACAGGTGAAGATCATTGCACATTTGTGAAGAAAAAAACACTTGATATTTATCCATATATTTTGGCATTCATAGGTGCAATTATCATTGCTGGACATTGCATACTGCCTAATAACCAAAATAGACTTTGCAAACTTGTAAGGCCGGTTTAAAAAGCAAAATCAAAGGTAAAAATATTACATGTTTAATAGACGGCCGACTTCATAGTGGATACAAATTACACAAGTGTGTCAACCAGTGGCAGACATGGAAGATTTTCATGGTTACCTGTATTTCAGTGATAAACATTAGGGGGCTTGTTTCCCCACTGCGCCTCATGTATATTTAGGGAGATAAATCATCTTTGCAAGTGAAGCCCAGTTTTCAGGGTGTCAAAAATGCATAGTAAAATTTATAATCCTACCTGCAGGCAAAAAACAATGGAACAGAAAATGATTTTTTTTAAAGTACAACCTGAGGCTGGTGTCTGCAGACTAAAATATGACAAATGTGTCTGCCAAGGCTTTTATACAAAGGTAGACTGGCCAACTGTAGATAGCCCGACTTATGGCGAAAAGGCAGAAATGCATCGGCATTTTGATCGCGCTCATCTTTATCTTCTAATTCTAGCAGATACTGCCGCTCTTGGTGCTGCCTGTTGAAATACTGAACTGTATATCAAATGCATGAAATATAAAAAATAATTGCGATTAGATGCAAATAGAACGGGAACCTTAAGTGAATGTTAAGCCTTGTGATATACAATAATGCTAAGAGCTCTTTCCTTCAAGTAAGAGATTAAGATTTATGATACATCCCTACTGGCTTTTATGGGGGCCATTTTACTTTTGTGCACACTGTAGTTGGTTTATACATGTAGTGATACATAACTTTTTCAAATCTCCATGTTTGTTATATGATCTGGAATGAAAACCTTGTAACATGTAATCAGCAGTGTAGCCAGAAATATTCATGTGGGCCTGCAAAGAACTAGGTTGGCCAGAATTGCCTCATGACATTCACAATTGGTTGGTAAAGAAAAATGTTTGGGGCAGGATAATTAGGTGGCCGTGGCACCACCTATCTTCACAAAGTTGCATGTAGCGGCGTGAAACTATAATATTTTTACACCGATTATTCTGTGGTCAGGAACCAGTTCCTACTAAACTGCTACTGTGAATGGTAATCAAGAAACAAAATCTTTCAGTTTGCCAGCCATTCAACACACCTTAGTCATCTCTTGAAATAGTATATCCGCCACATTACTCCAGTGTTTATCAACTGCATCTGAGCACAACATAAGAATTACATATGCAAGGCTGGATAGCAACAGGCAGCTAAGAGGCAGAGGCCAGGAGGGTGTATTCCAGTTGTGGGCCAGCAACTGGAGGGTGGCTGGTGTTCCATCTGCAGTGCCCACCAACACTGCCAAAGTGGCCTTGAGAAAGCCACTGAACCCCATAACTGCTCCAGTGGTGCTGCACTGTGGCTGACCCTGCTCTCTTATACAATGCATGTATGTAGGGGGACCATGTATGTGTGTTTATGTGGGGGAAAAAACAAATTCCAGTAACCTCGTGTTAATTGGCAATAAAGTGACTTATTTTTTACTTTTTTATTTTTACTCAAAAGGAAAGTTAAAAAATAAAATAAAAATGTGTACATTCTGACATAAGTGGAAACATGAGTAGGTTTACTTTACTGTACGTATATTTGTGTTTAACTGCTTTATTCCCTTTTATTTTAAAATGGCTGAGAATGTTTTTGTGAAGTTAAATATTCCCATACACTTTGTTCAGACGTCCAGTGGAGTTTCTGCGGAGTTCGGCACCACTGTAGAACATGTCACTGCCTCACAGTTTGCCGTTTATTTCTCATTTTACATGATTATTCCATAAGTCAGTCATTAAATAAATCATAACGAAATCCGCATCTGCGAAGAGCTGAACTGCTGTTTACTGTCTCTCACTTATTGTAGTTTAGTGAAACCTCTCTGGGTTAATTTGCATTTTGAGTATGAATTAAACTGGATGTTTAAGATTGAATTTGCTGGCAAGATTATGTGCATGCTTTTATTAGCACGCATAACACTTTGGTGGTCTATTTTGCCTCATAAACTTAATTGAAGATCATTAAAAATAGTATTGTCTTCAGCTTTGTGGTGTACAATTGTCTGAAAACTAAAACATTTCAGAGATCCATTTTCATATACATGGCAACAGTCAGGTTGTGAATGGAGAAAATGCTATAGTTTTCACAGCAAAATATCTACCAGTGGCCGATCTTATCCAGTATCCATAAAAAAGACATGCGTGATTTCTTCTACAAAAAAATTGTTTACTGAAGAACCCCTCAACATTTGACCAGGCGTTTGCTTTGTGATTCTTCATATCATATGGGTGTGTGTGCGCGTGTATGAAAACGGCTTATACCTTTTTTATCGTCAGCAATACAACTTTATTGTTCATTTCTGTTGTGAGGTGGACACACTGTCTATGATATCTGATGTTATCAACGTCATGATGGATTCTGACTGTGTGTCAGGGTCTCTCACCCACCCCACACCATGCCAGAGCAGAAAGTTAAACTTGCGTCAGAGGAAGACGCTTCATGCGCAGCTCAACAGGAAGGCTTGCAGTGCAACCAGCAGGGGTTGCTGGTGCGCGATAAGAAGTCTTATGTCCTCTCAACTTTCAGACTTCATATCTGGAACAAATCTAGTTGCCATTCAAGTTCTCAATACATACTGTACATGCAGAACATGATCATAGAGTATATTGGCACATTATATGTATGTGGATTTGATAAACAATTGGGGAAGCAACATAACCCTCACCATTGCACAAATTTAGAGACCTCAATAAGTAACTAATTTAGTCTGCATAACAGTGTAACATTTCAATTTCACACATGCTAGAAACAAGTCATTAAAAAAAACTTAAAGGTAGCATCTTCCCACACCACATTTCAAGGCATGCAGTTATATATATATATAATATATATAGTCACTCTCTCTGAAAGTAAGGGAGACCGAATGTCGATTGTGTCCCAAATAGTCTTTTACGCGATTTCTAAGAGACCGCTTGCTCAACAACAACATTTTCAAATTAATAACTTCATACTCTCTATTAACATTTGCTCATGTTCATTTACTTGAAAAATTTCACTTTTAATTCACTATATCACAATTCCAGTGGGTCAGAAGTTTACATACACTAATTTCACTGTGCCTTTAAATTTTTAATATTTGGTCACATATCCTTTGCATGCAATGACTTCCTGTTGTCTGTGACCCAACAACATCAAAAGACTCTTGATATCTTATTTTCTGGTACTCTTACAAGCAATACTATAACATCTCTGCATTTGAATGGATCTCTATGGGAATTGGGGGGTGGGACTAGATTTAGCTGTAAATTATGCTGGAACAGTATGGAATACATGATTGGTAAAATGGCTGTAAGTGATCAAGGGTCTGAGGTATCAAACAAGCCTCAAACCATTACTCTGCTAGATATGCAGTAGATATGGATAGATCACTTTAAGAGTTGTTTCTCCTGACAAATATTCCTATTGAACTCTATGGAAAAATAAGTCAGGAGAAGAAACCCTTCAAGTTATCCATCTATATCTACTGTATTTCTGGCAGCAGAGTGATGATTTAAGGCTTGTTTGATACGTCAGACCCTTGATGACTTAGAATATTGACTTTGTTGGAAAAATTACTTGTGTTATGCACAAAGTAGATGTCCTAACTGACTTGCCAACACTATAGTTTGCTAACATCTGTGGAGTGGTTAAAAATGAGTATTAATGACTTCAACTTAAGTGTATGTAAACTTCCGACTTCAACTGTATATGTTAACTGACAATGCTCTGAAAACTTCCATTACTTTTCATAAAGTCAGGGTCGTTTGTGCCATAAATAGTTTAAGTTATTAGCATTTTTGTGATGAACCACACCCACATACATATTCATTGGCTCATTATTTGTCCAAATTTTCACATATCAAAATTCTGTATAAAATGTTCTATGGAACATGGTCTAAGTCGGTCAATATTTGTAGGAAAAGAAGCATTTTAAGTGTTTTCCACATAATTCAAAATGGCGGAAATCCTATATGGCTGAAATGATGGGTTATTGAGGCAAATTTGTTCTACATGGAGAGACAAGTATGGTATTATAAAGCTCATGATATTACTTCAAACACTGTGAGAAATAACCTTGTTGAAAAACTTTGAAGTTGATGAATTACTGCAGCGCCCCCTATTGGCTGATTCTCACCAAAGTTTACAGGTTCGTACATGACATATACCTGGAAATACAATGTCTCAATAAGTCTGTCAAATGAGTGCTGAAATCTGATTGGCTGATGGCGGCCATATTTTTTTTAATTGCATATACCCGTAAGCTCTGTCTGAAGCATGGGCTAATACAATGCATACAACATTGCAAGTTATTAGGTCATTTGATTCATGAGTTATGGAACTTTTCACAATTTCCCCTGCTATAGCGCGACGTAGTGACCCAGCATAAAAATGTTGAGAATCTTGATTAGTGGGACATGCCAAAGCTATGTATCAAGTTTCATGATGATCAGGCATTGTCTTCAAAAGTTATTAACATTTTTGTGGTAAGCTACGCCCACGTGGATGTTCATTGGCTCCTTATTCGTTCATATTTTAAGATATAAAAATTCTGAATAGTATTTCTATGAAGCATGGTCAGAGGAGGCTATAGACCGAATTTCGTGCAAATGGGTCAATGTTTGTAAGAGAAGAAGTATTTTAAGTGTTTTGCAAAAAATGCTAATTAGCAAAAAATCCAATATGGCGGACTTTAATGGTCCTTAAGGAAAATTTGTTTGGTATGACCTAGGGAATCTGGTAAAACAAGAATTTCGATGATATAACTGTTAAAAAGTTATAGCCCAAAACATTCACGTTCTTCTTATAGTGCCACCATCTGGCGAATCTTGGTAAGTTTTGTTATCTGAAGTACTATTGGGACTGGGTACCTATATACCAAATCTGGTTGCTCTAGCATGTACAGTTTTGCTGGGCAAACACTTTTAGGGCAGATAAATAATAAAAATCTGAACAAAACCAGTAGGGTTCCAGCACCTGCGGTGCTTGGACCCCTAACTAGTGACTTCTTCAATACCCCCCTGGCCAGAGGCGTGAGCACATGCGTTTCATTGTCAGAGCGAAGAAGTCTGTGGCTAAAAGTATGGATTACGGCTGAGAGTCGAACAAGTGCCAGAATATGTAAGAACTCTCAGAATTACGGAACTCGATACCGTTCTGCCGCAAAACGGCTGTTAAGTTACGGCGTTCAATTTTTTATATAGACCTATGTCTGAAGATATTCATATCGAAAGCTAGAGGTCCAGATGGAGCAAAGTAGCTACTATCGTTTACAGCAAAACCTGTCTGGTTTGTAATGTTACTCGAGTAAATTTGAGTTTTTGCTATCAATCTGTCTGTTAGTCGAGCTGTGTCCAAATCATAGACTATATAAAAATGGTCTGAATCTACTGCTTCCTCCTGTGTAGCTGATAAGGGTGGCTAACGTTACTGCTTACAGCATAGCCTACTGTTTAGTGACATACAGCAGCTTATGCGGAAATTATTCTCAATACTATTATCAGCGTAAACCTAAGCATAATAAGTAGGCCTATATCATTTGCGGATTTAAAGTACACAACATTTAGATAACATTTTGCCTACTTAACTTTCTCACAGCTAGCATAGGCTCAATAGTAGCCTATAGAAGGGTGTTGATTCAGACCGATTGGGACACATCCTTTGTTTAGCAGAAACCAAGTTAGCTAACAGTTAGCTATCTAGCTAGCCACACGTCCAAACAATGTATCATCTGCAAGCATTTTCATTCTGATATTCTTATCTGTCTGTCTTTGTTTAACACAAACCAAGCCCTTGCTGACAAAGCTAACAGTTAGCCCTCTAGCTAGCCGCATGTCCAAACAATGCATCTGTAAGCGTGTTCAGCGTGATTTTCATATCTCTACCAGTCTTTGTTTAATAACGCAAGCCTCTGAAATCCAGAGTCAGATACTCTAGTGGGGGAGTGGTTGGGGGTGGGATTAGCCAGCTACTTTTCACGCCCATTAAGTTTGTAAGCCTCAGGTGTGAATCTTTGCAAATCTTTCAGAGCTGTTTTCTCAGGAAAGTGTTTTAAGTTGTACAAACATTCAAAGAAGCATATCTTCTTCAAATACATATTGCAGTGTATGAGACGTCATTTGAAAGCTCAGGATCTGTACTTTCATAAACTATAAAAAACAGAAAAATGACCCCGTGCCACTTGTGGACCGTTTTACCAGCACCAATCACATATTTTCTACTCAAGGCTCATCTCTCAAATCAAATTAAAAGTCAAACAGGATTGTAAAATTCTCTGAGCGAGACTGACACAGCTATATAACGAAGTGAAATGTTTCTATCCCAACCCCAAAGAGAATATTTCTGTAAGACATATTGGCAAGCTTGACTCCTTAAAAGGGCTCTGCACACACATATCCCCGTTTGCTTTATTGCATAGTAAGACCCAAAAGTGATGAGAGCTGTAAAACACCCCTTGTAGCTTGGAGTAGGGAGGGGCAGAGGTAACGAAGCCTGGAGGAGCATATGAAAACAATCCCATGATCCTTTTATAAAGACCCTCCTCTTTGCCCTAGACTCTCAATCCCGATGGGAAGTGATGGGATTGTTTCCGGTGCCTCACAAAGGATTTCTGGCCTGACACACTTAAGGCTCTGCCCTACGGGCAACTCAAGTCTGTTTATGTTTTCTTGCTAGGCTTTGCCCTGAAGTATCCATGGCAAGGGAGAATATCCAAAAATATCTAGTCAGCCTGACTGCATATCTCCTGGCCATTCAAACTACAAAGGTTTTAGGCCAGGATGCCCACTATCCTGCTCAATCTCATGCTGAATTTAGCTTCACTTCATTTCTGACCTGGAATATTGAAGCACATTTGAATTCATTTGGAAACTAAGTCAGGTTAGTTTGTCTATCCATTTCCTGGTACATACCAGAATCCTTCTTAACAATGAATCTTTCATTGCGATTGGTTTGCTTGTGGACCTGCAGCTATAGTTGTTTGGGGAATACACTGGTATTATATAATGGAAAATCCAGGCACCCTGCTGGAACATCCTGATAAAGTATTACATCTGTCAATGGAAGATACTGTCATTTGCAAAATAATTCATAATTCACATCTAAAACACAAAACAGTAGATATGTCACTTCACACTACTTCACGTCCCTGTTTTTTGTACCCTTTCTGAACAAATGGCTTCCAACTGAACTTGTTTTTAACACTGCCAAAAAATGTGAGTGGGCCAAAATCGTCATCGGGTTAAAGTTCAGTTCCACGTGGTCCAAGAACACTCCCCTCAAGTGGACTCTGGTGTGTTGTTTGGATTTCGAGCGTGGCGGGACCACTTAACTCTTAAGTGCTTTTCATATGCATGTGCTACAAACAAGCCAAATCACACTTCTGTTCCAATCAAACAGTCAAGTGGACTGGATGGGGGAGTGCTAAATATTTGAGCCAATTATTTTCTGCCATTTCAACCATAATTTTAACAAAACTTTTCCTACATCTACTGGCTCTTTCTGCCTCAGTTGGACATTGCTTAATTAGTCATTTATTATAACTGAAACCATGACAATCCAATCTTTTTTTCCCCATTTACTAAAGCAGAATGATAGATATTCCCCCATATATCTAACCCACTGAATTTCAACATTATTTTTTCTTATCCAACTGGATGACTTTCACCATTCCTAATACAACATTTTTTAGGCCTACAGTGTCATTTGTCTGCAGTATCTGTTCTATGTATTTTGTATTTTCTGCACTAAAATCCATGCAAATAAAATTCAGAAAAAGTGAATGAATCCTCATATTTTTTTTCTTTCTCCAGACACAGGTATGAACATTAACTTTGACTTTGAAATGTGACAGCTAGTTTTTTTTCTCAATCAGTTTGTGAAGTTAAAAAATGAACGATTGCTGAACTCACATGTGTATAACAAAATAACCGTTGCATAGAGGTAAAGACACAAATTTCTCCGGTCCAGGCCACAGACTCAAACCATTTAGGTGATCATTTTATGTTTGTGTATGTGTGTGGGGGTGTGGGGTCTCAAATATGACATTACTATGCCTATACATCTAATGTCTTAATTACATTAAAAAAGATTTTAATATTGTCTTAATTATTTCTTCATATCCTACTTTTCATGGCTCCAAAGTACCTCTGTCACAATGGTCATCTGGCATGCATGATAGCAGCCTGGCTCCATATCATAGGCGCCACAGGTTTGAGCCTGGGATATGTCACTAGCCGACTGGCTTCATCCCACTATGGGTATGGTCTGTTTGTTGGCCAGAGTTCCTTAAGCAACTGCCACATTCTGATTGCTCCTCCTTTTTTTATTTTCCACACTAGCTGTCTTGTAGAAAATGGTTACAGATTTGTGCAAGAGTGCATCCGAAAAGTAAATATTTCAGCAGCAGTGCCCCTAGCGATTCCAAATTGGGAAGAAAAAGAGAACATAAAAAAAAAAGAAAAACTGTGTTCCTTCACTCAATATGTGATGAAACTGAGACCTGGAGTTTCACAACATTGGCTGGAGTGTGTAATCTACAAAATGGCAGTCTGTGTAACTTTGTTGCCAGTCTCTCCTCAGTAAAAAAACACATTTCATGACAGAATGACATTTTGAGAGAAATATGCTCAGGAAATTATAGGATAAACAACGAGCTCCCTTCATTATCGCAGACAGGATCAGGGAAATGGGTGTTCTGCAATCAATTAACTTCTGTGTAAATTCCATGAGATTTGGCCCCTACTGAAAAGTGGAAACAGGGGAAAACCATAATTTATTATCTGCCCATTTACCTCCAACCAAATAATCCTGCCTCAAACTAATATATTGTAATTGAGAGCGCAGAAGCAATAAAAATGTAGATGGGGCCAGGTAATGGGAAGAGATAACTGACATGCCAATATCATTCTCTCATCTCACAAAATGAAAATGCAGTATTCTGTTTTTTTTTCTGAATCATGCTGAAAGACCCTGATTTAGCAGGAGCAATACTGACTTGACTCACTTAAGTCACTTTTGGATGTTGAAAGTAGCCCATCTGTACGATTCCCTAATACCTTATCACTACCCAAGTAATGTACGTATGTCAGTTTTACCTTTACTCAGTTTTATTGTAGCTTTCTTGGTTCCGGTGCTGTAAGCTTTTAGGTAGAAGAGAGTAAAGAGAATGTGATTGAGTCCCAATGTCACATGCTTTTATTATCAAAATAACACTCCCTCAATCCCCCCTTTAAGTATTTAAGCACAATACTCGTTTCACAGGCTGACAAAATAATCCACTGTGTTGTGTAGTACGTAGCAAGTGCTTGGTGTCAAAAAGCTATTAAGACACAGGGTATCTCATTTGGCCATGCTTTAATTCATCCTGGAATAACACATCTGATTTAGGAGTCCAAGTCGCATCCCTCCTTATGACACATTGACAAATGTTATTGTGTCAAGCCTGTTATGACCTGCTTAAAAATCCACTCTTGCATCAAATACAAGGGATTATTCCCCTTCCATGTGACATTATTGTGCAGTGACTCACTAATGAATGTTTGTAAACATATGCCAGGCGAGGGAACAGATAATCTTTCTGCTTGATAAGTCACTGAGATAACCTTTCCATCTCTGTTCCACCCAGCTGCTCCCAGGAAATGGGCAAAATACGAAATGAAGAGCACAAGGGGGAATCAAAAGGAAATGTGAACGTGAAACAGTCTTAAATCGGGGAGCTCAGCCTCTGCCATTCTGCAAGTCTTAAATTCTCAATCTCAATTTATCAACTAACGCTGTCTATTTCAAAAGAAGTATGACAAGAAACAAGCCTTTATTTTATCTCAGAATATGTAAAGTTGGAGGAAGAGAGAAAATATTGACCATGAAGCTGAAGTTCTCTTAACTTCTAAACAAATTGTGTCTCCTGTTGAAATGCATCTTTCACTGATGGTGTAATACACAGTAATGGGAACAATATGAAATGGATGAATAGGAATTGTCGCGGAATTTAGGAATTGTCACGAAATTGCATGACCCTCTTTACAACTGCAGAGTGTACTTGCATACAGTAAATCACCTGACTGAGGCCAGATTGTGGCTCTGCAGTGTCCTTTCCCTGGGAGGCCCGGTGGCCCTTCTGCGACACAAACACTCCAGTCCTTTACCATGAAACCATCCATTATAAAGCAGGGCCCATGTCACATCCGCTAGTTGTGTTTCATTGCTTATACTGACAGACACATAATACAGTATGATACATTCACATCCCAATGATTAGTTCACACATTTGGCCTGCGGTGGAGTGGACATCTGGTGGAAAAGTGCTAATTGCTAATTGCAAATTTATTTTTAAAGCTGGTCCAACCAGCAGCTTCTGAGAACAGCCATATGTCAAGGCACTTCACTTGATCCTTGTTGCTGGACTCTGAGTCTGTTAAATGCCATCAGTTGGCTTATTCTCCATTACTTGTTTCAAAATTGTTAGATGAATCTTAGCAATATGGCACCAAAGGAATCTGGCTGCTGCTATTCTGTAGGATGGATATTGATTCCATTTATTGTGTTAGTGTATGTAAAAATATGTATGAAGGTTAAGAGGCGTTATAAAATGGAAGACCTGACTGCAGAATCCATAATGAAATGGTACATACTATTATTATTATTATTTATAAATGCGCAAAATAATTTTTCGTGAGACTGTAAGCATCTAAGCTGCTGTTTTGCTGGTAGTCTAGGCCTGTTAGGGAGGTCTTTTGTGCCATTTTTTTCTAGCTTCATGTAACAGATTGTGTCATTTCCTGATTCTTGCAAGTGCTTTTCAGCACAATTTACATAAAATGCAAAATGTATTACAGTATGTAATTGTCAGGCTGGAAAATGTTTTCATACTTACTATCAATATCAGATAGCTGATTAAAAGTATTACATTAGCCCTTGAAATCAACCCATATTATTACAGGAATACGTATTTGTGACATTTTAAATTCGACATTTTAATTCCCGCCACAGAATGCATTTCTGAATGTGCGTGTTCCAAAAAGATTAAAGCTGGAATAACAGAGAGATGGAGAAAAGGTCACATGCAGACGTCAAATACCCAGAGCTGTGTGACGAACACAATTCATGTTTAAAAAAAAAAAAAAGCACTCAGAAGTCAACTGGCATGAGTGTCTCCTGATTTGTGTAGACACCAAAACACATCTTTTCTGTTATTGTTGCTGCTGCTTGGTTATTATTTACAAGAATATGAAATGCGACATATCTTTATTCGCATGTTTGATGGCATTGACACCAGAAAATCAACTAATTTCATGCATGGTAAATTGCAGACATGTATACTGTATATATTACAGCAGATGCTGGCCATATAACCTTATTACACTGTGCAGAGAATTATAGCTCTGTAATAAGTGTAATAACATGACAAAAAAACAACAAAATTATTATAAAAATCTACTTTTGCTTGCATTATGAAGGACTACAAATGGCAGGGAAATAGACCTACACTGTTCCACAGTCAAATCAAAAGCTGATGTCAAGCCCTGAAAAATAATTTAAAAAACGCAAAAATAAGCCAACCATAAGATTATGGACAAAGTGGCTACAGTTTTGAGTTTTATGGTCCTTTGAGAAGTGGGGTATAATAACACTAATGTTAACATCAAAAAAGTGAGGTTTGATTGAAAGTTTAGAGTTTGATTGGAAAATAAGTGTTTTATTGAAAGTTTAGAGGTATAAAGGCTGGCTGAAATGGACTTGTAAGCACTCCTGTTCTTTTGGACCTGTTCAGAGCATCCAAAATGACCTTTTCTGTAAAACTCAATGTCTCAGTCTTCATATTTTCTTTGGCAGCAAATGAGCGCATTCTCCTTGCACTTATTGTACGTCGCTTTGGATAAAAGCGTCTGCTAAATTAATGTAATGTAATGAAACACCTAAATGCAATTTAACTAGATTAAGTGAGTAGTCTCAACTTAAAATAAAATATGTCATTAGAACTCAATTACACATTAAGACTTAAAACTTAAATGAGGCCTGGAGACAACAATTTAATAATTAAGATTAAGTTGGCCTATTCTAATTGTTCAAGGCAGTCGGTTTCCTCAAACAACACGTCCAATGAGTTAAATATTAAGATTTAAATAAGCAATTAACCCCTTCTCAAGCACTACCTTTTTGGAACACAAGGCCAAAAATAAAACGTTATTGATCTTGAACTCTTTTGTCTACAGACGTAGTCCTGGTTTCTTCTGTAAGGTATCCCTCAGGAATTTGTTTTCCAAGAGTCAGAATTATGGTAAGTACAAAGTAACAGAAGCTGAAACAAGGCGCCAGCATACTCAAAACCAAACGGAACTTATTGAACAAAACAACGAGTTTCGAACAAGAAACAAATAAAAAGACACAGTGTTTTGAGTTTTATGGTGCGGTGTGTGCAAGCCCCCAGGTGGGTATATGGTGAAGCAGGATTACTAAATTAGCTGGATAACTGCACTGAGTAAAACCCGGTACAGCTCCTTTTACTTTAGTCCATGTTCCAGATTTGGGAGGGTTCCGGGTTTTACTCAGTGCAGTTACCCCCCAGGGCGAACAGTTTGAAAACAACCAACCAGTTCGCAAACAGTTCTTAGACTTCCTCCTGTCTGCAATTGGTCCAATTGTTGCTCTGTGTTTCCGTGTAGGTTGGGCCCCATACGTCATAGCTGCATCATAATCATTCAGTGTGGAGTGACATAAAACGAAGAACATGGAGTCCGTATTGAGTATACTGACAATGGTGTTCAGGGACATGTTTGCTGGTGGTTATTTTTCATGAAGTGCTTTTGTAGTTTGGAGTATACTGCCTACTTTAATCACAAACTGATGACCGAATTGCATAACAAGCTCCTGTATATGATCCTTGTCATGAATTGTTAAGTTCAGATGTTTAAAGGACATCGGTCAGCAGAACCAAGTACATGAATTAGACATCCATATTTGCAAAAATGAGGGAGACAGAAGACTATTTGATAATTCAACACCTCATCGAATTGCAATGGCCCTGTTCCTGGCACAAATAGTCTGTTCCTGGAACACGTCAGCCAAGAGCAAGTAAATTACCTACATGGATGGGAACGCATGCACCAAGTTGACACAAAGAAGCATTGATGTTTCTAATGCCTGGGGCTGTGAGCATAGGCATTGCATAGCTGAAAAAGAAGAATAAAGGGATTAAAAAAACATATAAAGCAGGTAAATCTCTTTAGTAAAGCAGGTAAAGCTCTGAGAGGCAAAGACACTTCCTTGAGGCTTGAAACAAATTTCACCAAGTAGTCCAACATGCATTTAAAAGAGAACAGAAATGCCCAAAGCTCTGGACTCTGACACAGGGAAACATGTTTCTGGCAAACTCCACGCAACTATGAAAACAAATAAGGAAACTAAATAAATAAACTAGATTAACTATTCCTAGAGAAATTGCAGGTGTGGTTGCTTCACAGTGGTATAAATTGCTGGAAATGGTATAGAAAGATGGTAATAGGCTATGGTATGGTGTGAGGTGGTAAATAAAAGGTGGAAATGGTATGAAGTGGTAATGCGGTATCTCAAGAAGAAGGGATCTAAAGAAGGTGAAAGTTTTAAAATATGGTGATGTATTTTGTGGTAAGTAGTCTAAAAAACCTGGAAGTGATACAAAGAAATAATGAATTGTGATGAAAGCACAAAAAGGTCATAGTATTGTAGGTCATAGAGGAAGGCATTGTGATGTCATAAGCAGTGTAATAATGTTACAGCATCCACATTCTATTGCATCAGTTTTCAAGATGTGCCCATTGACTCCCATTCAATTTTTTGATGATAAAAGGTAAATTATCTGAAAAAGTGTATCTGGTATAAAGGTAAAAAGTAATAACAACCTGGAGGGTGTATAGTGGTATAATATAAGGTATGAATGCTGTTGATGGTGGGAATGGTGTAAAAAAAGTGGCGGAATAATAATAAGTATGGTGAATAACAATAGGTGTGGTTTCACAACCACACCTAATAAATACCATCATGAATATAAAGAGCCCCTTGCATTTCCAATGTTCTATTCGGTACATTTAGGACAGTGAAGCAGTGACTCTGAAGCTTATACTCTGGCCTGAAAAAGCCAATCGGAGCAGACGGCATAACATCCTCCGAAACAGGCCGAGGTGACTTCCCAGACATGACCCCGGCCAGGCCCCCACGATCGCGGCGCGTGGGACGTAACGAGCGCGTTTCACGGGGCTCTCCGTGAAGGCGGGCGCCCGCACAGATCATTCATTAGGAGTGACACACTCCCCTGATAAATTCAGATTGAGCTCCCGTCCGTCATCACAGGCCGTCCGCTGGCTGAGCAGGTGGCCCCCCGAGCCGCCACAAAATGAACAATCAGCTGAACATCAAATCCGTCTAACCTGCTCCTTTCTTCTGAAAGTGTCAAAAAAATAAACAATTCTTTTGCAAGTCGACTGATTGTCCAGGTGCCCGTCAGTCCCCAGGAATTTCCGGGAACAGAAGATAATCTGGATGCTTGGTTCGGGGGTCATTGTGGGAAGTGTCGTGGGCAAGAATAGATGAACATCAAGGCGGATTGTCATTCAAATAGTTCCGGGAGAGTCAAAGGACGCCAGCAAGAGGATTGAAATGAATGCATTACTGCTGCTGTTGTTGTTGTTGCCGTTGACGATGAATCAGACAAAAATAATGAAATGGAATCTGTGCCAGACCCAGACCTCCATACCTTCCCTACCAGTGTGAGCGTCTGAATGGCAATTGTGTCATGAGAATAGAAAGCACAAATAAGCAGGCAGGAGAGCCGTTTGCTGTGAAAGCAAAGGGAAATGTCATAAACTCAATGAGAACTTCACATTTTTCTATCCGAAGTGAAACTGCTTAATTTGGTAGAAGGCTTCATTAGACACAGAGCACTTTCACAAACTACGGCTATTTCATGCTTTTCAAAGTGCGGAGTCCCATTTAGAGAAAAGAACTACAGCAGCTGGGGGATGGAAGTTGATATTTACGGCATTTGTTGTTGTTGTATTTTGAGTTCCTCCCAGATGATTTTTACTCCTTTGGGTTTTGCCTACTACCCTAGACTGAGTGAGGCAAAGCTGACCACACAGATTTGTTTTTGTTTTTTTAAATCCCAATTCTGAATAAAAAATATCAAACTACGTTAACTGATTTAGCTTCACAATGGTAGATGGAGTACAGATTATATAACCGTCCCTGTGCCTCTGCTTGGTCTGTGAACAGGGTAACTGACAAAGCTAAAAATGTTGATGCAATCTGCCTATTGGACAAGGAAGAAATTATTTGTTATACGATTGGATACCAATTTTGGTGGCAGAGGCCTGCGGTATTGAGTGATACTCAAATTAATTCCGAACATACACATCATGTCAACACCTCACAGTTCGTTCCAATAATTTGCAACTGCTGCTTTTTTCACTTATTTAACCTTTAAATGCAACTCGGTACCCTTGTAACATTTCCACACGTTTAGCTGTTAAAGCCTCTCGGAGTTCCCCGTGGTAGGTTTTATGCCCCATTAATTAACATGCAATCAGCTGGAAATAAAATGGTAATGTGAAATTTCTCTGACACATCAGCTTGCGGCAACACTCCGCATATGTCTTTAAATGTGAGAGCCTGACATTAGGAAGAATGGTTATGCTGAATGATCGCCATTTACTTTCCGGACTGCGGGTCGGCACGCGACGTGATGTCGCGAATCATCTTCTGAGGCACATTAGCACCACACATATTGGGCTCTTTATACCATTTCCGCTGTTTTAAATGTAGTTTATTTCCTGTCGAACAATATTTTATTTGAAATGCATTGTTAGAACTTGTAGGCGTGTCCCGTCACGTCAATGTCCTCGGTCAAATTGAGAGAGTGTACCCGAGCATTCCCGTCCTCCCCAATTGCGTACTGCCTGTCACCCCACTATACCGTTCATGCTTTCATTCCGTCAATTGACTTGTACAGTCATTTCATTGGAAGATGTTCTGTGCACAGTTTATTTATGCATTTGCAACATTAGCTGAACTGAAGCACACATTCATTAATATATACATGAATCTCAGTACCAAATAGAATAGAATAACTTCTTTTTTCCCAGGGGGAACTTCAGGGGGGAAAAAGATTATAGAAAGAGAAAGCCTGGCAAAGGCAGACCCCCGGCACTCTGTTGTGCAGAAGAGTCCCTCTTGTGCGATGTGAAGGCAAAAACTTTATGGGCAATTACACAGTGCCCCACGGGACCCCTCCCCAACCACGTCTGGCACTCCTGCAGTCAGGATTTGATTCCAGATTGTTGGTTGTGTCACTGCACCATTAATCACAAGTTATTTGCCATTTATAAGGATGTGCAGCAAGCTTCGCTGTGGCTGCACTGCCACATATGAGTTAAACGGGTGACCTCTCTGTTCAAAACAGCACTGGAGATCAGCAGTTATCCCATTGAATGCTTCGGTGCAAGCCGGAAGCAGATACTGTGGCATTGTCTATGCAGCATACCAAAAAGTGAACATCCTGAATTGCTAATGCCTTACAAGCCAACAAAGTGAGTCCCACATCCATTCTGTATGGTAGCCTCCATTTTAAAAGACTTATTAAAAATTCCTTTTCTCATTAACTCCAACAAGGAACTCTGACCCAGATATGCTCATTACCATCGCCATTCCTTCTCCAGCCCAGGAAATCTGACACTGAAAATGATCAGAATTGATAGATGAAAGAGACAGAAGCTGTGAATCAACTTGGCTCCTTTCTCCCGAGTTAAGTGGATGCTTGAGAGTGAGCAGACATACGGTAAGCCCTAGCCACAGAGAGAATTATCTTAACCCAAACCTATCCCCCCTCAAATACATAGTAGTGTATCCTGTAGTGAGGTGTTTGGTTCTTAGTGCTGGATCCTAGAAGATAGACCTTGCCAGTGACAGTTGTGGCCAGATGTCCTGCAAGGTGATGGATAATTGGCCATAGGGTCACCCAGGGAGGGAGGGTCTGAATTGAGCAAGTATCCCCGTCCTCATTGCTCAATATAAAGTGTTTCAGTCTAGCAGGCACATTCGCTCAGTCCTCTGGTGCATTACTGCACAGCTCAGCTGGTGGACCGTGGAGCAGAAAAAAGTGCAAAAAAGTCAACTGGCTGCTACTGTTTCAGGGGGCATGCAAGCTTGTGATAGCACTCTTGAATTTAGAGGATGTTGCGGTGACGGGACGGATTTACAATTATCATTGTGTGATCCAAATTTGGGAGATAATGAAAATCATGTTAGATGAGAAGAACGTTTAAGTCTCAACATTGATGGTAACTAATTATAACTGCCCCAGTCTTATTGCTGGGCACAGAAAGGGCTGTTTCTTTGTTTCAGAGTTGTGTAAATTGACAGAAACATTTGAACTGAGGAGGCTGAATGGATTAGTGTGTTTCCTACTGGGACACGGATAGGACAGCGTGAAGCCTGATTTCCAAACTGGTGGAAAGAGACCGCAACTGAGCTTCACATTGACCAGACTAATTATAAGCTTTTAGTTTTTTTGCTGTCAAGCTGAGGGAGCACACTGAGTTAATTGCTTTTCCCTCTCAGATTTTTTGTTTTTTGTTACAGAATGGTTCACAACAACGACAAACTCCAGTGCAAAGCAACGGACAATGCATACAAGTTTCAGAAAATTGAAGGACTTGTTCATGACTTTCCAATACTGTGTTCTTTGTGTGTGGGGCAACGGTTTCTCTCGTGACGTTTCTGATGGAACAAAGGAGCAGACTGTCAATGGAAAACTCTTGAAGAGAAAATGAATACATGGCCATTACTCGCACTGAACAGGAGCTTTTAGGCACAAAAGGCACCTTGGATGTTTTCCTATTCATGTGATTTTGAAAGCAAGCTTCAACAAACTACGCATCAGTATCCATGTTTCAGCATGAAAACTGGGGAAGTGGTATGCTAGAGAATGGGCTTCTTTCACTTTTAAGAAAGTGCTGCAATATTTGAGTATTTCGTTGCATGTGCGGCTAATTCTTGTGGTCATTTTGGTCTGCAGTTCAGTTTATAAAGCTTACAGTACACAGACAATAATTCCATTTGCCATATTGCCAAATTAGGCCCTGCTTAGTGTCATGAATGCTCTCCCTCTTTTAGGGTTTCTACTAGGTGTCCCAAATACAAATACCTTTTTTCAAAAATGCATAAATAATGACATTCTGACAACTAATAAATATGTTTGAATATTAATAGAATTATTTAGATTTTTCTGGTATAAACAATGCTGAGTAGCAAGAAGATACACAATATGCCTACGTAATCTATCTTCAAATTGTCAAATTGTCTTTCATATAATGTATGTATTTTCTATTCAGTAATACTCAAAACAGTCGCTATAGTCACCCCCATTAGCAAACCAGCAGCAACACTTTCCCCCAATATGCACAAGATTGTCTTCTGACTGAGTGTCAAATGCAAAATAATCAAAATGATCTGACCGACGCAGACCCCTTATTTGGGACAATGGGAGGGGGTGGGGGGGTAATGTTCTGACCAATAGGAGAGGAGAACAATTTTTCTCACAGCAAAGGCAGAAGGAAGTACAAATTGATAACGAGGTTAGTAAGAAATTGCATGTCTTAATGTTCTTAGTATACAATGGATATCAATATAGTGGATATAAAACTAGAAATGTGTTCCTCTTGACTTTTGTCATTTCTGGTTGAAACTACACCCACATCTGGTTCCTATCTGAATACAAATACTTTTATCAGTTGAACAAATAGATACAAATTATGGCATATCTGCACACCTCTAATTTCTACAGGCAGCATGCACCACCCATTGCTACACTGTTTACACAAGGGAATTCATCTTTTAGGACCAGTGACTCCAATTCGATCAACTTGAAGAATATTTTTTTTTAATTTTATTTATTTATTTTTATTTTTTTTTTATTTTTAAACTGCAGCATTACTAAAGCATATATGTAATGGGTTGCACAGGTCCAGGAAAGAAGCAACATCACATGTGATAGACGTTAACATTGAAATGTTGAGGGACGTTACGTGCTGTGAACATGATCAAATTGTTAGGTTCTGATAAGGACCCAAGCGCAGACCACAGGTAGCAGGCAAAAAACGTTGTTTATTCAGTCCGAGTTCAGAAGCCAGGTAATCAGAGATAGAGATAGTACAAAATCCAAAATAGTCGTCAAAAAACATAGCAAGAGTCAAAAAACCAGAAAAACACGGCAAACAAAACAGAAGGAAAAGGCAGGCTCGAAGTCGTACGAAAGGATGTCTCAGGAATCTCAAATAACAAAGGCTTACAAATAATCGGCACAATGAAATTGATCAACGTTCTGACAACGAATGACTGCACACTGAGGGTATATAAACACTGGGGAAGGATAAGACAAGGAGGTACAGGTGTGAGAGAGTTACTAACAAGACAAAGGTGATAACAATGGGAATAGATGAAACAATAATGGGGAAGTAACAAAGACGTGGACCGGATTCACGAAAACACATTGAAGACAACATAGCCTGGATCAGAGGCAGACTCGTGCTCAGATTGGTAGGCGGAGTTACAGGCTAGAGACAGGTGCAGTCAATATGCGAAGGCAGTAGGAGTCAGGTAAAGCACACGAGAATTGAATGTTAAAGCGTAGAAGATATGTTAGTATCAATTAGTAAATAACTCAAATACGGGGGTTAGTTTAGTTTAGTAACACATATACATTAGTAGATTTAGTAAGTGTAATCTAAACTAGATAACTACAAGTGCAATAAGTAATTGTTAATATTATACAGTTAAATACAAAAAGACTGAAGAAAGAATACGAGACACGAAGGAAGACAGAAATCCCGAATACTTCCGAAATCACCCGAATAGTGCCAGCACGATACAGGGGAGTGACAACTCGGAACACAGCACACAGACAGAGGAGATCTGAGGGAAATGTAAATAGTACAGGAACCAGGGCTATGGGAATAAATATGAAAAATAATAAAGTAACAGAAAATAATACACAATTAACACAGGACCGTAACACAAATTGGTTGAAAATGAAAGTGCAAATGTGCTGTGCTTTGCACAGTACTGACATCAGTAGTACATGGTGTTATTTTTGACTAAACTGAGCACAAAATAAGCTTGATCTGTGGGAGGCAATGATGGCCACAATGCACGTTTCAATCACTGCACTCAACCGGTCATTGAGTACAAATTCTCAGCATGCTGCCAGCAAGGAAGAAAGGTGGTAGGGCAATATGATTGATCTGGTAATCAAATTGGCTATTTCCTCCCGTTTGGAGAGGACACAATAAATAAAGAAAGCAGGACATGCGAAAGTGTCATTGATTTAGGATCTCATATAAAGCTTGTTAAAGAGATCAGCAGCCATAAAGACGTATCCAGTGGGTCCATTGAGGAGCGAGCGGAAACGCGAGGCGTCTTCTCGCGCCCAGAAAGCGTAAAAAACAAAACACAAACACGCTCGCGCAAACACCATGCCGCAATTGCCTCGCAATGTCCCTTCCGCACAAGCTCTTACCCCTTTGTATCCCCAATGCAGTGCTTGTGAGGAGGCTGTATTTAATTGTGTGTAAAATCGTTCCAAATGAAGAGAGAAACAGTGGGAGAGGCAGCTGGCGCGATGAACTCTCTGTGACCCAAGGAAGTGTTCCTGAAGCTGAAACATAACATGGGCAGGCTAAATCTATCTGAGGGAACTTGTGTTATTGAACGTGCATGATACAAATGCTTATAAAGTACTGAGTGAAATGACTGACTGACTGAATGCAATGACACCCCTCTACAGTAAGCATGCACCACTAAAAGAAATAAATCACCACTGTTGAATAGCAGATATGTCATAGTAGAAATGACACTAGCTTAAACTGGCTAACAATTGCATGTTTGTCTGTAGAAATCAGACCAGTGTTTACTGTTTACAGGAGGGTAGAGTTAATCTAGGCTTGGCTCCATTGTAGCTTCGCAAAAGAAAATCATCCAAAGCAGAACATAGAAAGTTACAGGATGAATTTATCTTGTTTATTTCCTTCCTAATTAACACATATTCTGCCCTCTATTATCAAAATGCCTCTGGGATTTAAACGTTGTTTGTATTAAGACATTAACGTTACAAAGGCTGTAAATTGCAATATGGCTCTTTATTTTAAATCTTATCCCCATGAATATTACAACAGCACGTGTTTCTGATGTGCCATTAGTCATTATTCTACTCATTAAGTTTCATGTTCAGCAGCCTTATGTCTGAGAGATAGCCACTCTCTTAATATGGAGGCTGAATTTGCATTTGAATGATTATTTTTAAGTCAGTGGCAATACAGAGATCCAGACTCGCAATCTGAACACATAAAAAATAAATTCAAAAGGTTAGTACAAATGAAAAATGCAATGCTATTATCCACAAATTGTCATCTTTAAAAAGAACCCTTTTTTCTACTGTTTTCTACCATTTTCTCATTTTTTCCTTCAGTACACATTTTCTTTTCTTTTTTCTCGGCTTTTAAGGCACACCACACTGCTATTATTGAAACTATAATAGGTTTCACTTAGCATTTTTCAGTCTAATTTCCCTTTGCAGATTCAACTTATTTTACATAGTTCTGTGAAAGGTCCAAAATACTTTTTAGTAGCTACTGCGGCCATCAGACACAGACCAATTATGTTCTGGATAAACTATTTATGGTAATCGACTGAAATAATGTTGTCTTTTTATGGTCAGGGTAACAGATAATTCACAGATGAAGCAATCATAATACATACTTTGGTCTACTAATGATTATTCAGGCAAAAAAGATAGATAATTTATGATATAATGATGATATATGATATGGTCTAATGGTGTAGTTATCAATTATTTATTGACCAGACCCACAACAATTCAATGTAAAAACAACAAATAAAGCTTTAAAAAACTCATACAGTATGTACGTATCTTGTTTTTTAATGTCTGAGATGATGATTGTGATACTATTCTGGCAGGATCTACATTTCTGGTGCAACATGGAGGGCGAGAGTAAAATGAAAGCTGGTCTCAGCTTGTTGATGGTGCTCATAAGTGGCCTGGCAATGAGTCAGCACTACTGGGTGGGAAGATGACCGATGGGTGGGCGGTGTCTTTTCAGCCCTCACCTGTGACCTGGCTCGCATAACAGGGGACAAATGATTCATCTGCAGCCTCACGGCAGACAAGAGGAGGCCATTTTGATACACATCTGCCCCGGCTGTCACAGAGCAACCATTCAAAGCATTCTCCGAGGTCTTTTTTTTTTTTTTTGCAGGGAAATTTAGTATGTCTTGTAACGGCCTATTAATTGGTCATTTATATGTCATTCATTATTGCATAATTAAATTGAGAACATTGACTGCCAACATATTTCACTGTTGTTTACAGGCACTGCCTAAAACCCAAGCACTGCCTCCACTTTTCCAAAAATGTTATGAATGGGTAAGGTACACTTCTGATATGAAAAACACATTTCATCCTGCTTCTACTCTGTCTGTCATTTTATAGGTAAGGGGAAAACTGCACAGTAAATAAGAATATCCCAATATTGGTGCTTCAGAAATAGTTACATTAATATTGTAAATACATCAGTACAACATAGGCAGAATGTGCCACAAAACTAAAGGTTTTGGCAACAGATGAAAGAAACTGCAGACATTGATGATGCAGAGCAGGTGCAGACATTCTTGTTAATTGTCAACAGGTTCTTGGGGACACAACTAAATTCTTTGCGGCATGGAATTCAGAGCTGTGTACATGCTGGGCAGTGACTAAACCATACCCCAGCAATGGCCTCAGGCAGGTCTGCATTTAGTGTGAAGTTCTATAGTAACAGCTTGGCTATTATAGGTTTCATTAATGTAAATGTTCAAGTAAATTCCCATAAATGTAAAGGGATACAATTTCTTACAGGCTATAAATGTACAGCTGCATTGTGAAATTGTAAGTTATGAATATGATGATATTCTTATCTTTCCATGTGTACAGTTGTCTTGTTAAAGCAATATAAACCACTTCACGTGGTTCGGTTCTATGGACATACCCCTGGGATGGTTTGCAACTATTGGCTTTTTCTCGAGGGACATTGCAGCCTGCCTAGTAATGATATAAACAATGGCAAACTGTTGGGTTTTTATAGAAGTGTAACATATGCGTATTCCTTTTTTATATACATTTTTGTGAAGAATGTTTTTTTTTTCAATTTGTAATATTCTGAGAGCACACACTTGCCTCGTGAAAAGAAATTTACAAAAGGAATGCCATGCCAAAATATTGTGTTTCTTCCCTCCGGTTGGTGAAAAGCACTCTTGGGTAATGACAGTGAACGTTTGCATTTTGAAAAGGAGGTTTGGCTTTCCTGGACTGCGAGAGGTGATATATCAACGAGCATGCAGCCTGTCTCTGGCAACTCTTGCCAACGGGGTAGCCGGTGGCTGGAAATCCAATAAGCCATATTGGGCTTGCAACGCACGTCCCTGACAACAGAAGCACTCAAATAAATAACTGTGCTGGATGAGATTTGGTGGGGCCTCCTGAAAAAGGCGGAATTGGACCAGCTAGTTTTGAAAAATCAAATCCGTCAACTGTTGACCTGAGTGATGGACCTTTCATTGTCTTTTAAGCAAGAGGCACTAAACTCCCCAAAATTAAGAATTTGATTTATTTTTGAGTGAGAACGGCGCCTGCTTTCATAGAGTCAGCAGTTCTGCTGTCGTTTAACAATAGACACTAAACCTCGGTGGGCCACAGAGTTTCATCGTGGACCGGTGGGGGGGGCTAGTTTGGGGTGGGTATTGCGATGGCGGTATACGGTCGGGTGGCCACTTCCACTACCTCAAAAAGGAGGACACTGCACCATGACAATGTGATCTCAGACTGGCTGTTGTTACCAAGTTTCTGGCTACTAGACACAAACACATAGGCACACGAAAGTACAAAAAACTGTTCACAACGTTTTGGGTAGCTCCTCACATTACTGGCCTCATTTTATAGTTTGTAGATTACAATCGGTATCCATGGTGTCATGGTTTCTAGCAGCCTCTGCTGTTTCTGCGTTCGGTTTTCCTTTTGGCATCATCCGCTTTTCCGCATTTCCGCACTTCGATATTGTCTTTTCTATGTTGACAAACGAAGTCGGTAAGGTATAAGAATTTCGGTCGCTGCATTTCTGGTTCGTACGAATAGGAAACGCAGCAAGTTCGGTTATAAGATTTAGGATTAGATTGGTTTTCTCTTTCCTTTCCAATCTTTCTTTATCCTTTATTCTTTTCACCTGTTGCCAGTTGTGTTCAGCTTTTTTGCCACAAGAGCTTTGGCTAACAGGTCTTTTCTATTCTTTTCCTTCACTCATTTTATCGAGTTTTGTTTTGTTTCACCACCTCTTGATACACCTAATTATTTAGTGCGTGAGGTTCTTTTGTTAGTTATTCTCGCTGTTTATCGAGATTGCCTCCGTTTTTGGAGGTTGCTTTGTTTTGCCTTGTGCTAGGGACGTTTTGCTCCCGATCCTGTGTTATCTCAGTCCTGGTGTGGCGACTTCCGTGTTTTGTGGCGTATCTATTTAGATACGCTTTTAGAAATCCTTATCTGTCCCCTTTGGTTCTCCGAACCTTACACATGGTACTTTTAATTTTTTTATGGCTGCTGATCTTGTTAACGCTACCAAGACAATTTGGTGAGCACAGGTAGGCTACAAAAATGAAGAACCCTTCACTCACAGAGATAAACAGGCGACAGGGGCTTTGTGCCCTTTCCCATATAAAGCCATACCATAGAGGTATTATTTCTATGTGTTTCCCCTACATAAATGCTACGAAAAAGGTGCGTAATTGCTAAAAGTGCAAAAAAAGGTGGGCAAACAGGTGTTTACCCCCCACTACCAATCAAGTGCGAAAATTTATTTGATGGTTTATTTGTGCAGGTACCTCCCCCACCCCCGCCCTTAATCTCCACGTATGTCCAATGACATATGGCCAGTCACTTGCTGTATATTGCACTGCATTTAGCTATCAACGAAACATCTGCGCTATGAGCTCTAACATTGGTGATCTCTTCTGGCAGTACAGAATCAGAATTAATAAATGTGTTTTGTTTTTTCCCACAAAGAAGGAAAAGAAGAGCAGGCCAGAGAGGCTTTCTTTTATTATTATAAAGGGTCATTTCCTTGTGGCACATGGGCCCGGTTTTATTTCTTCTGCTGACACACAGGGACTGATTAAAAAGACAGAATTGATGGTCACTGGCCCTGTTCTAATTCTCTGCCCTCCAACAGAGAGATGGATCTCCCATCCACTGCAACTGACCTGTTTTACCGTGACCGTGCGGGCGTGCGTCAGAGGGACAGTTCAGTCTAAGATATCCGAGGAGTCCCATTTGGCCTGTTAATGTGCCTGGAAAAGGAGGGTTATCCGTCAGGTGGTGGGCCAAACACATCCCAAAGAAAGGTGGTTTGGAGGTTAAGCAGGTACCTAAGGCAATGGGTGATCCAACTATTCTAAGAACCTCTGGGGAGAAGGGATGCATTGTGGGAGATTAGTCTGAAATATGCCCTTGCCATGTATGGATGACAAATCCACTCCAGCATGTTCAAAATATTTATTGTGCATACACTTACTTTACCTGATTTTGTGCACCCCAAAAAAAATAATTTAAATGTTCAAATGTTCACTTAACCTTGAGGATCGGCACTGTACTGTTGTGAAAGCTGGTCCCGAAAACATTTAAAGATTTTAACAGAATTTACAGTAAACCTTGCACGTACTGTATTTATCAATGTTTGAGTCAAAATCCAAGTGATGTCAAGAGAAAGTGCTATTCAGTGACAAGCCACTATTTCACTATCTGGGATAATGTAACAATTTGTCTTAATGGTGTTGATGCTTGTGAGCTCAGATAATCTGCCAATGCTACCGCACCAGTGTTAGATTGTGTAGTGTGATGTAGCTAGATAATATTTCTGCTTAAGTACAAAATTTTAACATACTGAAATGTTTAGCATTTCATTTTATTTGGATTTGAGGTGAATGAACAGCTTCATGCACATCAAAACACCTTCCACTGAAACCACCTTAAATTCAAATGCCTATTTGTTTATTTTTTAAACCTACATGAGTGGCAAAACCGCTCCAGTCAAAATATGTTCAACAGCCACTTAAGACATGCTCATAACATTAGTGCAGCGACTGAGAATTGAAAAGAACACTTTCCATTGTTTGAAGATTACATTTGCATTACATTTTTTGGCATTTAGCAGGAACCCTTATCCAGAGTGACTTCCATTACATTACATACAATCCAATACAGCTGGATGTTTTACTGAAGCAATTCAAGATAAGTACCTTGCTCAGGGATACAAAGGCAGCGCCCCAGCTGGGGATCGATCGCATTCGTGACGCTGCCTCCATTGCATGGTAGCAGCTTGCATCACTAGCGCTAATTTGTTTAGTTGTTTTTTTAGCACTCTCAATGAAATAAGGCCGACTTACCTTTCAAGTTAAGCAAGTTTTTTTTTGTTGCTTTTTTGTAGTTTTTTCTGTGTTCTGACTTACAGCTTTGAACATAACTGCTCATTATGGTCTGTGTTTTTGTACATATTTAAGCATGGTATCTTCATCCAGTTACATGGCTGCATTTACAGTCCTGCCTTTGCACTGTTATTTGTTCTCCTGTGTTTTCCTGCCCCCTTCCTTGGCTTTTTGATTTCCATCACATTGTGACAAAACTAATTACAGGTTGGCAGAGAGGGATGCTACCATCCATTCCACCTTTGCTTTACACCGGGCCGGCCAGCAGAGGATGGGCTCCCCCTCTGTAGCTAGGTTCCTCCCGAGATTTCTTCCCATTGGGGAGTTTTTTTCTTTCCACCATTCGAGAGTTTTCCTTCCCCCTGGGGAGTTTTTACCTTGCTTGCTTTTAGGGGTTTCAGGCCTGATTTTTGCCCAATTTTTACTTCCGTTTCTCTGTAAAGCATCTTTGTGACAGTTCTCTGCCATATAAAGGCCAATAAAAATACTATTAAATTGAATTATATTGACTTGAATTTGATGTAAATCTGATAATTCTGTGTCCCTTGCCCCATTAAGTTCAGCCTTTGTTCTGAAATGTTTTCATCATAGGGTGGTTTTTAAGGCTGGGAAGTGTTGTCTATCATGTTCACCTAATGTGTGTGTGTGTGTGTGTGTGTGTCTGTGTGTGTCTGTGTGTGTCTGTGTGTGTGTGTGTGTGTGTGTGTGTGTGTGTGTGTGTGTGTGTGTGTGTGTGTGTGTGTGTGTGTGTGTGTGTGTGTGTGGACTGTAAACCTGTGGCTTTAATTATATTCTGTAATGTGACTCCTGCAACTCAAATTAAACATGATATGCATGTTACAGCAAGGCTCTGGGAGACAACATTTTCAACATAAAAATGTACGGAGCTTTGAAGACGTTTTCCATCAGAAATCATCATGTTTGCCAGTGGGAAATTTCTTGTTACCATTTCATTAACATAATTGGCAGCTCATTGGAATGCATTGAACACTTTAATTTACTTAATTTACATCAGTAATATCAGTAAAACGTTTGCTAATATAAGCCAGTGGTTAAATTCCGTTTTATGCGTTATGCTTATTTTTTTTATTGTATTTTTTTAAAGATTTAGGTTCAGTGGACTTTTGTTCCTTTCGTACTGTGAATGTCAGAATGTGGGTGGCACGGTGGTGCAGTGGTTAGCACTGTTGCCTCACAGCAAGAAGGTACTGAGTTCGCATCCCGGCCAAGGGCCTTTCTGTGCGGTGTTTCTCCCTGCGTTCGCGTGGGTTTCCTCCGGGTACTCCAGTTTCCTCCCACAGTCCAAAGACATGCCAGTTAGGTTAACTGGAGATTCTAAATTGACCATTTCCCCCAATACATGCTGGGATAGGCCATAATACCTGGTCAGGGTCCAGCCCCCCCATGACCCTGACCAGGAATTAGCAGGTTAGATAATGGATGGATGGATAGTCAGAATGGAGTGATTCATTGCGCTGCAACAGAAAATATTTATGCTAAAATAATAATATAATATAATATAAAATAATATTTTTTTAATGCAATATATATTACAATAATATGAATGATAACTGTTAATAGGGTCATAGAGTATTTATCATCCCTGATTGTTAAACAATGACTAGCAGGTTCTGAATTTTCCACACTCTTCAGGTATAATTGTTGTAGAAACTATATAATTCATTCAAAACATTCAAGCAAAATTGAACACATTGTAGGGCAGCTTTGGGCTGCTATCGCTGTCTTTCCATCTCGTAGGATTGTGCGTCTGTTTTCATTATTGTGTTTTTCCACTATCTGCGGCGCTTAAGTGCCTTTTTGCCCACCCTCTGAAAGCCTCCTCTCATTTTTCACATTTTAGCGGAGTGTTGCTCGCGCAGTTCCCCGCCTTCCTGAGACAGTAAAGGCACTGCAGGTGTTCGCCCTGCTAAGTGTGCTGAAGAACAGTCCTTGATTCATCTTTATGGTGAAATGTGCTGCAGCACAATAGGCCAATTTTCGGAACCCAGTTGCTGCCAATGGGAAACTAATGCAAAAACTATTCCTTCCCAGACTTCCGAGGGAGGTAAGAGGACACTTCAGACAGCGGAACAAGCTGGAGTTTTCCATGGCAACCACCAGAGACTCCTTAATGTGCCTGCAATGTCCAATGCCGCAAGTATTTATGTAGCACCACCTATTGAGTGTGATTGTGTTTTCTCAGTGACTTATAAAATATGAAATGGAGAATGAAAATTCTGCTTTCGCATGGTATTTCACAAGCAAATTTTATTTGCAATGAAACCAAATAAGAAATTGTCATTTAATGCAAAATGTTAACAAAGTTGTTTTTTTTTAAACCAGGGCATAAAGGGCAAAACACAGTAATTAAATTTTAAATGTGTTGAAAAGAATGCCCTTTGTCCATACGAAGGGGAAATACTTGAATGTTTTCAAAACTGAATTACTTTGATGGCATTTAGCTTTGTCAGCACAGCTAGAACACCGCACACAGAACAAAGGGGAATGTACTGTTTTGCACAATACGAGTTAATTAGTTCTGATATCATGCTTATTTACTTTTGATAGCATTTGCCGAACAAAACGCTTGAATTTAGCTTCAGGAACCAACAGATTAATAATGGCTGGGAAACTTGCTTTCTTTCAGCAGTGCTATACGAATTCAAGGATTAATCAAGCATGGCTTCTGTCCGGTTAGGTTAATTGAGGTTAATTGTTACTGAGGCTTGCCATAAATAAAGGCACCAAGGGGAAATGTGTCTTCCGGTGTTTATTTTGCAGGGCGAACAGATTTTCAGTTTGTTCACCTGACTTGGTTATAAATGAACTTGCCCTCTTGCTTCATTGTTTCTGACTCAAAGGGGATTTATTCAGTCCTAAAGTGTGAAAATAAACAGAGCGATTCATAAAACGAGACGTGCATGACAAGGTGAGTGACAACACGCCATTCATGAGCTACTCCCACAGTGAGTTGTGAAAGGGCGCGATGAATTCGTCAGGGCTATTACACTAATGCCTCCTACCCTTCCTTGCAATATACAACAGCAAAACCACCATAAAAGCCCCGTTCACTCAGCTAGAGCGCCTTAATGGTTTGAAGTTTGAATAAAGGTATACTGGAGAAAAAAATAACAAGCTTTAAAAGAAACAACAACAAAACAAAATGGCTTCTCAAAACATACTGTTCTCATCAAATACATGAGCTAGTGCTTGAACGGAGGAAAGGAAGGCTGTTTTTCCAGCTATTTGAATGAATGAGGCAAAATTGATTTGGACTGGTCTCTTTATAGTGGAGTGGAGCAGCCTTGAAAAAGTAGTCAATCAAACGTGGAGTGGTTCTTCTGTTTGTGGATCTGTCAAGCTTTCAAAATGACAACCGAAACACACAAAGACGAGCATCACCCCAGTCGCCAATAAAGGGGAAAAATGTACAGTACGGCCCATCGAAAAGAAGGAGAATGTTTCTCTCCACAACCAATCCAGAATTTATAATGCATTTGCCAAGTGAATACAAAATGAGCATGTTATGAGACCTGCGGAAAGAAAAATGGTAGTCACATATGGGTTTCATGGTGTTAGGTCTGAGATAAACTGTGGCACTTTATACAGTCCCTCTACCATAAATCTTGCTTGGCTTGCAAAGACCGTGTTTTTGCCCCTTGTATTTTATGTATCATGGCTGGTTTCAGTGATTTTTTTTTTGTATTTAATTTAACACCATCGTATCCAGAAGGCTTCCTTTATTGACAGTTGATTGGTGGATCCTTACTAAAAGATGGTAAAATAAGGCTCTTACTGCAGTGTTTCTCTATCCTGGCCCTGGAGACATACTGTGAAGGCTTGTTTTTGTTCCAACTGCTCCTCATTAATTAGGTTTTATTGAGCCTTTTATTGAATAAAAACCTGATGTTGGCTTGGCTTCACCTTGCAGTTACCTTCTATAGGAGGGATTATTTTCACTGTTTGTGGTGTTTTTATGGTGGTGTTTTTACAAGACAATTTTGTTAATATTCAATAGCTCAGTATTACTAAAGGCCTAAAATGTATGAAGATAGAAACAGTTACTTGTATCTTTCATAAATCAATTACATAATTACATAGTCATATATTTCAAAAACGCCTAACAACAAAACTAAAATCTCAGCTGTATCATAATGCAGCCCAAGTCTCACAACTCATTTGTATCTATTCAACAAATTATCAGCACCCTAAAATACTTATCCTACAAATGAGGGTCTCCTCACATCATGTGTGAATTTCTCCAAAACTAACCAGAATGAAAATCTGCCAAAGGTTTTCTATAAATGTATGTGGACAAATTCAATATTGTTGGCTTACCTTTATTGTTCCACCAGTGACCGAAAAATGGCAGAGAAATGGAGCACATATACAAACACGCATGGCTTCGGCACAACAAGTCGACAAATAGTGGATTTAAGCCACCTAGCATTGTTTGTGCTGCTGCTAGTGTTGTTAGATTAGGCATACGGTAGGCCTACATACCAGCGCGCTGAACAAAAAGACCTGTCTAGCTAACATGTCAGCAGCTAACTTTACCTCTTGTCGTGAAGTTAGCTGTGTTTTCCAAGGAATTATTTTTTGTTCTTATTACTTTCCATAGTTGGCTATCCCATCTTTCTAATGACGTATGAAAGTGGGGTTTTTTGGTTAACCTTAGCCTTAAGTCAACAAATCGGGTCTTTGGGCATTCCAGTCAAACTACATTGAAGCCTAGGTAATATGTATCCCTTTATAATTTTTTTTTTTTTACTATTGGCAGGAATTCAAAGCATGATTTTAGCCGGAAAGCTCATTTCTTTGTATTGGGTTAACAACAGAAATCAGACTTTGCGCTTCACATATAGCTGACGTGAATCTAAATTCAAATTGCATGCCTGAGTTATTTACTGGCCTTGCCCAGAAAATCACATACAGTATGTGGATCGTAATGCCAATGTGAAAAAGTGTGGTTTGGTGTCAAAGCAGATATGCTTCAAGGGCCCTTCTCCTATGGTCTAATGTTTCTTTCAGACCGCCAGCAACACAATCGGCTCTTAGGCTTGTTTTATTACATTTTCTGCTCACTGCAGCTGAAGAGATGATCTTGCTAATTCTGGAGGAGTTAGCCTTCTCTGGGGGGGGGCACAACGCACCCGGAATTGCTTAGATTGAGGAGATCAAACCCGCTGACTGTTCTCAGCTTTCGCCCCAACAGCTGGCAGAGAGAGATCATCAGATTATCCCTGACGCCGTCGCTGGTTTTTACCTCGTGTGACGATGTGGAAGAGCGCCAGTACCATCTCATAGCACGGTCGCTTGGCACTTTCCTCCATTGTTTTTGTGGCATTTTTGTGTGACGTGAAAATTATTTATACAATGGACACCTTATGAGAGGTGCAAGATGAACATACTGTATGTATATGCAGTATGTCTTTACTGTCAGTATTCTATGGTGAGAGTAGGTTTTGTTGGAGAAGGGTGAGGGGGTTTATTGAAGGCATTACTTGCATTTGTTGTAGCATATCTGTGTGCACACATTATGTATGCATGTACGTATGTCAGTGTAAAATGGGGGAACATGTGTTTAAAAAAGGACAGTAATTCCTACATTGATCCCCTGATATGGATGTAAATTATCTC
Organism: Synaphobranchus kaupii; assembly: GCA_029718625.1. Taxonomy (NCBI): domain Eukaryota; kingdom Metazoa; phylum Chordata; class Actinopteri; order Anguilliformes; family Synaphobranchidae; genus Synaphobranchus; species Synaphobranchus kaupii. The sequence goes on along the minus strand of CM056376.1, from coordinate 21,807,797 downwards.
AAATTAAAGCTGACAGTGTGAACCTTAACCACATATTCATAGGTTTTTATTTATTAATTTTGTTAGGGCTTGTTTATCTTTATTGGACAGCACAGTGTAAAGAGACAGGAAGACTAGGGAGCGAGAGTGAGAGGGAGAGACATGCGACAAAGGTCGCGTGGCCAGATACAAACCGCCGACATCGCAGCTCGCAATGAGCATGTGGACAGTGCTCTACAGGCTACGCCACCGAGACACCCCATAATCATTGTTTTATATCAAATCTAATGTGCTGGAGTACACAGCCAAAACAAAAAAAATGGTGTCACTATCCAAATACTTATGGACTGCACTGTATATGTGTGTGTGTGTGTGTGTGTGTGTGCGCGTGTATATACGTACTGTATATGTACATGTTCTGGGAAGGGGCACGAGTAAAGACGGTTTTTAAACCCTCCCTTGTATTCAGTCTAGTGGGTGTTTTATTTGAGAATATTTCTCAACTGCTTTACTGCTTGAGTCATTGTTGCTATTCCTAGATAAAAAAGTAGGGACATATATCAACACACTACACAAACCTGTGCAACCGAATGAAGAGGACAAGTTAGAAAAAAGCAAGATAAATTGGTTGCCTTTGTATTGTTATAGTAATATAGTAATATATTATTATAATATTATTTTTTGCTTCATCTCCTGTATATTTATAGAAGCCATTCAGGTTAAGTACTTAAGGGTACAAAAGCACTGCTGTGGCTTGGAATCAAACCCGCAACCTGCTGGTTGCACGACTGGATCCCATTCCGCTAAGCCACTGTGCCAAGGGAATGCCACGCAGCTTAATAAAACACTTGTAGAGGTGTATCATGAATAGTGTGACTCAAAAGGCAGTCTCAACAGCCACAGTGATTTCTAATACAAGATTATTAGAGCATGACGGGTTGTGCATTAGCAGAGAGAGAAGTTGATATGCAAGTCTGTGAACTGCTGAAAATAAACGCAGTTATTCTTTTGTCATACACAGTGATTTATATTACCCCCTGATAATAAGAGATGGTAAATTTAAAAAAGCAGACCCAATTTGTGTTTCTGGTTATCAACCATACCTAGAAATTGCAGTCAAGGAATAGCATTACGATTACGTAGAATCAAGGTGAGAAATTATGTGAAATGCATTTTTAACAGGTTTTTTTGTTCAGAAAGGTGTTATGGTAATAAAATACACAAGAAAAGTTACAGATACGGAAATCAACACATTTACACTTGTCAGCATAAAAATGGTAATTAGTTGAAATGTGAATAGAACTAAGTGGCACACATGAGAAGCATTACTCTCTACCTTTATCTGGAAATATGTGTTTTTAGGAGGGACGTGCATATTCATACACACATTTCTATCTTACCTTTCTATCCTATCTTTCCCTATTGCTGGCTGGTGCGATGGCACAGTCTCCCATTTTGAAGTAATGTAGAAGGGGCCATTTTGTAGGCAGTCAGGTGACTGAGAAGAGGCCATTTTGTGAGCAGTCAGGTGACTGGGGAGAAGATCAGCAAAGAGTAGCGGTCTATAGGGGGTGCGTCCCAATAGTTCAAAAATGCAACCTTTCCTCCTCCACTACCACTCCTCTACTCCGTGCCTCAGAAACAGATCTTTCTATTTTAATCTAATGTCGCTGATTACATCTTAATTACGTATTAATGCTTATGTATTAATTAATGTCTGGACGCAAACTGCAAAGTCATGTACATTGGATACTGTACATGCAAATACTTGTGTACTTTTGCATATTTCCTGGTAGGAGAGGAGTGATAGTTGGGGAGTGGAGGTGGGGTGTGAAGAATATTGGGACGCACCCTGGGTGATTCTGTCCTTTTTGGGCAAGACTGGGGCTGCATTCAGATCCAACTTAACACATTCCCTTCCTTTGCTCTCTTCCCTCGAGTAAGCTATCTTGTGACATAATTTGCTACATGCAGCAAGCAAACTTAACAGGTGCTCTGCAAGGGATGATAGATGAGAAACAAAACAAAATGGAGCTGAATGTCCCTCGCAACCAATATAGGAATTCTACCCCATAGAGTTGAAATGTGACCTCCCGCGTGCGTGGAGCATCCCATTGTGAGGGAACTGAGGTAATATAATTAACCTACTAATTATATTTATATAATGACTCCCTCCCCTTAAATTGGAACCAAATCCCAGTTGGTGTGGCTGCCATATTTCATCCTGCCATTTTCGGGATTCCCCCCTTGAAGCAAGGGAAGGGAACGACAGGAAGAAAGGATAAATTTTGGATCCAAATGCAGCCTGGGTAAGGCATTCGGATATAAAGTCGCACGGCTGTTTCTTGGTTCACCCTCCGGTACTGTTGGTGGCAGCTCGTGATGGCGAAATGAGGCTTCCTGAAGCACTGAGGCTTTGCAGCCAATTGTATCGCAAATAGCAAGCACTGTATCGCTGACAGCAAGTGACCCTTTAGCTCACTGATAACGTGTCACACTTTAGAACCGTTGGTGCGAGAGGAAGTCTAAGGCTCTTCAGTACTCGGCAGTACTGTTAAATTACAGTTAAATTATAGATTTAACTGTCATTAGGCTAGATTTGTTTCCTACTACAATATATTATAAAATAATATATGTAATGGGCTAATATTATATTATTCAGTCATCGATCACATGCTTCTCTGAAAGTGATACAAGCTTCTGTGCAAGGCTTTAGTAGAAACTGCCCTACGTACTCGACACACGCCTCGGAGCTTCGGTTTCATACTTAACATCACTAGTGGCAGCAATGCGCCTTGCAGGCTTCCGGTCTGCCATTACCTTTGACTCAAAGAAGAAGAAGACTGGGGAGAAGATATGAGAAGGCCCATTTTTGAGTACCCTGCCAAATTTATTTTTTATTTTTTATTTTTTTGTGTGGGGCAGAGACTCAGTTTGGAGCACATCGGGTGCTTGTTGCCCCAGAGGTGGAAAGTCCAGGGGTCAGAAAGTAAAGGTCCTGCCATGTTTTGCTTCCACCCATGAACTCAACAGTCAGCTGATTTCACTAATTAGTTCTACTTCCTGGCTGAGGAATGGTGCTAATTAGAAAATCCAGGTGATTGGAACAAAATCCTGGGGAGGACTCTTACTTTCTGAACCTGGATATTCAACCTCTGCTTGTCAGGTGCACAGTGGGTTAATGCTGCTTGTTAGCTGACTTTTTTTTTTTTCTTGACTGTCTTGAAGACTTCCTGTTGGCCTGAATTGACAGACTAAGTTTAGTTTGTTTTGTGTTGATGATTCCAACCAAAAACAACTTCTGAACCTTCTTTCTTCTCAGTTTTGTTTCCACCTACATTACACAAACACTGCTCTTGTAACAGTGTATTATTACCTGAATTCATGTAGCTTAGACATATCTTGAAAGGAAAATTCCATTGGTAATTTCCATTGAAACCACCATACGCTGTCAATGTATCAAAGGCTCCAAACCTTATGTATGTGATGCAGAGAGGGAAGGTTTGAAATTCTTTAAATGATTCTCTCAGCTTTTACATTCTCTGAACATGCTACTGACTTTCTGTATTTGTGCTTCCTGTTCTTGTTGACATGTGAACCTGTGACTGGGAACCCATACCAATTCACTGGAACCTATACTGCTTGTCGTGACAGCTGTTGAATAAACCGAAGCTATTTTCATGCCAACAGCCCTAGTTCTCTAGCTGTCTATCAGATGGGTATCCATACCTGTTGAACATAGAGGGACAATTAGAATTGCCTGTCCCTAGAAAGCTATCACCTTGACACCTTGACTGATGATAATGACGGTAATATGAAGCCGCAGTCACCATTGTGCTTCACTGTGACGTTTCTCATGAGGCTGTCTGACGGAAGCAGCTGTACACGTGGGCGGGCACACTTCATTCGAGTCGGGGTGCACCTGTCGCACTTTGCGCTTCCTGACGTCCACATGTAGAAAGCAGCCTGCCTGCTGTTTTTAAATCCCAGGGGGCTGTACCTGCAGACAGGGTGATGCCTTCAGTTGAGTGGAGCCAGGGCAGAGAGAATAGACAAGTGACTAGCTGCATGGACCCACGAAGGAAGGGGGATGAGGGGCAGAAGGTGTATAGGCGGTGAAACCTAAAACTGGCATGGGTGCACAGAGGGTACGGCACAGAGGCTGGGACAGAGCCAGGCAACATCCATGGCCATTGTGAAGCAGAGTGAAGACACCCCGATGCCTGTAGCGAGCCCATAATCCCCACCCATAAGCTTCGGGCCAGCTTTATCGGCGCACGCTGCGGTACGAATGACGGCCTAGCCGGAGACAGCCCATTGGCTGTGCTCCATTCTTTATTGTGGGACCCCACAGGGCATAGTTTCAGGGAGGGCTGGGACTAAACTCCTCTATATGTACAGGTCGTGCTGCGTGCCTCTTCATTTGTCTTGTGCTGTTGTGCTATCTTGTTTTTCCACATTCTCTGCACTCAGTTACACCTGGGGCAGCCAACTAAGTAGCAAGGGGCCTGCAGGTGGGATTTACTGACTTTACAGTTCTGTTTTATTCATCACTCAGCACTTGTATACTTTCAAGTCAGTAGGCTACTGTGTGTAAGTGAGCACAGACAGAAACTTTCACAAGTACATTTATCTGTATGTCTAGACTCATGACTCGCTTTGAGCTGTTACAGATTGTAATTTTTGGTTGTTACTGAATGATTGGTATGTGAGGGTTGTGGGCTGAGAGGGGGTGTGGGCTGAGAGGGGGTGTGGGGGGGGGGGGGGGGGGGGGGGCACTGTAACCCAAAAGCTGATGACACTGGTGTGAGCCATCCGATGAGCAACTCACTTGCTATTGTGATTTTTATTTGTTATTCACAGTGGTTCAGATATTAAAGTATTCCTTTAACTACTTTGTGTTCGTCCTCAAAGGGACAACCCAGAAAATCAAAAGTTTGACTCATTATGGCATGTTAAAATCGTCAAACTCAAGAGGTAAAAAGTCTGAAGTTCTCCATATGCACCATGGTGAAAAACACAGAACACAGATAATATCTATGAAAATAAACAGAGAGAGCACAGGCTAACTAAAATAATTGGGGAAGCTCAGCAAATGCAGAAAACTTGGCAGTCATGTAATTTTCTGTTTTGCTTTACAAGGCAATAAGTTCAAGTCTAAAAAAGCTGATCAAATTTCGACTGCATAATTTCTGCAGGACGATAGAGATAGATAAGTATAATGAGTTTCACAGCATGACTTTCTCCTCACTTTAAATTTATGTTTCACACCTCTGCTTCCAACTCATCCTAGCATATTTACGGTAAGGCTGTGATTAAAATTCCAAAACAGATATTACCATAAAATCAGGTAACTTCTATTATGTTCAAGGCCAAGCCCTAACTCAAGGTTCAATGCATGTTAAATAAGTGTGAAATTGTAAAGGTCAACCTCTTTTTTAAAAAGAAATCCAGATTTTCACCCCCAATTTAGCGTGCCCAATAGTAAATGTTAGGCCTGTCCCATGGCTGATGTCAATTGCACAGGCTACATCTTGCACACACGTCCTCATTCATGCAGTCAGCCAACCACTTATTTTCCACTCTGCAATCCCCTGGATCAGCCTCTGCAACCAACTGTGCAGCTGAGGCAGCTGATACATCCCACCAACCAGAAGAGTCCCTAGAGAGCAATGTGGTGGGGTTACCCTGCCAGCAGAATCTTTCCTTCCTGGGAGATACTTGGGCTAATTATGCATTACACCACAGAACTACCAACCACAGTTGGCATTGGCATGGTCTGGATGCAGCCTGAGCCATAGGATGCATTACTGCCTGGGAAATCAGAACTAAGTGTGTGGAATTATTACTCCTACAACTACCCCTACTCCTTCTCCTCCTGCTCTCTGCTCTTCCAACAACTAGTGCTCCTTTTAATTCTCTCCCACCATTTTGAATTTGTGTGCACACGTGTGTGTGTGTGTGTGTGTGTGTGTGTGTGTGTGTGTGTGTGTGTATGCAAGCACGCGCGCGTGTGTGTGGGTGTGTGTGCCCGTGAGTGTGCATGCATGCACATTTCAAAGACAGCTTTATCGCAACATAAGCACAGGCAGAACTATCTTCAGTCGCATCTGTTGGTGGTGGTGGGATAATTGGGGCATTGGCGAGGGAGTGTTTATCACGACCTGCTTGGCTGGGCTGTCCAGAAGGTGCAGAAGCAGCTGTTTGAGGACGGTGTCCTGTCAGCTGAAAGTCAATGCTCACCCAAGTGCGTGGAGGAAGGAGCATTCACTGTTTTACAAAACCCCTGTGCCAAGGTCACAGCCGGGAAGGGCAAACGAGTGAGTAATCGCCCCCCCCTGCAGTTTCCCCTTCCTGGTCATACAGTCACCCGACAGTACCGCAGGGGGACAGACACAGTCTGCCTGTTTGTACTGGGTCTTATCTCTGGAAGTCTTCTCCTATTATCGAAGTGGAGTAGATTAGAACTTGCTTACTCGCACTGAGGGAATTGTCGGCTTTGTGTACAAGTACAGACTCTGCATCTTTAGCTTAATCTCCGAAAGTGCGTCTGAGAATGAGCAGACAGCAGTGAGTGCAAATTATAAAATCTTTAGGCCAATAAAGGTTGGTGGCATCTGCGTCAGATGTTTTATATTTCACATTCTGCGAGAGAAAACCTTTGGTTGCATTATTACAAGGAAAGAAATTGGAGAGCGAGTTTCCTCCATGGAGAAAGATTTTTGAAAATATGTATTCTGCTCTGCAGAAAAAAACTATTTCAACTCTGAATCCCTTCGTGGTGAAAGCCATGATAGCAAGTGCATAACGGTACCAAACAGAAGAATGTAATGACATTCTGGCAAATTAAAAACCTCTTGTTCTCTGCTGCCTCAGATGACTCATCCTACTTCAACTAAAAGCCATAATTGTTTCAGCGAAAGGTGTTTTAGAGCTCTAACTCAGCCATCCACACTGAATAAAGAAAAAGCACGTCTACTGGTACAGTAATTAGATGCAAGACCTGCTTTACTCATTCCACTATGTGCAATAAGTGGTCCTGTCCCTCAACCGATGCTTTCTGCAGTAACGCTATTGTGCCTTGCAGCAGTGGATAAGATTAATTCCAAAATTACTTTTGATTAATTAATCCTGGCCATGAGATGTGTAGGCCTTTGTGTGCACAGAGAGCACACTGTTTTGCCATAAGGACAACATCTCAATGATATTTGAGATTGTTTCCAGTTGTATATCTCTGTCATATTCCAGCCCAGCCTTCTATATACAGACATCCAATTGAATTGTGCCAGTTCGTAAAATGCACGTTGACACAAATCCAAAGCCCTATTATGGGTCAAGCATTAAATTACACAATGCAGTTAGACAGAATGCAGGCCTTCATCAAATGAGAGTCGGAATGTATAATGTCCAGCGATTGATTTCATATCAAAATTATGGCTATCGAGGATGACATTTCCAAAAGGCTTCATGACTTCTGCATGGTGAATTCACAGGAATATGACAATATTTCTGAAAACCGGGCGATATATCGCTGATACTGCCGAAAACGCTCACGTAATGAAAAATGAAATGGGGAAACTAAAATACTGAATAGTTTAAGTGTTCATAAGATCAGTACATTTGCCATTCTGGGATTAACCCTGCAAGCACGGTCTATGCTGGAAATGTTTTTACTGAGATTTAAATGAACAGGATATGTAATTATTCTTGCTTCAAATGGTAAAATGTCTGACTTGTCTGTTTAATGACTGATTCAGATAGCAATTCTATTAATATACTGTATACTTCTCATAATTTCAGTTTAATTGCAATATATGCTGTTTTGCATTTTCTTACTGTTATTATACTGAAAGACAATATCAATGGGCATCAAGCATGCTGAAAGCATTCATTGCACATACTAAACCAGTCGGAGAAATATAAACAGGTGAATATTCTATAAACCACAAAGTATTGTGTTTGTAAAATAGTAAGTAAAGATGTGCACTGTACTTGCTCAGAGCGTTTCAGAATCTACATCTCCCAATAAACACACTTGTGGGTAAAGTAACTGTGGTTTAATTGTCTAGACACCCTGAACATTTGATGCATTTGGTCAAATCAGCTTTATATATAAAAAAATGCATTTGAAATGGCCAGAAGGATTTTCCACAATGGAAACCCTTTTAGTTACACCCTTACTTTTTAAATAAAGGAATGTTCTATTCACTGGACCCTGAACTCACACCTCATATCCCATGAATAACTAAATGTCTGAACCTTCAGTCCATATTTAGAGACATATTCATATTTTACAAAGAAAAGGATTTGAAATAGCTATACGTTTAAAGACTGAATTTATATAATACAGCGACCCAATTTTGTCTCTAGCAATATTCAGTGAATTGAACTGAATTACTCCTCTAAAGAAAAGCTCTTTGAAAAGCAAAGTTTGGAGTGCATGCGCTCATCAGAGATCAGGACCCAGTTAGGAATGCAGCTGAACTTCAAAACTGGAAGAAAAAATGAAGAGCAAATAGACAGATGCGAAGAGACATAAATACTCGTAATGTTTTCAGTCGCACATTCATGCCAGGTGGGTTATTTGAAACTAATATCTTGTCATTAAAAGGCTTAAATAGTGGCTCATAATTTTTCTTTACAATATGGTCCTACATACACTATTCAAATAGCCAGTTAGTGACATTTATGGTTTGAATGGGATTCAATTAAAAATTAAAATTTTTGAACAGTCAATCAGTGTCATTTGTTGAACTATAATGTCAAGTACAGTGGTCATATCTAGCAATCATTGTGAAGCTGTGATATTATAAATCCTTTCATGTATGTCTTTATAAAATCAAAAATACTTCCATCCAAAAATATATGATCCAGGGTCATGTGTGTGTGTGTGTGTGTGTGTGTGTGTGTGTGTGTGTGTGTGTGTGTGTGTGTGTGTGTGTGTGTGTGTGTGTGTGTGTGTGTGTGTGTGTGTGTGTGTGTGTGTGTGTGTGTGCGTGTGTGTGCGCATGTTTGCGATTAATAAAAAAACATCTGGTTTAAGGGGATGGTTGTGGGGGAGGCAAGCTCATTGAGAGAAGCAGGAATTAATTTAAAAAACAAGCTGTGAAAAGTGGCTAGCAATCAGAAGCAATGGCCAGAACAAATCAATGCCTGCCTACCTGTCTGCCTGTGTGCCTGCCTGCCTGCCTGCCTGCCTGCCTGCCTGCCTGCCTGCGTGCCTGCCTGCCTGCGTGCCTGCCTGCCTGCCTGCCTGCCAGCCTGCCTGCCTGCCTGCCTGCCTGCCTGCCTGCCTGCCTGCGTCTGCACCAGGCAGCCAAGGACACATGAGTCTGAGGGAGTGAAACAGAAGCTGCGTTGCAACGCCTGCTCTGGGCTTCAGAAGGGTGCTGCACAGAGTACTCCCAATCCAGCGGCCCACTTCTCTGGTCAGTTCAATAGCACAGGGATGGATCACTGCTCAGGGTTTATCTATGAAAGTCCCGCTGGTTTGCTATACATGGTTTGGAAGGATTCCGTGTCGGCCCTCGCTGATGAGCATGGACAGCTACTGGCCAAAGATTCGATTTATTTGAGTAAACTTGTTTCTTCTTTAAAATCAGACAACAAAAAAATATATATATACAGTTGAGGCCACTATTATTGGCCCCCCCTGTAAAGATGAACAAAAAGGGTTATAAAAAATTCACCGTTTGGTGAATTAGCTTAATCTCACACTGAAAAAACAAGAAGAATCCAACCTTTAATTGACATTAATTTATTAAGAGAAAAAAAAATCCCTCATCAAGAAATAATTATTTTTAACAAAACCACATTGGCCACAATTATTGGCCCCCCTGCATTTATATATAGAATAAAGTAATAATTTTTAATATTTGGTCACATATCCTTTGCATGCCATGACTTCCTGATGTCTGTGACCCAACAATATCAAAAGACTCTTGATGTCTTATTTTCTGGTACTCTTACAAGCGATACTATAACATCTCTGCATTTGAATGGATCTCTATGGGAATTGGGGGGTGGGACTAGATTTAGCTGTAAATTATTCTGGAACAGTATGGAATACATGGTTGGTAAAATGGCTGTAAGTCAACAAGGGTCTGAGGTATCAAACAAACCTTAAACAATCACTCTGCTGCCAGATATGCAGTAGATATGGATGGATCACTTTAAGGGTTGTTTCTCCTGACAAATTTTCCTATTGAACTCTATGGAAAAATAAGTCAGGAGAAGAAACCCTTCAAGTTATTCATCCATATCTACTGCATATCTGGCAACAGAGTGATGATTTAAAGCTTGTTTGATACCTCAGACCCGTGTTGACTTACAGCCATTTTACCAACCATGTATTCCATACTGTTCCAGAATAATTTACAGCTAAATCTAGTCCCACCCCCCAATTCCCATAGAGATCCATTCAAATGCAGAGATGTTATAGTATCGCTTGTAAGAGTACCAGAAAATAAGATATCAAGAGTCTTTTGATGTTGTTGGGTCACAGACATCAGGAAGTCATGGCATGCAAAGGATATGTGACCAAATATTAAAAATTATTACTTTATTCTATATATAAATGCAGGGGGGCCAATAATTGTGGCCAATGTGGTTTTGTTAAAAATAATTATTTCTTGATGAGGGATTTTTTTTTGTCTTAATAAATTAATGTCAATTAAAGGTTGGATTCTTCTTGTTTTTTCAGTGTGAGATTAAGCTAATTCACCAAACGGTGAATTTTTTATAACCCTTTTTGTTCATCTTTACAGGGGGGGCCAATAATAGTGGCCGCAAGTGTACATATATAATTGAAGAAGCTGCTTCCAGATAAAGGTCATTGGTGTTTGTGGTGTTCAGCTCAAGTAATTGGCATCCAATTTGTTTAAACCTCACAGGAGACGCAACACCTGTAATTTTAATGAGGCTGCAAGGAGTTGGTCATATTGAAAGCCGTGCGTTTCTGAGCAGGACAATCTGGATGCGTTATATCGAGACACACTTTTGGGATGTTACAATATGCATGATGGCACATTCACAGGATTCGTGTGATTTCAGCTCAGTGTGCCTTCTGTCTGTGGGTGCCGACGTGCTTATTTGTGTATTTTTATTAGATATCAGTTATCAGGCATATTTCTGCTCTTACTAGTGAATGACCTTGATACAATTTAACAAAAACAAGAAGTAACACAAAGGTGGTACAAGTTTTTTAAAAACTTATCTTTTATAAGTATAATACAAAATGAAAGACACCAACCTATAGTGATATTCACTGTGCAAATTTTGGCCTACAGCCAAAAAAAGATTTTTTTTTTATAAATCATGAATATGGAGAAATTAAATGGACTTTATCTGTCCCCAAAATAACCCCAATATAATATCTCTCTGCTGTATAAGCCAGCATTTTCCATAAACTCATTAACTAACACTGCATGAAAAGAGAACTTTCTTGAAGATATCCGACCTGTTAAATGTCAGTAAAACTTTCTGTGTGCTGGTCGTTAGCATTAGTTTCACACGTCGACGCGTATATTTCCATTCTGGACTCTGATATTCCCAATTAGGAGAAGTGGACGGCCATGTCTGGGAATTTATGGCAACTTTATGGGCCAGAACACCTCTGTGAAGGAGATTATATCCATTTCCGACAGCAGACACGCTTCCGCAAATGGCCGGATACAGCTTTTCATGCAGTGTGTGGATTTAATTTTATACAGAAAAAGTATAACCCCAGTGTGCCTGAGTACTTAGCTACATGTCCAATGTAGTTAAGTAAGTAAATTAAGTAGTGGACTACACTGTGAAAGACATACAGTGAGCACCACAATTCATTTAGCTGTAAATTACACTGGAGATTTAGATTTAGCTGTAAATTACACTGGAACAGTATGGAACACATGGTTGGCTAAATGGCTCTAAGTCATCAAGGGTCTGACATATCAAACAAGCCCTAAATCATCACTCTGCTGCCAGATATGCAGTAGATATGGATGGATAACTTGAAGGGTTTCTTCTCCTGACTTATTTTTCCATAGAGTTCAATAGGAAAATTTGTCTGGAGAAACAACCCTTAAAGTAATCCATCCCTATCTACTGCATATCTGGCAGCAGAGTGATGGTTTGAGGCTCGTTTGATACCTCAGTCCCTTGATGACTTACAGCCATTTAGCCAACCATGTATTCCATACTGTTCCATTATAATTTACAGCTAAATCTAGTCCCACCCCCAGTTCCCATAGAGATCCATTCAAATGTAAATGTGACCTGGCATAACACCACCTGACTACGCCACCTTGGGAATTACGCCCAAAGAAATAGTTTGTACGACTCAAGGGATTATGATCAATCCCCACATAGGCACGTTCAACTAAATGAACAAGCAGAGACGTGGATTCAATAATAAAAAGATCAAGTTTATTTGTACAATCGTAAAAACACAATAGAAAAACCCACGCAAAAACCCACAGGATTCCCAAAAATGTACAATTAGCCAGTGGTAGGTATTCCCTGCCACTAGGGGTGCTACTGTGTGCGTGCGGGTACGGGTCCGTGACTTACCGGAAGTGGAACCGAAAGGTCACTCACTCGTGAAGGTGCCAGCAGACATACACACATACGCACTGTAAAATGGTGAGATACGGACACGGTGAATATAGCACAAAGGATTCTACTTCTACACACACACACACACACACACACACACACACACACACACACACACAATATCGCATGCAGTGAAAAGAACGGGACCACTTCCTATGGCGTCGCAACGACCGCCGCGCCACCAGCACAGATCCCAGACCACGCACTGCAACGTAAACAGTAAGCAGCCCCCAAAGCCCCAACTTGATAAACAGTTGGTTTGTCAGTGGTAGGGATGTTTAAACTACGAATACATACGGAACCCCCCGGGTGAAGGCGGATAAAATACAGTTTAAAACACAGTTTAAAACCGAAACTGCGGCCAGCGGTCGGAGCTCCACGTAGCCAGTTACCGGCGACTTGATACAACCTGAGCCCCGCTATCCGCGTTCCTTCGCTCTTAAGGAGACTGAGAGATAAACGCAATATTTCTGATGTCGGCAAAACAGCAGCTAGCAACGTCCTATAATGGCAAAAAAAATATTTATTAATACACATGCAGTGTAGCGTTCTTGTAACCACAATGTTTTAGCGCATTTTAGCCATGACATTACATTACCTCAGAAGCCAAATGCTTTCCTACTCATACCATTAACATGTATAAAAGATTAAAAGAAATACCTCTATAGGCTATGCACATGCAGTCTCCAGCTCCACCACTCCGTCTATGGTGACCTACAATAAAATAATTTCCATCAGGACTACCTGGAACATGATGTGGGCTGCAAGCAACAGAGCAAACTGCAACATACCTTGAAGTCAGACAGGAACTTGCATACAGGAACAGGGAAGAACAAGAACCCCAAATAGGTAAGGCATTTCCTTGTACCTAGTTACTGCAGCCTATTTATAGGCATTCAGAAATGATTGATGTGTGTGTCAGCAAACCACATACCTGAATGTATGTTAACCTAGCCTATTCGCTAGTTAGGGTGACCTGTACATCGTAACCTGTTACATAAAGAAGTTATAGTATCGCTTGTAAGAGTACCAGAACAAGTCAAGAGTCTTTTGATATTGTTGGGTCACAGACATCAGGAAGTCATGGCATGCAACGGACATGTAACAAAATATTAAAAATGATTACTTTATTCTACATTATGTTAAACTGTCCAATATTTTTTGATGCCCAAAAACGGGGGGGACTATGTACAAAAGGTTCTATCATTTCTAAACGGTGCATCCGATAAGGATGAAAATGCCCTCAAATTAAAGCTGACAGTCTGCACTTCACCTCATTGTCATTGTATCCTTTCAAACTCAAAGTGCTAGAGTACAGAACCAAAATATCAAAAAATGTGTCACTGTCCAATGAAGGTCTTATTCATAAGTGCTCCATGGGGATAATGATGCTTGGAGTGCCATTTTCGATAAACGTTCTTCCCATTAATTAGTGGAAAGCAGCTCTGTACCAAATTCCAATTCAGTGTCAAACTGTGCTAAAACTAGAGCCAGAAGGGAAAAAAACTGTCAATTCCATGTAGTGCTATTTTAAATCCCTGAAAATCATCCAATGGGAACACGTCATACATACTGGCAGCAGACAGAAGATGTTCACTCATTGCATTACTCTCTAAGACAAGCCAACGGGATGTGTTGGATTTGAATCCAACTATACTATGGCAATGGGTATTTATGCATCAAATTAATAAAAACCCAGCATCATGCTTATGCATAATTAGATTTTGCATTTAACATTTTTACCATTACCAGGTAAAAGCAAAATTTTGAAATATGAATAGTTTATACAATAATTGTGTGCTACTGAGTGGCTGTAATGACATGCAAATCAAGAAAACAGGTTTATTGGCTTTTCCATTGTTTATGGGAAAAGGCCATAGTGTTGAGAAAAACATCCAGCATACAATTTTATTCACCGTTACAAAAATCGGATAGTGGCATATGCCAGACGTTTTCGCATATACCGTGTGTTCGGAAGAAAGCGTGTGTGTGGGGGTGGGGTGTAGGTACACGTGAAAGCTTGTTGGTTTCTTTCTTAAGACACACCAAAACTAAGCCCAGAGAGAAACAAATTACCCCACCACATCCCCTGGGACTGTCTTTCCCCTGACACTCCTATTAGGAGACAAATCCCAACAAGATGTCATATTGTTGAAACAAATATCTGTGCCCACCTTAGACCCAGCCTGATATTTCTGTTTTACTGTATACCATGCTGTTGTCAAACATGTGAACAGAAGAGCATTTTAAAATGCCAAAGATCTCTTCCAGGATTTCTTCTTCAGCTGTTTATTGATATATATTCAGGAAGCAGAGGAATTTACCTGAATTGTTTATTTCGTAGCTAGCCTAAAGAATTTCAGTGGCTTTTCTTCAACAATCCTTTTCCCCCACATTTTATGATCTTCTAAGTGAGACCTAAATGACACATCCTTTTGGATTCACAAGTCCAAACTGGCATGTTTTTTGGAATGAAACTATCAATGTGAATGTGAAAGTATTAATAGTGAAGTAGATGCTCAAACCAAAGGGATCCATTTACTCCGTTTTCATATGGGGAGAATATAACCTGATGTGCTGTACTGTTATTTCCATAGCAACAATCTCCTGTTCTATTCTCCCTTTATGCATCTGTGGCAGGGTCATTTCCAAATGAGGATTTTATGAGCCATATCATCCCTTCAGTTAGAGGCAACATCAGCGTACCAGATAATTTAATGTTCTTGGTTTGAGGGTAAAATGCCCTTCCTTTCTCTTATCCCAAATTGAAGGTGTAATTTCTGCATTTCCGTTCATGGGAGGACTGTGCCAAAGAATGTCCACGGAATGTCATTATAGAATATTCCTATCAGTTTGTTGTACAGCCCAAAGGTCTTGGGTGGTTTTTGGAAAAAAAAAAAAAAACCTGCATATTCAATGGGTTGTGGGACTATATGTACAATATAAATGTAAAAGACAAAGCTGCTATTCCATGTGCTATTCTGTGTACTATGGTTAGCATAGCTAATGCTCTCATGGGTAGCATGAATGCTCTCATCACCAATTCTGTATTGGACTTGTTCCACATACACTCTTGATACTACATGTGGTTTAATAACTGGAATATTCTATAGACAAGCACACTGTCAGACTAACCAAGAGTAGAAATCTAACACCACTAGTTACCCTGGAAAGACTATAATCAAAAGCAAACCTGAAGATTCGATTACAGCAAATCTTCATCTAATATGGCAAAATCTAACCAAGATATTGTTTTTCACTCCAAATGTAATGTTTTCAACGTTCTTGCAATGATATTTTTAAAAAAATACCTTGAAGCAGTGTTCTTTATTATTCAACTGGTTTTTCCCAACCCTACAAGCAGTATGCCCAGGGAGGCCCCTGGTAAATTGAATTCATGGTTTCATATCTTCTATCTTTTAGAATTATTTTAAGATTTACATTTCATGGAAATCAGTGCAAAAAGCATTACACAAACAGAACAAATTTCCAGGTATTGGAAATATGTGAATAATAGAGAACATATTTACTGCACAATCGGCCAACAACCCAATAGTTGTACCGAATGAACTACAGAAAAATCAGTCACTGAAGATTAATCATTATTATTGCACCAAGCAAATGTCATGTTTTAGAAATAAAAACGGTTACAACATCTAAGATTCAGGGTTCAAGATTAATCTTGAAAGCCTGAATCTAATTTAAAGTAGTAAAGAACTGCAGCTGCAGTGGTAGATGCCAGAACTATATTATTTGCAATTACCTGCCATAATATCTAACACCATCACAATTACTTTGTAATCATGCAATTATTGTGTGTTAACACCTCTAACACTGTGATTTCCCATATCTTAAAAAAGCAAGACCTAGATCATTTATAATGGAATTTTCTATTTCTCTGTTTTTTCTTTGTCTGTTGTCTATTATGATGGTGTCAGTAATTACGAAAGTGCCCTTTTACAGTTTTATGTTGTACACTGGCATTCGCATGTTTAAGTATTTACGCAGCATCTTAAAAAAAGGCTTTAGTGTGTCTCTGAAGAGTGTATTTTTCTCTCTCTCTGATGTAGGCCAGATGCACAGCAGTTCAGGACTGTGTGCGTGTTTGCATGTGTGCACGTGCGCGTGCGTTTGTGTGTGTGTGTGTGTGTGTGTGTGTGTGTGTGTGTGTGTGTGTGTGTGTGTGTGTGTGTGTGTGTGTGTGTGTGTGTGTGCATGTGTTCGTGTTTGTGTGTGTGTGCAGAATCTGAGTGCAGAATAAAAATCTGTACTAAACAAGATCTATAACACTACATGTAAACTTTATTTCCTGCTCCTTCATAATTGAATGGGACAAGTACCACCTAAAAACGAAAAATCTGAAGGACCTCAAAATTCAGCTGTTATGGATAGACATTTAAGGTTAGGAATACACTGGGGGAAAATGCCCAACACCTGATTTAGACATTTCAATAAATCATCTGGACACAGGACTGACCAGAGCAACTGACCAGCCTGCGACATACTAACTTAAAGCACTTAACCTTGAGATTGCCAAAATGGTGGCAGTGAACTTCCTTGCTCTGGGAAAAAGAAAGAGAAGTCAATAAAAATGAAATACTTTTTGTCTTATATAAGCGGCTTAACTCCTCACTGAATAACCGCATGAAAATATTTTTGTGTGTGTTCTTTGTGGCACCTTCTAGTCATTATGTAAGAAATATGATTATCAGGTGAATTTTAAACTTTTTTCAGGTTTAGTCCGAAGGGAATAATTCAACAGAATCAAGACACGGTTACTAATGAATTCTAAGAAAATTCTAAGATTGCAGAGACATCCTTAATATTCCTCCAGACAGTTCAGCTACATGACTTCCCTGGTGTGTGTTTGCATGTATATGCATCATCAATCAAAATGATGGATTAAATGCAACACATTCACTTCATTGTTCAGTTCTAAAGGTTGTCATTTAAAGCTTGATGTAGATAGAAAATCATTCAGTTCACAGGAAAGCCCTGCATGATTTTGGTTGCAGCGGATCAGAATTGAAGAATGACATTTGTGAGAGAGACTCAGGGACATGACAAGTTGGCTATGCAACTTAACTACCCTACAGTCGCCTGTACAGAAATATGTTTGCTTTGACTGCTTGCCATTTACTTGAATTGGTATAAGTTAGAACTTGTCATATTGCACTTGCTATAATCACAGAAAATTGTAATAAACGACAGAGCTGAAGGCTGAAAAGGTCACAGGCTGCTAACTATTTGGTATTTCTTGACCATTTTTGATTGATTGCTCTAATCTTAGGACGGGTCAACACTCCAGTATTACCGAGAATAATACAATCTCTGTATGCAGGTAGCCTAGTTGTTTTTGCTCCAGACAGACTGCATAGAAATGGTAAGGCTAGAATGATATAATAAGTCACAAACCAGTCAGATATGGTTAATAAATCAGAAAGCACTGTAATCTAGGAGAATAGGTAATAACAGCATGGGAATTCTGAAATTGCAAATCTGTCTGAGCATCAGGGATGTGAACAACAACTACCTTATTCTTTATAACAATTACCATCTATTTTTAACGGGGCACAGAACAGAACCCAGTCCTTATGCATCCACATTGAAACTCACCACATGTGCAGCTCAACCATTTTCATCCAGTTGATAATATTTTATACAAACACAATTTGACCCTGTATCACCCGCTTTTTCCTTTAGAATGAAATGTATGCTACCATAATGTATCTTGCAAACAGCCTAATGTTTGAATTGCTTGTAAATAGTATTTCAGTGCTGGTAACACCATAGAATTTTAAACCTACTATTAATTTTGGCAGAAATCCTACTAATGCCTACCAGGCGCTACACAATATTTGCAGTGATTTTTCTGTTGCAGACACATGTTTAATATCGGAGGGAAATCATTTCAGTTTTAGCTTGATCGGGGCACTGAAAGATTTATAAGAGACTGCCATTGAATGTGAGAGGGTATCTGACTTCAGTCATCTGAAACTCATGTAATGTAAGGGGGCATAAGGAAGCTCAGCTTAAGTTTACTTTACATATTAAGGAAAAAGCATTTAGTATATGTCAATTTAAAGACATGCGCTTTCTAGTGTTGTGGCCTCCAATACATCTTAAACTTCCAAAGACTTTAATCGCAAGTTACAAACAGACCTGGTTGGCAGGTGTAATATGATGGACAATGAATAATGGCCTAGGTCTTTCTATAGTTATCTGTTGATTTCCTTCATTAAAAAAACTTTGCACAGAATTAGTGGGACCATTTGTGTTGGGAAGTATTGAGTGAAAGAAACGGAGCCTTGATGAATGTAAGCCATTTTTAAGAACTATGATGGGTGAAATGTTCTCGCCCGTTTCAGCAGTTTCCATTTTAAATATTAATTGCACTCATTTCACAATTCAGCTTCCCTTCTCACGATGGATCATTTGTCTCTCATTTACTCTGCTCAGTGTTGTTCACTGTGAGAACTAATAGAGTTTAGCAAAGTTCAGAGTGGAATATAATGCATTCCAATGGCAATTTATTATAATTTAGGACTTTGTTGTTTCAATGCTTCTCTGATTTCTCAACTTCTATTTGAGGATGTTAACATTGTGCTTAAATTGAATGGGAGAAATGTGGAATGACCAAAGTTAGCTTTACATAAGCTATACATTACATAAAAAGCTGGGAAGCCGTACTGGTGGTGATACAAAAAATTTTTGAGATGAGGTGGTTATAAACTTTTTTAAATTTTTTTTTTCAAAAATGTTGGAAAGACATGAGAGAATTGACATTGGCCTGTAATTGAAGAATAAGGATGGGACCATCTGATTTATGTACCGGAATGACTTCCGCCCAGTTCAGGTGTTACACCGGTGATTAATAACTGGTCGATGATGTGAAGAAAGGGTTTTGAAATGAACAGAAGGCATTTCTTTAATGGCATTGGCCAAAATCCATCCAGTCCAGCAGCGGTAGGCTAGCGTTTGTTTAGGACATCGGTTAACTCCTTTAATATTACCAGTCGAAACGTGAAAACGTTCAGTGTCGGATGAAGGCTCGGGAGTGACAGAAGTGTATTGGATATCTTGTTTGCTAGTGAAGGGCCGACATTCACAAAACAATTCTTGAATTAATTGACAATATCCTGTGGATTCCTAATAACTGCATTGTGTATCTCATGTTTGAAATTTATATTTTAACTAGTTTGTGTATTCTTGTTCATTGATAATGCTCCATGTGCTTTTCAAATCATTATGGGCCAATTGGAATTAGTTTTTTTAGTACTGCTGTTTCTTTTCTGAGTGTATGTTGAAGCTTGTTTCACAGTAATTGCGTTTTGTTGTCGTGTATTTTTTGAGCGGGATCTGTTAAGTCATTTCTGTAGATCTTGTGTTTCTTATGAAGTGCTCCATTAAGTATGTTAGCTATCCAGGCCCAGGACTTCTTAGTTGTATTAGAACATTTTATTTGGAACACGGAATATGCTTTTGCAATTAGTACATTGGTGCAAGTGCATTTGGAAACCTAGTTCATGAATTTGTTAGTGTTACTGCAGTTAAAGATTCTTATAGTATTCTTTTTTCTCTAACTTTGTGGAAACTATGGAAAACACTGGAAAATTATCCAAGATGTCAGTATAAAGGATACCGTTGGAACTGGATGCTGCGGCCAAATTTGTTATTATATTATAGATTAAAGCTTCAGTATAAGCTGTTATTCTGGTATGCTGGTTTATCACAGGAAAGAAAGATGATGCATTTAACTGATCAATAAAATGAGACAATTTCTTATGAAGATAGATGATGTTGAAGTCACCCAGATATCAGATTTAGTTTTCATCAGTAATTTTGCTTAGAAAATTACCACAGACAGACAGCATGAACATGGTACTATTTGAGCTTGGGGGTCAATAAATACAACAAACAATAATGTTTTTTTTTAAAGATCTTAAGTTCAATGAATATAGCCTCAGCCTCGTGTATATGATGGGTATATGACTATATCCGGTCAAGTTAAACTTTGTAGATTATTCAACCAAATTTCAGACAGACCTATTACAGAAAACTGAATGGCAAGTGCAGATATATATTCCAATAAAGACTCATGGTGCTTTGAAAAACATATGTTCAAATGAAGCAGAGAAAGAGAGTTATCATTACATATCTCCTTTTCAACACATAGCTTCTAAATAAGATTTATCTTTGTAGTACAAGCAGTCACTGTTAACATTATTGTTACCTGTAAAGTTGGTATCAGGGTCGATACTCCAGAATGGAACAAGATTGTGCTTGTTGTGTCGGCAGGAAAAGATAATTCAGTGCACTGGGAGTACAGCCATGGGAAAGAGGGAAAGACTAGGATGGACAGGACTGTAGGGGTGATCAGAGATGGTAAACTGGTCAGAATGAGCCTATTCTCATTGGCCAGCCTGGGACGAAGCCAGCATCGCTTTTTTTTTATCTCTGTCTCTTTGGCCAGGGTTCGGTCAGGAGGCATCTACAGTATTTCTTACTCTAGTAATCCCCCGCCGGTCAACTGGTCACCTGAACATCTGCATGTTCAACATAGGTGTAAAATCCAGGTTCAGAAAGTAAAAAGTATCCTCCCCGGTATTTTGTTCCAATCCCCTGGATTTGCTAATTGGCACAATTCTACAGCCAGCGGGTAGAACTAATTAGTGAAATCAGCTGGCTGAGTTTATGGGTGGAAGAAATGCATGGCAGGACTTTTACTTTCTGACCCCTGGATTTTACACCTCTGATGTTCAGCTGTTCATGTGTATGCAAGCCTGACTTGCCAGCTGTGGTGTGATAAGAGGTGTCGCTTGACATAGCGTGCTTCAGAGAATGTTTTTGTCTGTGCTCCCCCGAAGCCATAGCCGGGGGTCCGGTTAAGAGTGCTGATACTGGGCTTTCCAAATTTGGAGAAAAGTGGGAAAACAAAAATATCAATGAGGGCAAATAAATAATGGAGATTCATATGCACAATGTTTCAGTGTTAAATCAACTCTAACAGGGGGCATATGGTCCCTATTAGACTCACATGTACTCTGTTAGATTTGAATTAACACTGGACATTTTACTGTGTGTGAGTGGAAATAATTAAATTGCCTTGAATCATTTATTATACTTTATCATCACTGGACTTGATCTGAGGGCCGTTGTTCCCCATCCCACGGGAAGCACTCCAAATGTACTCTGGAAGAAGGTACACTACTTCAACTTAATTACTCTTGTAAATTCCAGCGGTACAAAGAATTTGCAATGTTCAGGATTGTAAGCACTGTAATCTCTCCTGCGAGATATCTACTAAGCCCACCTCACATATGGACTGTGAGGTCAAGCTTGGAAATTAATGGTGTGTATTCATGGTGAGGTTATGAGGCCCACTGTTATCACTGTCAGTTTGCATTAAAAATTTGCAAATCCTCAGTTATTTAAACAACAGCAAAGTGCTCCCTTAAGGAGAAAAATAACTTTTATTTCTCCTTTGACATGTTATTCAGCGTAAACTGGTTTATTCGGGTGAATTCAGTTTTATTATCAAGCAAAGTGCACTTAAGGGTCAGGATGCACACAATTATTCAGATCAATCCTGTATTAATAAGCACTTAATGTCAAGGTCATAGCAAAGCTGCTGTAGTGTTAAAGATTTTCCCATAAGTGTGCTAATTAACCTTTTGTCCTTTCTCATTAAAGCTAAGAGATAATAATGTTAAATGAGTAGAGCTGTGATGGCTTGTCCTTTCAAATTCAAATATCATACGGAGTAGCTAAACAGACTGTCAGTTATTGTTCTGGGCGTGGCCTCATTTGAGTAATAGTTTAAACAATGTCTGCAAGTCTTTTTATTTAAAAAAAAGAAAGGCAACATGTCAGACACTGCTAGAATACTTTTCCCAAATTAGAGTGAAATACTTATATCAGTGTTCCAGTGATTTGTATATAATCTGTGTGCTCAAATGTAGTCTTAAAACATGCTTAAATGACAATGGACAGCAACACACAACAAACTGGTATTTAACCAGGTAAGTTAAAAACATCTATTACTAGAATTTTATTAAAGAGTAGATGAGACACGTCTGCTGCAACTGTGTATAGCTGGTAGTGTACTGAGCACTTTAAATGGTACGTTACATGTGTCTGTCTCACCCCTGCTGTGCTGTTGGTCTGGCTTGTATTTTACCCTTCCAGAGTTAATTAATTGATTGGATTCACCTGGGCCTACACCTTTAAAAGAGACTGGCTTGTATTTTACCCTTCCAGAGTTAATTAATTGATTGGATTCACCTGGGCCTACACCTTTAAAAGAGACTGGCTTGTATTTTACCCTTCCAGAGTTAATTAATTGATTGGAGTCACCTGGGCCCATGCCTTTCAAAGAGACTGGCTTGCCCTGTCGTCTGGAGTTGTGGTTTTTGTTTTGTTCCAGTGCTTCCGAGTCTGACATTTTTCACCCTTTATGGCCTACAACCCTATGTGTTGACTGGACCGGTTTTTCATATTTTTCTCACCCGTTGACATTTTTCCTTTTCTACGCAAACACACACACACAAGCATATACACATATACCTACCTGCATTCACGCATCCATCCATACCTTTTCCCTTTGTTTAATAAACTTTTATTGTTTAATTGCAACTCACATCTCTGTGCATTTTTATGGTTGTTCAGGGAGTGGTCGTATCAGTACACTTCTTTTTATTCATTTATTTTATTACTCGGGTCTTTAATAACATTGTTTTTGTTGTTGGTGTGATTGTTTTAACTGACCACACAGACATAAAACACCTCCATTGAGTGGTGGAGATGACTGATTCAGACTGAATTAAGCCCACGACGTTTTGAACAAGTTATCGTTAAGTCAATATCTGTTTTACTGCTCGTTTGAGCAGACCGTTATGGGATTAAAGGCTTGTGAAAGCAACCAATCAGGTTTATTTGCTTGTCTGTTTTTATGTTTATATGTGGGGTAACATTTTTGATTATGAACTGGTAATAAATACATTACAAGTGCTTAATGATTCCATTAGACATAATTTAAAATAAATTGTTGATGGTAAGTTAGCATTAATAAACAAATTGCTTATTAACAAGGAGGCAAGATCAACTCCACGCAAGGTTACAAAATATTCTGTTTTCATATAATTTTTTTTAATAGCAACAGTTCTGATTGTAACCTTGTGTGTAATTTGGAATCCTAGGCTTCCTCATAAATAGCACAAGTACTGTTATTTAATGTTGGACTAAAAATTAACAGTGTTTTATATTTGAAAGGATGCAATACAGTTTTTATGCTTCATAACTATTATAATTATGCTGTATTAAGCATTAATATCTGCACTGTGTTCTAAATTATTACCACTGTCACAAAGGGGTTGGTATATGTGGGGCTTTCATTGTTCAGTCGTATGTTGGAGGCCATAACTATAAAAAGCCAAGGGAATGAGTCAATAGAAAGGTCAGGAACTGTCTACTCTGAGGATGGAAAATGTCAGCAAGGCAGTGGGATTATTTACAATGGGGAGCATGGTGTAGGAACTGAGAGCAGCCCGATACAAATGTCAGAATGATGTGGGTTGGGCAGACGTGAAATGTCTGTCGAGGCACGGCTGTTCACAGTGCAGACACTCACACAGAGGCACTTTTCAAGTTGTAGCAAAGGGAGAATCGGGGCTCTGAGCTCGAAGAGGAAATGCACAGAGAATCTCGCTGCAGCAGTCAGGTTGCATTAACCCTCAACGTGTAGATCAAAGAACAGCATTTCCCCGTACTTCGGGGTATTCTCTTTGTTGAAATGCGGGTTAAACCATCCCTTGTGTCACGAAACATTATAACCACATCTTCCCGTGACCCATGACAATGGAATAAAATATAAATACAATCCTCTGACTCTGCACTGTCCCTCACTTTTCACAATGAAAGGTTTATTCTGGGTGAGAGTAGCATCCATTCCACCTCTGTGAATCCCCTTTATGGTCTCGGGGGTTGCAATTTGAATACCGATCTGATTATCCTCATTGGCCACTTTCAGCTGCTCTTGTTACCTCACAAAGCCTGTGGAGACTTACAGGCCCTTGGACTTTGACAGTTTCACACATAGGCTTGCTTGACTGCGGTTGATTAGTAACTGACTGCGGTGTTGCACATTGCCTTCATCAGGTCTGCTATAAGGGACAGAATCTCAGCCACTGCAACCACATCATTGGCTTTTGTTTCTAGTTTCTACATGCTGATTCATTTTTGTTTTGGGTCAATTTTGTCCTGTACTGTATGTCGTGAAAATTACACTTCCATAAACCATTGCACCCTTCAAATCTTATACACGTTCTGGCTTAATTACTACCCTAGAGGTTCTAGGCTCCACCCCACAGCCATAAATCTTCATTGGGCAAACACACTTGGGGTACAAATTGGGGAGAGGGGAATCCACACAATATTCAACATTGGATTTTGTTTTGTTTACTGTGCATACCAAAATCAAACACAAAACATAATAGAATTGATGTTATCATTTCTTTAGGAAAGCCACTAATTTTTCTTGCTAAAAAATTCACTCTGGTCATTTCTCAAGGCAGTGGGCTATTTTTAAGCCAGTGGCAGTTATTTTACATGAATCATGTTTGAATACTCAGGAACAATAGAGAACTTGGATGGATAGATTGGATGGATTTGAAGAACAAAAACAGTTATAATGGCAAAAAGAAACACCTTTGCTGCCAACAAAACCAGGGGGAGCATTGGCAAAAAAAATTGCTGATCGTATAGATTAATTGGTTAACAAGAAACTTGCCCCCAGAAGTAGCAAACACTGATAAATCACAAATTACAAACACTGACAATAAAAGGAACTGTACAGAATTAACTTACTTAATTAATTTCAATTAAATTACCTGAACTGTAACTTAAGAACCCATAAAGAAAGCCTGATTTAACTGTGAAATTTCACCTAATATGTCATGTGAGTGGAACTCACCTTAAGCCTTTTCTCATTCCAGCATCCAGGCAAGGCTGAGAAATGAGTCAAACAGTGAGAACACACACAGGTCATACAGGAAGACCATCTTTTCCCCTATCAGCCATTTGCTAAGCCAGCAAAGAAGGCAATTGCCTCCAGTTCCATGTCACTTATGGACATGGGGCATATCAATCATACACCACTGGCTTTGTTCTAGCCGCCAGTCTCTGTCTAAAGCAGCAAAGACAACGCAACAGTGTGTAGAGCTGGTCTTTGTTCTTAGAGCAAACACAAATTCACATTCTGAATTAAATGTTTTATTAGCATAAGGTTGGGTGATTTAAAAAAATTCAAAAAATAATAATTCAAGAATTCAATATTTGCACATACAGTATGATGTATTTCAAGCGATTAATCATAGCGTGTTACTCTGACTGTAATTGAGGATGTTCAAGAAGAATCTTTGATTTTCTTTTATGCGTTTTTTTAATAATTACATTTTCTATTTCCGATTGGCTTGATTGAATGATAAAGGTGGTTCATGGTGCATACAGGCTCAGTGGAAAAGAAAATAGCTCTGAGTGGAGCTCAGCATGGTTGTTTCCATGGGAATAAGACCAGGAGCAGAACTTCTGTTCTGTAATCAAGCTCGTAGTGTACACTAAAAGGCAACAATAGGGAACTCTAAAGTATGGTAATAATGACAAGCCATACTACATGGAGTAAAAAAAAAGGATATATTATAATTAAAAATCTATTTTGTTATGACAGTTAATGTTTAAATAAAAATGAAATGTAACCCGTAAGAGGATAAAGGCATAAAGGAGTTCTTTCCCACTTAAGTTTATCTGATTTCTTGATTACCAAAATGCCTAAATGGTAGGAGAGAGTAGTTCCAAGGCAGTTTCAAACACATTTTAAATCCACTATATATATACATGTATCTATATCTACCCAGTCCTCACTATCTCCTTCATGAATATAGGCAAAACAAAATTCACTGACTGAATAGATAGTGTCATTCTATATGTTGGTATATTTTGGTGTGAAGTACATTATTTACTCTCCCTTAAACGTCCCTTAGCATATGTGTGTGTGGTGCTGGGATTAGAATAGAAAGTTCTGAAAAATTCTACCAACACTACCACTTTTGTGGGTGCTGTCAAAATCTTTTGAGTTCATCCTCTCTATATTTATCATAGAACTGAGAGCATTTTAAATGTGATAGATTCCTTTTTTCATGAAAACACTTCTTCACAAATGTAACAAAACAATGCACTGAAAGTGCTGATAACAAAATTCAGGGCTTCACTTTTCAAAGTGGAAATTATGTATTCATTTATGGTTCTACAGGCTACAGACCATCTTCTCAAGGTCATCAAAAGAACTGCTGCGTTTAGGTGTTCGATGTTGTGGCCAAAAACAAGATTTCTCATTTCACAAAGCTACACAGTCCGTGTAACACTTGTCACTTAAATTACAGAAGCCAGACCTGAAAATGTAAAAACAGAAATGAATTTATTTGTGCATAACATTGTGCAAAACTGTAGTTTACATTATTAGTATTACTTCTAAGATGTGTTTTATTTAAAGTGAATGTATTTTTGTCTGTTGATTAGATTGGAATGCCTTACTATTTCATTTGGACAAGTATGTGACAGAAAACCAAAAACACATCTCACCCTTTTACAATCTATAGCCAGGGATATCAGTTTGAAAGTCTGTAATCTGTATGTATACAGTAAACTAAAATGTTTACACAGAAAGCATCAGTTTATTCATTCACTGCAAACCTCGTAATGCCACTCTGAAAATGTAATGTCAATATGAAAAACCTAAAGTATTGCAATACATGTACTATAGGGTTAAATATATATTATTGATTGATCATGTGTGTGTCTTGTAAAAAGACTATGTGGATTCAAAGTAAAGTCTGTGAAATAGTTTTACAATGACAATGATGGGTATTCTTTTTTTTGTGAAGTTCATGTCTTGCCATATTGCATAATTAAAAAAATAAAATCACAGGTTTAATGGCATACATTATATAAGCTCTGGTTTTAAGCCTGGCATCATAAGTATAACTGCTCTCACTCTTGGAATTAAAAAAATGATATCAACAAAGTTTATTGAAAACATTTTTGGTAAATCTCTGTACAGGTTCCCACTTAAGTTTTCCAATCATATGAATAAAACCTGTTCATATGGCCACATGGATCTGCTCTGTTGAAGAATCCTCTTCTGAGCCTTGGATAGTTTGGAAAAGCGAGATTTTCAAGTGAACAAATATTTCCCCTTCTAATGTTCAAGCTCCACTGCTAACCTGTGTGTGAAAATATAATTTCTGCCTCTAAAATGTAACTGCTAATTGGTACACAGACCATACATACTTTTTAATTCCATTGTTTCCTCAGTCCAGCAAACAAAAAGTTTGCAAACAACATTAATGTTACAAAATATGTACATTAAGTGTGAGATGATGCCTAAGAAGATAAAGATTTGAGGAATAAAAGCACTTCGATATCACTTTGCATATGGTGCTTAAAGTCATACACTGGTTACTGAAGTAATACAAATGGAAAGCTAAACACTAGAAAATCAGGAGAGAGAATACACCAGAGGATGATACTATTAGTAAAGACATAGAAGACCCATCAAGCTATTCAGGGAAAAAAATAATTCAAGAAAATAAATAGCCTCAATTCAAGAATGAAAACATAGGCTCTTTGGAGGGAAATCTGCTTTAATAATAAAAAAAAATACAAACTGACCATTTTCTCCACAGCAGAATAGATACTCATGCAGAATATTCAGTCACGATTCCCACATTTGCCTCTGGGGTACTAGATCTTAGTGAAACCATCAGCTCAGTGTCACAGCATTACAGCAACCAAGAGACCTGGTTATGCTAGAAATGTGTCTACCTTTGGTCCCCAAGACAAACGGCACTCCAACCGAACACCATGGATAATGACCCTGGAGAAAAGCAATTATCCTGTGGTGTGGACAATGTGACCACCTTACTGACATTAGAGCAGCGCAATTTCACAGTCCGAGCACAGCTTTGCTCAAACTGATATGTTTAGGTTTAATGTGCATCCGTTTTTATCTTACAGAAGCGCCGTCAATACCATGTCTAAAGAAAAAAGATCCAGGACAATTTTTTCATCTCAAAACGCAAAACAAGAGGAGTGTATTAAGGTTTCAGATCATATTAAGATGTGGATATGATCTATGAAGCTTTGCCAAAAAAATGCCTATACTATTTTATATTACTTTTGAATGTTCAAATTATTTTGGGTGTTATGGTTGACACCGCTAGCAGTTAGTGGACATTGTGACATCAGACAGGTTTTTGTTCTGCTGAATCCAATCACTAAAAACCCTAAGAGAAAAGCACATGCTGGTACATGTTATATCGCAAATCACTAAGGAATTGCAACTTTTTTTCCTGACTCCAAGCTTGTCTTTTTGTCACTTTCTTGTAGGCTAAGACAACTATTTACTATTTAATTTACTTCAGTCTATTTTTTATGATGCTGTGTATAAAGATCAATCGCTTCATCATTTTTTCATACACTATACAGCAGCAAAAAGCCCAGAAGTCAAGTTTATGCATTAATTAAAATGTTTTTATTTATTGTATTTATTTTGCAATGGTATAATGGGTGTTTGTTTTTTCATGATGTTGATTATGCTATCCATATGCAGTTACAGTACTGCTTATGCTCATAAATATATAGAAAGATTCTGTGTTACATCCGTTGGTAGTGTACATTTACTCTGATAGTCAATCTGTTGTTGACTCATATAAACACTCTTGAATTAACACGGAAGAGTGTTTATGCACAGTTTTCAGACCTCTGTGACACAAATAAAACTCCAAATTCAAATACAACTCTCCCGGTTTGCATAGTTTTGTAGTCTAGCGTTAATTACCATTTTCTCCATGACTATGTTTTATGTATTTAAAAGGAACAGTGGCCTGACACAAAGCCCTGTTAGAACAGAACAGATTGTGGTCAGATTGTCTTGCAAATGAACACAAGTGTTAAGTAAATTAACTGCTCTATTCAGATCTTCCTCCCATAGTAGCGTGTCTCAATGAACATTGAAAATAATTATAATTCTTCCAACAAATTAAAAATCCATGTTATTTCTGAAATTCTCTGGAGCTTTTTCTTCACCAACTCATAATGCATGTAAAATCGTAATGCCAAACCTTACTTAGTCCAGTAAATAAATTAGGGATTGATTGGGGATTTCAATATCAACACTGATCTGGTCCAGGATTTCACAGTCCAATATTGAGTCTCATATTCTAGAAGCCAGAAAGGCTGTCTGTGAAACAATCCCATGTTTAAGTAATCAGCCAGTTGTATAGAAAATCCCAGCATTGCTCATGCTGAAGCTCTGGCCTTTTGTGACCAACAAGTTAAAAGTCAGTTTCACATAGGAATTAAAAACTTTGTGCTTTCTGGAAATATGGGTGAATACAGGGCTGTAATAAATTTTCCATTTGATATCCAACAAAATATGGGTATAGACCATAGACAGTATGGTATAGACTAAGTCCAGACCCCTTTCATTACCTAAACTATGACATCATTGCATCATTACTCTCCACCTCAGGTCTCATGTGTTTCTCAGACTATCTCTTTTTCAGTTTCTTCCTTAATTACACCCGTGCACGTGTAGCACAAGCAGGGGGTATTGTTTTCACTCCTGTCTGTGAGTGCGTCTGTCTGTGTGTCCCTATCATCCATAACTCGAACAATTCTACTCCGACTGTGATGGAACTTTGTGGAAATGTTGACAGTTGGGCACTGACCTGAATCTTGAATTTTCTTACTTATCAGTGAATGCCCGACTTCACAGTGCAAGATCAAAGTTTAGCCCCATGCATATTACGTTCAGGGTCGACATTAACACATGCGCGGGTGTAGCATCTCTCTGAGTGCCATTCTAGTTTCATCTGTGTACGCACATATTTCAATAGATCACATGAAGGAAAATGGTATTCTAGATATCTTTAGAGATCTACTTTTACCAACAGGTCATGTGACTACCATGGCTGCAGAGCTTATACAGTATATATGAAGCCTTGTGTTTTAGCAAGATTGCTTTTCATAAATTCTGCATTTTGCATAATCAATGTGAAGACAGACATTTTGCTCAAGTCTTCATGAAAAATGGCAAATAATCTGGATATTAATAAATATTTTAAAAGAAAAAAGAGAGATTATTCTGGCACCGTATTATAACAGAACATCATAATGACCCTGGATTCAATCAAAACCAGCGAGGGGAAATGACTGTCATGCGACATGTTACTAGAATAATCACCGTGTTTTGTCTTACTTAATTATTGTTGTTGTTTTCCCCTAATATAACTTGGGGGTTTTTTAAGTATCTAGTGGTAAGTAACATGCAGGAAGGAAGTAAGGAAGCATGCAAGAACGAAGCATTCACTTGGTTCTACTGTCGATAAAGCAATCTGAAAGAGCTGATGCTTCCCATTCATTATTTTATGTCATGAAAATAATTGCAACATTAAGAATCACAATCATTGTTTTTGCTATAATTTAGCAACCAGCCAGCATTGAGGATTTCTATTTATTGCACTCAGTATCTCATATTGAATTCAACAGTCAATGTATGCAGGTAAACACACAATGCGGGTATGCATGTACGCAGGTAATTGTGTGTTACCTGCAGGATTGTTTTTTTGTTTTTTTTTGCTTTGTTCTTAGGTAAAGAACACTGACATACTGATGAACTTTCTGTTCCATTTCACAATGGTTATAGTATTTTAACTCTTAACTGCAATGGAAGGAGGGTAGAAAGCCCTTAGCTTCAAAGAAAGGAGAGTAAATCTTGCACTTAATTAAACGGAAGTCAATTTACGGTTCTTATCTTATGTAATCATGTAAACTAGTAAGAGGCCTGAAAACTCATTAAGGGTATGGATTTTAATTAGCAATCACACAGACACCACATAAATAACCACAATAACAAGAGCAGCGATTTGATGAGGTGCATATTCGAGACCAAAGAGGAAATGGATGTTTATTTCCTGCCTCGCGCGCAGCTCGGCACAGATCAGAGAGCGCACTGTGTGCATCGACTGTGAAGTGATTTCCGTGGGGCTCCTGTGACTGCAGGACTGCGACATGCCTCGGTCGCATGCCACTGATCACTTCCAGTCTGTCTCTCCTGTCAGTCGTCATATTCAGGCTAATGTGGATTAATGCACCTCCCTAAAGTGGTTTGTAAGTCTATCAAACAACAGACAAGAGATGTCAACCATGTCTCTCATCTTCACAGCTCTATGTAACAAACATCTGGGGCTCCTCCCTGGCACTCATGTCATTACTCCCTCTGTCTAAGTGCTTGAAAGATTGAATAATATTGTAAAAGTTGTGTACGCTGGGACAAAATTCAAGACTTGAATGTGTTATGCTGTGCTACATTAAAACTAGTAGGCTGACAGGTAATTATGCACACGCATGCATGCACACACACACACACACACACACATACATATGTATATATACAGTATATACAGTTGAAGTCGGATGTTTACATACACTTAGGTTGATGTCATTAAAACAAATTTTTAACCACTCCACAGATTTCATGTTAGCAAAGTATGGTGTTGGCAAGTCGGTTAGTCATCTACTTTGTGCATGACACAACTAATTTTTCCAACAATTGTTTACAGACAGATTATATCACTTTTAATTCACTATATCACAATTCCAGTGGGTCAGAAGTTTACATACACTAAGTTGACTGTGCCTTTAAATTTTTGGTCGCATATCCTTTGCATGCCATGACTTCCTGATGTCTATGACCCAACAACATCAAAAGACTCTTGATATCTTATTTTCTGGTACTCTTACAAGCGATATTATAACGTCTGCATTTGAATGGATCTCTATGGGAATTGGGGAATCTCTCTCTCTCTCTCTCTCTCTCTCTCTCTCTCTGTCCACCGCACCGTGGAGATGAGCACACTTTACGCACCTGGGCTGATTAGACAACACAACCCAGGTGCGTGTGCTCTCTCCACCAGTGGGTGTGGCCAAGACAAATCCAAGTCCTCCTTGGACCGAATGCCACAGTCCTACTTGCTGGAGTTCATGATTCCATTGACATTGGAAGCCCAAGGACCAGAATATGCAAAATAATTACGGAACTTCAATGATCCACCACCATATTTCACTGTAGGTATAATATCATTTTCAACAAAAGAATAATTCTTCTGACTCAACTCTACCCCAAAATGGCCCCTTGGACCTCAATACCCCAACCTATCACCTAGCACCTAGCTTGCATTTTTACTATTTTAATGTTACAGTAAAAAAGTAGAAACTGCATAACAATACTGAAATTCACTATATCTATTTTACTTGCATTCTTAACTGATATATATATATATATATATATACATATACATATATCACAATTCCAGTGGGTCAGAAGTACATTTTTTAATATTTGGTCACATATCTTTTGCATGCCATGACTTCCTGATGTCTGTGACCCAACAACATCAAAAGACTCTTGATATCTTGTTTTCTGGTACTCTTCCAAGCGCTACTATAATGTCTTTGCATTTGAATGGATCTCTATGGAAATTGGGGGGTGGGATTAGATTTAGCTATAAATTACTCTGGAACAGTATGGAAACACATGGTTTGGCTAAATGGCTCTAAGTCATCAAGGGTCTGACATATCAAACAAGCCTCAAACCATCACTCTGCTGCCAGATATGCAGTAGATATGGATGGATCACTTTAAGGGTTGTTTCTCCTGACAAATTTTCCTATCCATTTTGGGGTAGAGTTGAGTCAGAAGAATTATTCTTTTGTTGAAAATGATATTATACCTACAGTGAAATATGGTGGTGGATCATTGAAGTTCCGTAATTATTTTATATATTCTGGTCCTTGGGCTTCCAATGTCAATGGAATCATGAACTCCAGCAAGTAGGACTGTGGCATTCGGTCCAAGGAGGACTTGGATTTGTCTTGGCCACGCCCACATGTAAAGTTTGTGAAGTCTGTCCGTCCGATTATTTGTGAAAAGCTCATTGCTGGGTTGCTTTCTTTTTTCTTTGTTGTTTTAGTTTATTGTTTTTGCTTGGAACCCATGAGGGGGCAGCCATATTTCATGGTGGCATTTAGGGGATTCCCCCCTTGAAGCAAGGGAAGCAAGGGAAGGGAACGACAGGAAGAAAGGATACATTTTGGCTAAGATCCTGGTATCACTATCAGGAGGTTGCAAATGGATCTTTCATCAAGAAAAGGATCCTTTGCATAGCTCAGAATCAATGGTTCACTGACCACAAAATTAGTGTTTTACAATGGCCATCTCAGTCTCCAGGCTAGAACCTGATAGAAAATGTGTGGTTTGAAGAGGGTCGTCTATAAGTACAGACCTAAGTATCTGATGGACCTTGAAATATTCTATAAGGTGGAATAGGCAAAGATCACCCAAGTCCAATAACATATTTTTCTTTGGCATACACAATCCCAACATGCATTGTTTGTTCTGTACAGCCTTCTCCTGCTTGTCTTTATCAAGGCGGTGAATAAGTTAGGAGGACACTGCACATGTACATGTGGACACTCATCATCATCCTTAATAGATTATTTTACTGTTCATTAGATCTGCTTGTGACTGTTCAATCCAGCCAGTGAAAACTGTGCTTTGTGAACTCACAGCATAATAAATACGACAAGTAAAGTCAGCCATCTTGTTCCTTGCCAATCAAATAAATGCATGATGTTCGTCATACTTAATAATTGTAAAACCTTTAATTACAGAACATCGAGGTGACTCCACGTAAAAAACATTACTGTTACGTCATACCTTCTCTGTACAGATACATATTTAATTTAGGTTTCCTTAGGTTTCTTCTGATCGTAGTAGCCTATTCTTTTCAGGGGGCAATACTTTATAGCTTTCATGTCAAGGTGGTTTCATCAAAAGTGTCAGTATCCAGGAAAGACATTTGATTGACCATTAGATCTGGGGAGAGCCATTTTCCTTTGTGTAATAACTGCAGACAATTTCATAGCCACTTATTTAAAGTGAAGGGGAGCGGTTTGGGGGGCTTCTTTGGAACCCCGCGGGGTAGCAGATGCCCGGGATGTATTAAGTCATCGAAAAAAAGGTGTCATTCATTAGATCTGGAACTTTAATTAGCAAACACCTGTTTACCGTTTGATTTTACAGTGTTAAGAACTCCCTCTGATTCAATTTTTTCAGCAACAGCCATTAAGCATTAGTGACAGTTACTGTTAATCTCATTAGAAAGACTGCCCTTGGTGGTAGGAGCTGTCTTTAAAGAAATGATGGGGGAGTTTGTGTTTCATATTGAGATCCCTGATGTGAACATTAGCATACAGCTTCTATATTGGGCCCATGGAGATCTTAATCATTTAACCACCCAGTGTTTCCAATCGTTAGCATCAAAGCTGCATTTAATGAAACAAGAACAATGGGTTACTAATTGTCTTTAAGATACTTGCGTCATTATATAACATTTATTTATATCTTTACACATTTATTATTGAGGAGATAACTTTTAATACGCACAGAGTGGAAAAAATGTTTCATGGCTACACTTAAGGAGCAGTTTTGCATTTTGACCTTTTTGCCAGTATAGTGAAACAAACTTATTGAAACACACAAACATTATTAACATTTCATAGGGCCTAGTAACCAGGAATAAAACATAATAAATCAAGAAAATGTGATAACACCACACATTTGTCATAAAAAAGTAAGCCAAGGCAGAATTTGAATACCATTGCATGACACCAGAGTAGCATTTCTTCTTTTTATTTATTTCTTTTTTTTATGCATGACTGATAATTACAGAACTTTGGGGCTAACTGAAAACAATAAATATCCGAAAATCTTCTGAACGCGATGCATTTTCTGGCGTGTCCTTAGATTTGAACTGACAAGAACTTCTTATTATTCAGTCTATGTGGGATAGTGTGTGGGCTCTGTTCTGTTGATGAGCTGAAAAATGTGTTTTATGAGCACAGCTGGAATCCACGGGGCAAAAAGAAAAATGATCATGACTCAAAATGGTCCCCTTTCCCAAAAATGTCAATTTACACACTGCAAATGCAGAGATAATCATTTTTTGTGTGCTCTCAGTATCGATTGGATTTGAGACAACATAGCAGCAATATATATGAATGGACAACCTTGACACAACCAAAGACGACATCCATGCTTTAAAGGTTATGATCCTGCAGGTCCAATAATGTCCACTGCTTAGTGAATCATGATTGAATATTATACAACAAAAAAAACACAATGTTCAAGAAAGCGAAATGCCAATGCAGGCATGATAATTTAATGCAGTATTTTTTTGTTCACTATCCAGTATGGTTGGTTTCATACATTTGGGATTTTGATCATTTACGACATTAGGTTTGAAAGTTGTTGTTTTTTTAAGTTACAGTTATAATTGTATAATTGAATGTAAATAATCATATTGAAAGACTCAGTTGGTAAAATATGATAATATTCCATACTGCTAACATAGAACTTTTATGTCCTGGAAGATTATTTTGTCCTGAAGTGTCTTCCTCCAACTCATGTCTGTGCGAGCCCAACTTGTGAGCTGCAGTGTGATATGGCATAAGATGCATCAGAGGAGTGTGCGTTCTTTTTGGTGCTCTCCATAAAATGATAGCGGAGCTGGCTGCAATGAGCAGTTGTGAATATGGTTGAGCATTTCAAATGACAGGGAAAAGCATAAAAACCTTTCTCTTTTTAAGTGATTTAGAATAGAGGCATGTTAATGATGGTTTTAAATACTAGTTTTATTAGAACCACTGTATCCTAATTCATTCAGCAGGGATATCTGTGAAACAGATTGTAGCATTAGAGAAGTAAGTATTGTTTCAGAGTGGTGGCAAACTGAATAACAAAATGCATTACTCTGTATTAAAAACAAGCTGCATTCCCAGCCTGCCCATTCATCCCCACAGAATTCTAAACAACATGGCCAACTGTTGAGCTCTCCCGTGTTCTTCCTCATACTAAAACTGAGCCATCCGGCCCATTGCCGGAATGCCATATTTGCTTGTAAACATCATTATCTGGTTTTTAATCTAATTCAAGAGAAACATAACTGTTTAGATTTTGTTTTAACAGTGGTAACTTTCTTTGAGATCAGAATATCTTATCTATAATGTGAGTAATAGTACAAGACAAATTATACTAATTTATACAATTCAATGCATGTTGAATGAAAAGGAAGTAACTCATTGTACCAATGAATCCGGTGAAACTTTCAGCATGTAGACTTTAGGCTTTAGAAGACCAATGGCTGATGAGACAAATTCTCTGACACGAAGACAGTGATGCACATAAATGTAACCACTACACTGCATTACCGATGCATTTCCAAAGGCTTGTAACTGATAGGCTTTGCTTGGACTGTGACTGGAAGAGTATAGTTTCTCTCGGTCAGAGCTATGAACCAATTCAAAATAAATAATATATTCAAAATTTATTCAATTCTGGATAATCACAAACAAGAACCTAGGAAAGATAATTTGTTTCTCTTTGAATTGTAAAATAGAGGTTTACAACGGAAATATTTATGCGTATTTTGACCCTCCTCCCTGGATAAATGTTTCAATATATCCCTCTGCAGCACAAGAATTACATTATGGAACAGATAAACAGACAATTCATTTTACCACATATTTCAATGCATCCATTTTGTGCACGTTTGACTTTATAAAATAACCCCTGATATACAAATAATGTGACGATGCCTTAAGTAAGCAATTTTCCACACAGTTATATGTTATTTGCTTTCCCATAACAGAATACAACAGTAAACTTCAAAATCTCAAAGCAGTAAGATCAGAAGGTACAGAAGGTAATTATTTGTTTGTTCTTAGAAATTTACAGTGAGCAAAGGGGAGGACAAAATGTGGTTCAAAACATAATTACACTTTGGAGCAATTTCACCATTCAAGCAACAAATCCACAATGCCACATTAGAGAAGACAACGGAGAACCGACAAACAAAGTACATTTACAAAAAATGAGAAAGAAAAAACCCGCAGCAATATATCATTGTGGCAATCACAATACCAAATGAAAATTAGTTTTGAGGATTATGAATTTATTACAGACCAGTCAGAATATAATGTAAGCCGATCACATTTTTCTTCCTAAAGGCAGAGTAATAATTTCTAACTTGACTTGGCTCTGAATGAGTGGTAATGGGACTGTGAGATGTGAGCATGACCTATGTTAATGACTAAAACAGAGGGACTGGTGGTCAGAGCCAGTGGTGAATGCTTTATTCATCTTCCACCCAATGCATTGAAAAAGCCCAAGACTGAGAAACCCTTCATGTATTGTGAATGTCTGGAACAAGTCATGTCTCTGAACAAATCTTAAGCAAACAAGCAAAAAAAAAAACATTATAAGCTAATCCTCATTGCTAAAGTTATCCAATTATGGCAGGAATGCCATCCGCCAAGTTACGGCTTGGTGGGGCATGCCCCATACCTATACAGCCCAGAGAGCTTGCTGCTTTTCAGGGTTTCCAACAGAAATAACCACAATGACAACAGACTCTCGACCATTAAGAAAATTTACCTCTGTACCTTCTGACCTCATGTAAACACACAGAATTCAGATACAACTTCACACATCCACAAAATAAAGCCCCAAATTTTACTCCTTTGCATTTTACTCCTGGCGATTTCGTCATCACAAATGCTCCATGCCCACAAGGAATAATTTTCCCCGTTGGATAACAATATCTGATCTGTCAAAAACTAAATCTGATCAAAGTAGGCTGATCAAAGCAACCAATTGTAGGATACACACGCAAAATGAATGATGGTCACATCAGTAATTCTTCTGACATATAAGGATGTGAACATGTGATGCTATTTCAGCCAATAGAACATGTTTTTTTTTTCAAAACTTGTCATCGCCTTATTTGTTTTGTGTGGAAGCTAGCTTGCTTGTTAAGTAACAATTGCCAAAAAATATTGTAGTAGGTCTATCGTATAGACTAACCCATTAAAAACACTTACCGTAATCTATTCAAAAATATAACTAACACTTTCATTTATGTGTAATTCAGGGTAAAGGAAAAATGACTGAATCCATGCCTATGTGTTTCTTTGAGCTAGGATGTATGTGCGTTTGCATGTATTGGGTATGCATGTCTCTCTAGATTTAATTCCCTTAGGTTCATAAATGTACATGCATTATCATCATCAGTTACTTATATCAACCACAGTACAAAAATAAATGATATCTCAACAAAAAATGTTTTCAATGTAAAAAAAATAAATAAGAAATGTTGCTTCTGCATACACTGTAAAACTAGCTAAATCTAGACCTGCCATTAAAAGTATTGATTATAGACAGTAACTTGGCATTTTTGTAAGTTGAAAATGTTTTTTGTTGAGATTATATAAACTGTGTTCAGGCAGGCAGGAACTGTTGAGGCATCAGATCTATTAATGAGTCACCATAAATAATAAGGCCACAGAATATCTGAACTATAAAGCTTACAGAATTCCTATACTTCGTCTAGGCGCTATTGAGTTGCTACTTGTTCTCAGACATGCATTATGGAAGCTAGATGTTTCACACATTAAACAGTGTATGAAGTTTTAAGGAGTGCACAATCATTAGGAAGCATACATAAAACGGCAAATGTTTAAACAAAATATATATCATATGATGATCTATGAAAGGGCATAAACATAAAATCTAAGAACAACAGGATGCTTTTAGACTAATATAATGTTGGATACCCCAGCAAAAATGCATTAAAAAACATTTTGATATTATGAGGATCTTCCAAAATATAGTTTGTGTATTCATGCATGAAACTGTGCATTTGTACATTTATGCGGCAGAAACTGCATCCTTAGAACTTCATGAATGCAAATTTGTGTTCATGCAACAATTTAATGACATCACCACATGGAGCAGGACCAGGCTTTCAATGGAGTACATTTATCACAATGTCAGTAAATGGCAGTAAATACAATGGCTGTAAAGATCTCTCGTATTAAAGGTATGCCACGCAGCTGCGACATGATAGCTGGTGGTAGTGGTGCAGGGACATCACCTCAGAGTCCAGTGGATGACCAAGCCTGGACAGACTGAAGGTTCATGTCATCTTGTGAGTCAAGAGTAGGTGAGAGTATTTAAAGGGCATTTTCATCACCATTAGCTATTGTGGTGATTCTGGTCAAGCGTCCTGGTATATTTAGGCCTATGTATATATTTTTTTAAATGTCAGACAAAAAATGTAAAGCTTGCGGCCAATGTGAGTCTATAATATTCTACTAAACCTTATAAAATAACCTTATAATATTCTACTAAACCCTTTTTGTGCCCAACTGCAGTCCCCTTTACCAATATGTAAAAATTTGGCCTCAAGATATGAATATGACATAAACGTATTTCTTCTGGTCAGACTTTGCTGCACATCCTTATCTGCATATATGCATATAATGTGCCTGAGATATATTTTCCGTGTCAGCCATATCATTCTCAAATGGACCAAAGGGTACGTTCAAATCCGCTGAGCACCTCTCTTCAATGCATTTAAATATTCTCACTAACTTCCTGCTTCAGCTCCCCCTGAATTTATGAGAACATGTAGGTAGTCACTCATTTTTATGAGCACCTTGTAATGAAAATATAATGACCCACATCTATTGTAACGTTTCAACCTGTTAACAAGAACTGGCACAGGCATCAGCTTCAATAATAGGTATGAATAGAGGGAACTGACACAGCAAGACTTTGTTCCTGCAAGATTTCCAAACACTTGAACGGATATATGCCATTTTCACTAAGGTTAATTAAAAAGTCTCAAAGACACAGAGTTAAACCTTAAGGATGAAAATAAGAGGCCAATCAGTGAAAGAAAAACCTTGAGTAACTGATTGAAAACATAAAGATGGGATAGGTCATTGGTAATATTAGTAAAAATACATCAATAAAATGAATTATTGAAGCTCATATCATACGGTGCTAGTTAAGTGGTTAATTTAATTAATCATGTTGGCCATATTGTATATTCATATTGTGTATTTTGGGGCGGCATGGTGGTGCAGTGGATAGCACTGTCGCCTCACAGCAAGAAGGTGCCGAGTTTGAATCCCAGCTGAGGGCCTTTCTGTGTGGAGTTTGCATGTTCTCCCCATGGGCTTCCTCCGGGTACTCCAGTTTCCTCCCACAGTCCAAAGACATGCCAGTTAGGTTAATTGGAGACTATAAATTGCCCGCTGGCATGAGTGTGAGTGAATGGTGTGTGTGTGTGCCCCGCAGTGGATTGGTGACCTCTCCAGGGGGTATTCCTGCCTCTCGCCTAATGCATGCTGGGATAGGGTCCAGTTCCCCACCCCCCCCATGACCCTGACCAGGAATACATGGCTTACATAATGGATGGATGGATGGATGGATGGATGGATGGATCATGTATTTTTTGGGGGAAAGTATTTTGATTAATTTGAATATGAAGCAGTACTGTAAAATAGTAATATACTATATCCTGTGTACATAGGTAAATGCTGTCAAAGAATATAACTATTTGCACAATATTCCCAAAACCAGATTTTTATCAACATATTACAACAACGGCAGAGGAATATATGCTAAACTGTAGAAAATATCAGTGTATATGACATAATGATGAAAAACAATTCAATTGGACTTTTTTTTAACAAACCCAATTAACTTTCACAAAACATACTACAGTTACACGCCATCCAAATTGGTAGAATCACCTCATTAAGCTTTGATGTACACCATATTAGAGTCACGGGGCTTCATTATAGAAACATTTGTCAAGAAGGAAATCCAGCAAAGACAGTGAGAATTTAAAATAAACATCACAGAGGTTATTTGAATTCATACAGTATGCACACAATGCTGGTAACTGCCGTATACTGCCTGGTGACAAAAATTTGGAAAGATTACACTATTTGACGAAATTATGAATGTGTGACACAACAAGACTTTCCAGATTTAACAGATTGTGTGTGGGTGAGGCCATGACTCCTAGCTATAGGCAGTACTCAGCCAAACAATCTGATCGGGTTGCAAGTTTTGTTGCTTTAGTATTCACCAGAGACACAGAATAAAGTGTCTACCTGATGCTGGGAAGTGTTCTGAAAATCCTGAGATTTAGACTGAATGTTCCTGACTATTCAACAACCATTTTCCTCAACTGTTATTGTGACATATAACAGTAAGTGCTTCTTATTTCTGCTGAAATTCAGGTTGGTGAGTTCTGTAATCACAAAAATTAACCGTTCATTTTTGTGGTGATTGAACGTGATGAATGAGTCATTGCAGTACACATTTAGCATACACTTGTTCACTTCCACTGCTCAATGAATAGCACAGTGGCACATCGTGAGCCAATGGAGTGCGAAGTTGCCCTGCCGAAAATAATTACCTAAACCGCAAAAATAGGAAGTTATTCCAACACCTGTGGTGTATCCACAGAACAGATTTCCATGTGATGGATTCATTAGTGGCCCCTAACTGCCAGTCAGTTGTGACAGATGGAAAGGCAAATAAAGAGCAAGAAAGAAATAAAATACACTTTGACTAACTCCATGTTGTCACCACACTCCACCACAACAAGAATATAGGTAGCATTAACACAGTGGACAAGAACAAAAGGCCAAAGAAAAGTGGTCAGTTTGTGCACAATAAAGCATTCCTGAAAGTGTTCACTACCCACAAGAAAATTAACACAGGGTTCTGACTAAGTGTGGCAAATACCAGGTTGTAGAATGTTGATTGCTTCAAGCCTTTCCGCAATATATATCATTTATTTTAAAGTGGAAAAAGAGAACAGTAGTTCCACAAGTACAGTGGCTAGCATCCCTTTAAATGAACTCAATTTAACAACAAGTCAATGCAGACTTGGAGAACAAATGAAAAAAATGAGGGTTTTTTTTGTGAAAACTGTGTGCAACCAAGCATGATGATATGTTGTCATGGCACTGACAGGTTCTCCTCAATTGTTTCAAATTGCTGGTGACACCTGAGACATCTTCACAGATTGCGAAACTTTGCTTTCTAACACTGCCTGAAATATTCAAAATGGTGTTTTAGGAATGTACAACCCCCCCCCCCCCCCCAAAACCAGAAGTGGAATGAGCTTAAAAATCCAAATTTTCTTTCACTGTGAAAAATAAAACAACAAAAAGGCACACTGTCAGATTACCCATATATTATAGTAAACAATGACACACCATTGAATAATTGAGTTCATTAACAGCCTTTAACACATGCAGCCTATGTCCGGAGGGTGCTTTGGAGGGACAGGGGAAGAAGCAGTATGAAAATTACTATTTCCATCCTGGATATTAAACTGTCTATTGTTGCCATTGATGATGGGTATAAAATTTAATTAATTTAATTTGTTACTCCCATTTATAAGCCTTCTGATGTGTTCTTAAACAATTGGCTGTCAAGCTGTGACAGACAGATTTGTAGCATAATAAAATAAGATGGCAGGAGCTGCAGAATGGCATGTATAGGTTTTTTTTTTTTTTCTGATAGCCTTCAAAAACACATTAAACTTCAAATTAGTTTTAACCACAGGGTTCATATGCATTAGGATCCTGATGGTCCTCACTGGGTGTTTTTTGTACATACTTTGAATGGTGATGCCTGAGTCCTCACTTTCTTTCAGTTCATTTGAGGTTCCTCCCATGCTGAAAACATGAGCTGAAAGACATTAAATTGAAAATTCAATATTTCTGATTAATTTGTATGCACCAGATTCAAGTTTAACTGAGCCAAACAGAACAAGCAAAGTTGATAAATCTGTTTGTTTACCACAGTCATATGCCAAGAATGGCCAACTGTAATCACCAAATTGACAGTGTCCTGGAGATTTCCAAGCCCCGGAAAGTAAACGTTATTTCTTCACTTTACAGGTAGGAAGAGTGCCTAAACACTGGATTGTACTATCTACTTAACAATGTTTATAGTTTGAGAAAATACCTCCAAATGATATTTGTAAGAAGCACTAATGAATAAATGAACTTATTCCACATGACTAACACCTGAATTGAAGGCAGCTGAAGCAATAACTAATTCACAACAGGAAAATGAGTAAGCAGTTATTCCAGCCCCTAGTTAGCTGTCACATTCATTTTCAAGTCACTGGACCCAGATAAATGAACAAGTATCTTCTAAGCTTTGGTTACCTGTATTAATATTCCAGCTGTTAGTCAACATGTCTGAGATAGCTTAAAATGAATGAGGATGAGTTAATACAATGGATGCATTTCTTATGCATACAAACAGTCAATAGACATGTTGTCATCTCACCAGTATAATATTAATATTAATATTTTGGAAAAGAGGTCAAGAGAGGAGGAAAACCAGAGGGAAAATCACATTTAAAAAGTGGTTAAAAATAAATTTTTTGTTGATATTTCCACATTATATCTACTCATGTGTAAAAATGTACTAAATAATTTAATTATAAAACCATCCATC
Organism: Synaphobranchus kaupii; assembly: GCA_029718625.1. Classification (NCBI taxonomy): domain Eukaryota; kingdom Metazoa; phylum Chordata; class Actinopteri; order Anguilliformes; family Synaphobranchidae; genus Synaphobranchus; species Synaphobranchus kaupii. The sequence goes on along the minus strand of CM056376.1, from coordinate 21,763,705 downwards.
AAATACACTGCGTGCTTGCTCAATGTCCCATTTAAATACGTACATGATATGTAAACAGCTATAAAGAAAGCCAATAAAAAAATGGTTCCCATTATGTGCAGAAGCCAATTAATTAAAAGCGTATCTGTGGAGGTTAATCTATTCATGAATAAACACTGCTGGCGTTGGGCAACTTCTGGTTTTGTTTGATACCAAACATTAAGCTTTCATTTGTTTATTGTTCTTTTAGACTTGCTCCAAATTGTTTGATTATTATGTTTAATCCTCTTCAAACTGTTTTTGTTTTTTTGTTGTTTTTTTGTGTGTATGTTTCTGAATGGATAATCACATCCCTTTTTCAAAAACAATACACAAAGGGTAATTTGCTCACAGATAGGCTTTCCTTCAAACCTCATCAGCTAAAATCAACACAAAAAAAGCAAACCATTTAACAGAGCGGTCGCTTGCTGTGTGACGTTATTTCAGCATTGCCTTTGTTTTCATTTTTTCTCCATTGTGAGATGTTGCTTTCAGTCACCATCTTCTATCTCACCTCTCCTGTGGCCAAACTTCTGCAGCACTCAGCACAACAGAAATTTCTTTATTAATATAATGAAATGAATAACCTCATAACCCTTAGCCAGGGTATTTGTCGCACAACGAATACAGTGTCAAAGCACCACTTTATCTGATGAATGAGAGAGAATTCTCCTACCTACAGTATTTGTGGAAGAAATGAGAAAAGAATGCGCGCATGCTCCCCGTCTATTCACGGAGAGAGAGAAAAAAAACCCACTATGTATGCCGATGTCATTGTGACAAGAGCTTCTGAATCACTGACCAGTGTCCAGTGAGTTGGGAGTTGTCAGTGGGGATTTATATCAACAGGTTATCTGCCTGTTCAGAGCAAGGCTGCCATTTGGTGCTTGTCTATCTTTGGCAATGTGTAAAAGCCCCAAGTGGAATGTGTCAACCCTCTCGAAACAATAAAGAATGTGCTTTGTAAACTCATCACGCCCACAGATCCAATAAAGAGAGCGAGAGCAATTGTCAAAAACCATGGAAGGCAATGAGAATTACATTTGGAATTCTAATTTGGCAGCGTGCTCCACATCGTATCAGCCATTCTCCAGTCAAGTTACTTTTAACCAGATCAGATTAGCAGCCACAAAAGTCACTACAAATGCATTGTCACCAGAAAAGTCCATTTCAATGTCACACAGGAATTGTATGAGGTGACTTCATGTACACAGCTGCAAGGACTTTCATTAACTGACTCAAAACATTGTAAATGCATCTTTTCTCAACTACTGTCATGTTTTTTAACGCTTATTGTTTTGATATTTGAAATTCAGTATGACTGATGGGAATGATAACTGACAGACGCAGCATTCTTTAAAGACACTGCAAAGGTTTGTGTTGATGATGCAACAATACACCTTCCACTCCCATATGAAAGCCTGTCACCTGTGTTTTTCCATAAAAATCATAAACTAAAAGTGAGGCATGGTATTGCAGTACTGCACACCTACTGATGCAGGAAATGTATTGTAGATTCACTCAATACTTTGTGTTTTAAATAACCCAGAATCAGAGTAAGTGGTTTCTCCACTTCTGTGGTTTAACTTTTAGATCCCCTTGCGGTCGCGTCTGGTCCTCCGACCCATCCCCCTCACACTGTGTGTAGAAAATAGAAAGTGCCCTCAACTATCATGCTTGTTACCATATAGAGCTGGCTAATATTATATCTGGTATTTATAAAGCAGAAACTTACACAAATGTTAATTGGTTTTGCATTATTTTTCAACCAGTATCCCAGGATGCCTGACCTTTCAATTGCCTGCACCCTGCCCTAAAGTCATGAAGAAGAAGGTTCATTATTTACGTGTGAAACTTATAATGTGATAATAACACATTGCATGCACTGTAGCATTTAAAATAGCATGCTGCCTTTCTACAGAATCTATTCTAGTCCGACTTATTTTTTAGGATTTGACTTATTGACACCTATAGCTGAAGAACGGAGTATATTAATTACAAACTCCATAAAATCAACACAAATTAACAACACATATCTATTCTTAACTAATGACTCATGCTTGCCATCAGTTTAATTTAATAACTGATTTCCTTTGCAGACATGAATTCCCAAAACCCAATCCAATTTTCCTTGAGTTCAGGAACGTTTGTTCCGTGTAGATTTTTATAATGCAGAGCACTTATTGCTTCCATCAGGCCTCTTAGGACTGTGACTTAGGCGAACCTTCGAAATTACGTCCTCAAATATCTTCTTTGGCGTGCTACATGTTGGATTCTGATAAGCACTTGAAGTGGCCTCAGGACTACATGCTGAGGGCTTAACTGAGTGCTACACTCTATCAGGTCATCAGTCCTGAGCCGGATTCAACTCAACTACTCAGCAACTTACCACACACACATGCACTCACACACACTCACACAAGCACACACACAAACCACTCACACACACACACACACACACACACACACACTCAAACCATCCCCAATTGCAATGGACATTAATACATGTATGTATGTATGTAATGTTTGGATGTATGTATGCATGCACAAACAGACAAATCCCTTGCATGCACACATTATTCATTCATTATTCTAAATTATCATGGTTCCATTAGCAAGGTATGGGAGATTAGCACCTTTGTCTAAAGAAAAGCAATTTTATATAATTATGTCTGTGACATTGCGCTAAAGGTGTCACAAGAAGTGCTTCCCACCAAGACTTTAATGAGTTACACATGTAGATATTGTGTTACAGTTTATTCATAAATGTAGAATATGTACATATTCCAGTCCTCAAAGCTGTACTGTGCCAACACACAGAACAACATAATTCTTTAATATAAATATTTACAGCTAATCTGAGTGGACAGCAATGTCTCTCAGAGAGATTGTGTTACTGCCCAGAAGACCGAACACAGATAATGTGTGTCACTAAGCTAAGCTTTAATGTCACTGTCCACATCACTCTGTTAAAGTTATAGCCTTTCCCTGTGTATCTTTGAAAACTTTTAGGGCTGGCTTTATGTACTTGTTTAAGCAAGTACATGAAGCTTTCAAGATACTCTTGTGCAAAATTCCATGTTGACCCCAAGCTGACCACAGAAATCAAATGCATTTTATTAATTAATTTGCTTCTTATTCATTGTCATTTTGCATTTTAGAAACGGTCAAATAGATGACATTTATTGTCAGGTACACTCAATAAATATGAGCGTTTTTATGGTTTTATGTCCTGAATTCATCATCATCCACCATACGGATGGACATTTTAAAGCGCATTTGACTTTTAGTCTACTTTCAAACCCGCCCACAATACAGCTGACCCTGAGGAAAAATAGGGGACATTTATGAGAAAAGACCAAACAGCTTCAGCTTCCGCTTCTGTTGGATACTGAATCTCTCCTGCAGTCCCCTGCTATTGTTGTGGCTTTGCTACAATGAGCACCATATGGTGAACAGAGGTTGCCAAAAGGAGGAACAATTCCTGTGCTTTTTAATTGAATTATCCATCATAACTGTAATAAGTGCGCTATCATGCTGTTTTTAAGGATGCCAACAGAGGGGTTCATGCACACAGTAGCTGTCCTTAAATGTCTATATAGGAGTGAATTTTGGTTACAATAATATGTATAGGCTTGAATCCATTTTGAATCTTGTTTTTTTAACCATTTATTTTTCTCTATTACTCAAGGAACATTTTTGCTGATGTTAGCCTGTTCACTACCTGTGTTTATTTACATTCCGTTAATCGTCTTCTATGTATTTGGGTCAGCATGTATTTCTTTGTGTTGAGCATTTATTCTAATCAAACAGAACATGGTGGTCTTCAAGGCATAGATTTATAACAGTATTAATGTGAACTGTATACATAAACAATAATAATGTAATGATGATCGTGCTATTTTCTTTTTGAGGAAGAGGGTAAAATAATTAAACTGAAACCTTGAACTGGAAGAAACACATTTTATCTTTTCTTACAGGTCAATAACATATTTTTCAGTTCCAGTGAATTTATGCATTTATGGAGTGAACAAATAAATAGATAGCTACTGGAACACAGTCAGCATCAGAACTTCTGTATAATTTTGACAAACACTTGTCATCAGCCATGTTTACATCTGCAGCCTTTCTGCCCTAAAGCCTTTCATATCTCCTACTAAGTTGCTATTAGCAACACATTGTCCAATGGCAGTAGAATGAAGCTTCCCTGCAATACAAGTAGGGATGATCCGATGCCGATACCAGTACCGGCTCACCGATGTCGATACCAATACAGGCTCACGATTACTGATACCAATACCAGCTCACTGATGTCGATACCAATACCGACTCACCGATGTCGATACTAATACCGACTCACCGGTGCCGATACCAATACCGACTCACCGATGCCGATACCAATACCGGCTCACTGATCTTGATACCAATACCGGCTCACCGATGTCAATACCAATACCGGCTCACCAATGTCGATACCACTTTATTATGGTAGAGACCAGTGTGACAGGGAGGGAGTCATTCATACAACATTTTTCTCATAACTACTTAAAAACAGAAAATGTCAGGATGTTGTCTTTACGGTTGTATATGTGTATATGCTAGGTGCTAAACAGGGGACCGTTTAGTGATATCTTGGTTATACCATAGGGATCTGTAAGATTTTTGCTGGCTGGTAGAGTAAGTTTACTAGATAACTTGCCTGATCTTGGAAGTTTAGTTGCTTCGCGTCATCACTCAGCTTGCTGTCCGACTTTGTTTTGTTGTGAAAATACGCACACAAAAGACGCACATCATTATTGTTTACAAACTTCAAAGGGGTCTATAATTAGATACAACCTGGACATAGACTTGCGCATGGTCGCTGCACTTGATGGACAGAATAAACTTCATGCACTGTTCTGCCTATGTCTTAAGTCTCCTGAAGCAGGAGTATTTGGTTTATGAGGTGACTGATAGACTGACAATCTCTCAAGTTGACAATAAAGACAACAAAGAGAAGGTTGAAGAGCTAGTTGATTATGTCTTACTGTAATTTACTCAACATCATTTGAAATTACCTCAATTTCAACAACTGCCTGTATTATTCTGGATTAATTACTAATAAATTGATATATTGTGTTTATTTGCTCTGAACATTTTTGGAACAGTCAGTAAGCTCAAGCACCCTCCCTTTAAGTTTAACAGGCACCAGCATTTCAATTTCAACCACAAAAGGACAACAGGTGACAGAGAAACTGTAAAGCATGGAGTCGTTATTTTTAAAAGATCAAAAAACGGATATGGACCAGACAGGGGCAACTGTCACAGTGGGAAATGCCCGTGGCTGCAGGTTCCCAGCGGCCAATGGAACCAGAGCACGTTCACCTGCTGCAGTCAATGCAGGTAGCTAGAAGTAGATGAGGAGTATGGTCAGGTTGTATTCCCTGCCCCAGGAAACAAGCTGCTTCCTTCGCTTTGTACAAGCTGCATCAATATCTTAACGATCCCATTTCTTGGCCAAATAAGCTAACTGACAAATTGAAATCCTTTCTGGTCTCAGATGAAATGTAGCAGGTTAAAGGGCCTTTCCGAGGGACTGCAAATTTCACCTTTCTTCTAGAAACTTTACCTCGAGGAAGAAAGGAGGTGAATACCCTGTAGAATATGGCACTTGCCTTTTCATGGTTGCTGGAGCAACGCCGAGACAGAGGAGAGGACAATCCTATTTAGAAAAGCTAAGTGGAACTTTAATGATTAGGAAGCTTGCTAGCTAAACTTTGCTTGCTAGAAAATGCATAAGCAGTGATTTAGCAGTGAGTCACATAAACAATGTCAACCAAGAAACAATAGATCATGGCTAATCTTCTTAAATGGCTTTGCCATTTATACCACCATAAATCAGTGTTTTTGAAAGACATAGTCACATGGCTAAATCTGGTGAGTGAGACATGGTGAGCCATATCAGAAAATTTGTTTCTTTTAAAGACAAAAGTTGCAGCAATATGAGTAATGTTGATTGTTTTCCATCTCCAATTTTATCTTCGGTGATTGCTTTGTTGGTTACTCCATGGTAGTCAGGTAGACCTCATTGCACAGAAAAAAATAAACATTGTTTAATTTTGATCTAATTAGAACTTTAGTAGGTTCAGTACTTATGACAAGTAACGGAAATGAAAAATAAGTGGTTCAGAACAAACAAATATCAATTCTGTTTCAATTCTCTGCCCTCAAATGCTCTCATCAATTGCAGTGCCTCTTTACTCTACTGAGAGCAGTTTGCTTGACTGCTATCCAGTCATTTTTTAATAAATTGCTTTGTGGTTGAACCCTCACTTGTGATTTGTTACTCCATTGATGAATACGTCTTACATAGTCTCAATAAGTTAGATATACGGTCATTGAAGGTTGGGAATTGTTTTCATTAGAATTAATATTTCAAAACAACTGCACAGTAATATCACCAGCTCCCATAGACCGCCCTCTGTAATGCATGCAATTATTTCACATGTACAATCAGGTGATTATTTCTGTAGGCATGTAGCAAAATGTCCAGAGAGTTCTAAAAACGGTCTCGAAATTCAAGAGACAAATGGTCTCAAATCTTTCACACAACGCCAACAGCAAACAGTAATCAACATATCATAACAGTGCATCGCTGCACTAGATCTTGTCTGGCACAGGAGAAATTGCAACACATTTTCATTTCCCCCCAAGGCTGTGGGAACATCACAGGCAAATGTCGCCTGTACAGGGAACGGGCTCCATCTTTCTAGAACGGACCAGTTCAGGGCTTAATTTACCGCTTTCATCACTGGCCAGGTCCCAGTGGGCTGAGACAATCGTTCCCCGTTGCCGTCGATGTTCACCTCCGGCCCCTGCTGCCCTTGGCCTGTTTGGACAGAGTTGTTAATCGGAAGTGAAAGCCACCGGCCGCCTGTCCGAGGTGGACCTGATAGTACATCAGCAAGGTCCCCCGTCTGCTCGCCCCGCTCATTTACGCCGTCGCGCCCGTTCTACAAGCACGCTCTCGCATCACTCCTCTGCCAGAGAACCCTCGTGAGGGAAAGCTCATTTACTCACTTGGGCTGCTAGTGTAGTGCCACTATTAAATGCTCCGTTCTTACAATTAGCGCAATCGGCGGCATCTTCTGGAAACAAGTTTAATGCCTGAATTTTGTGCCGAATTACAATTAATGACAAATTTCCAAGGAATCCAATTTGCAAGAAAATAAAAATAAGGCCATGTGTTAGATAGCAATCATCTCATTTGAGGATTCCCGAAGGCATCTTTGGAATGGCTGCCTGCTGAATTGCGGACGTGGGTAAACGGCTTCCCTGTCCTCTTGATGCGTCGGTCTCATTTTGTGATATTCTCACAAGGAGATGGTCATTTTTTTTATTTCTCATCCATGGTTTGTACATAAGAAGCGGGTGTTAATTAGCTACCCGTTGCTGATCGCAAACAGTGCCATGCGTGCTAACTCTCCTGCCATTTCCCTATCCCACTGGAGGCATTAACAGCTTCACAGGAGCTGCTATCTGCCAGGGAAATGCACTGAGACAGAGGAAGAAAGGGAGATTGAAAACTCAGAACATATACCTGCCGGTAGTGGTAAAAACTCAAAGTCAGGTTGAGTGAAGAATTGATGATATTTAATATAAAATAAAGTGTTAGCAGTGAGTCCCTGATAGAGTTAAAGGCTCAGTAGCTACCTCACAGGACCACGTACAGGGAAAGGCCCTTCTCTCCCCTCTCAGCACCACGTGGTTATTTTTTAAAGCATTGTACTGGCGGTTGTTAATTCCCTCTTCGGCAAAACCCTTGTCTTGCATCCAGCAGATTGATCTATTTTGTATTGTTCTACAAACCATCTTTCTCGTGAAAAGCAGGATGGAAATGCTGGAATAACAAGTCTGCCTGTCTCTAACAAACCTGGTCCAGAGATATGCTGGATTTCAAACATATTACCCCTGACCCATAGTGAAAGAACTATAAAAGAAAACATAAAAAATAAGAGCAACAATAAAAATACAATCTGCCAGTCTCTCACCTTGGATTCCAGGAACCCTGAAACACCAGAAATGTGTGTGTGTGTGTGTGTGTGTGTGTGTGTGTGTGTGTGTGTGTGTGTGTGTGTGTGTGTGTGTGTGTGTGTGTGTGTGTGTGTGTGTGTGTGTGTGTGTGTGCGTGTACGTGCGTGTGCGTGTACGTGCGTGCGTGCGTGCGTGCGTGCGTGCGTGCGTGCGTGCGTGTGTCTGTTTGTGTTTGTATCTGCAGTGCAGTCCATAAGCATTTGTATAGTGACACAATTTTAGTTGTTTTTGGCTCTACACATTTGATTTGAAATGACACAATGGGAAAATTAGGTTAATGTGCAGACTGTCAGCTTTAAGATGAGCATAATTACATCCATATTGGGTGATCAGTGTAGGATTTATGACCATTTTTATACATAGTTCTCCCATTTTAGAGTACCAAAAGTAATTGGAGGATTGGCTGCTGAGCTGTTTCTTGGCCAGCTGTGTGTCGTTGCACCAATAATTAATGCACAAGAAAGCTAACAAAAGGTATAGAGCTGATTCTAGGTGTGGCATTTGCATTTGAAGTATGTTGCTGTTACATGTCTCTCAACATGAGGACCATCCACCCATCCATTATCTAACCCACTTATTTCTGGTCAGGGTCACGGAGAGGCTGGAGCCTATCCCAGCATGCATTGGGCGAGAGGCAGGAATACCCCCTGGACAGGTCGCACACACCATTCACTCACACACACACATACCTACGGGCAATCCCCTGGACAGGTCGCACACACACACCATTCACTCACACACACACACACACACACACATACCTACGGGCTATTTAGTGTCTCTAATTAATCTAACTTGCATGTCTTTGGACTGTGGAATGAAACAACCTGGAGGAAACCCATGTGGACACCAGGAGAACATGCAAACTCCACGCAGAAGACCCTCGGCTGGGATTCAAACTCAGCCCCTTCTTGCTGTGAGGCGACGGTGCTATACACAATGAGGACCAAAGAAGTGTATATATAAAAGAATTTCACATAGTCATATTTCTTAACCTTTTAAAATAATCTGCATATAAAGTGAACAGGAAGGTGTAAAAAGAAAACATTTACTAACAGGTCACTGAAATTACACTTATTACGCTTATTCCCCAACTAGCCATTTTACATCTGAAATAATTGCCAGAAATTGTCAGTACTTCCAATTTACTCTCGGATAAATTAGTCCTGCTGTAAACTGATAACACGTAAAAGATGAGGCCAATTGAAATGTATTTTCTCTGGAGAGGTCACGTGACTTTTAGCAGCGAAGCAAGGTTAGTTTTATACAACTCGTCCTCAAACACCGTAGAAAATAATATTTTGAATAAGACGGCAATTTAAAACTGGTTAAGGCACTAATGAAATATCGTCCAACAAAGCCACATCGAAGAGGGAGGGCAAAGGCATTTTCGGAAGTCCATAATAGTAGGCGTGAAGGGGGTGATAGAGAGTATTGCCACACCTCAGCTATCAGATTTAAAACTTCAGGTACAACAATGAAGTGATGCGGTCCATGGTTTTGATAATGATATAGAAGAGCTAGGCAAATCACAACAGTTTGACTGGAATGTACGTACGCGCCAACGAGCAAGAAATCAGTGAGCACAATTGGAGGATTACGATGCTTACCTCAAATGTGACTGAGATGGAGGACCGCAGTCGGAGGTGAAACCTGAGGCTGGTAGGCTTGCTGGAATCCGAACAAATTGTTAAACAACGGGACAGTTTTTCAGATCAAAGGGCAAATGTGTTGTTAGTTTTAAAGGGGGAGTAGAAAGCTATCCAGGCAACAAGCATAATCTATTTTGCATGGAGCCGGGCAGAAATATTACTTTCAAAGAGCTAGACCAAGCCGATTACTACCCTGGAAACTGAAATAAAATGAGGCAAGAGCATTGCTAAGCACAATGAGGAATAGAGAGGGCATAGTTATAACTGACCCAAGAACAGTTAACCAGGCACTCGATAACTTTTATAGGGACCTTTTCACAAATCTTATTTGATAAACACAGGTGCAGAGCTTTTCTTAATAGTCTGACCCTAACAAAATCACAGTCTATTCATAGTAATTCCTTGGAAGAACCATTAATATTATAAGAATTGGAGATGGCCGTGAAGGCTCTTCAAAGAGGCAAATCACCTGAATTGGATGGTATTCCACCAGAGTTGTATTTAGCCTTATGGGACATAGGGTCTGGACTCTATTAATTATGCAACTGAGTATGGTATAGCACTCATAACCCATCTATTAAAAAAGGGAAAAACCTATTGGATTGTTCCAGTTATTGCCCTGGCCTGTGTCATTGATCTGTGGGAACTAGGGTTTAACACCGGCAAATGGGTTCCTTGGAATTCCCGCCGAAACTAAACTCCTCAAAAAAAGTTCGGAAACGTTATTTCGGTCGATTATTCCTCCCCTTTAATAATACCAATTGGTATTGTATTTTATATCGCTGGAAAGCCTGATTAGTCACCTTTACAACGAGGTACAACTTGTAAGGATCATGCATTCGTGGAATGAGCAACACAGCTAACCGTGTGGGTAGCGGCCCAAAAAAATTGCCAAAATCCCCTGCAATATTCTTCTGTTGGTATTCACTCTCGTTTTGAGTTGCTTGGTGGATTGGATGATTGCACTCTCCCACAGTAATAAGGAAAAAACAACACATATTGGCCATTTTTACACTTTATTCATTTTACACTGTCAGGCACCTCAGTAGCGTGTGGAAGATCCATACGCAGTCACAACAGCTTGGCACCTCCTCCTCATGCTGGTCACCAGCCTGGTCACACACTGCTGTGGGATGGCATCCCATTCCTCAACCAGGATTTGCCGCAAGTCAGCCAACATGGTTGCGTTGGTCACTCTGGCACGTACAGCACGCCCAAGCTGATCCCACAGGTGTTCAATTGGGTTGAGGTCTGGACTCACGGCAGGCCATTCCATCCTCTCCACTCCCAAATTCTGGAGGTACTCTGTGATGATCCTGGCTCTGTGGGGGCGAGCGTTGTCATCCTGGAGGATGGAGTTAGGTCCCAGATTCTGGAGATATGGGATTGGCACTGGCTCCAGAATCTCATTCCGATATCTCACTGCATTGAGATTGCCTTCAATGATGACAAGTTCTGTTTTGCCTGTGAGAGAGATACCGCCCCACACCATGACACTGCCCCCATTGAAAGGTGTCACGCGATCTGTGCAGCAATCTGCATAGCGTTCTCCGCGCCGTCTCCATACTTTGATCCTGCCATCCAGCTTCCGCAGACAGAACCTTGATTCATCACTGAACATGACGTTGCCCCACATTCTTAGGTTCCACTGTCGGTGCTGTCGACACCAGCGCAAACGGGCCTGACGGTGAAGGGCAGTCATTGCAGGCTTCCTGGCAGCCTTATAAGCACGAAGACCGGCCATGTGCAGTCTGTTCCTCACCGTCTGAATTAGGGGTGTTAACGATTAATCGTTGATCGATTAATTGCCGTTAATAATTTGATCGATCGACCATTTCAAATTTAACGATCAAATTTAACTATTTGCGGTCTCATCTTTTTTTATTTTTTTATTTTTTTATTTATTTCGGCATGCATATAGTCACACTTCCTCACAATTACTGTAATATGCCTTGAACAAACACAGTACCTGCCGAAAAGGGATACGGGAAAAAGCAGCCTGCTTATCAAAAGTCCCGCCCCAATTCCCTACTCAAATTTAAATGTTCACATTTTACATTTGTTTAAAACAGATTTTTTCGTATCACAACAGCATAGCTGAATTTTCTTTATAACAAAACAGACCGAGAAAGAAAAAATAAGCTAAAATAAAAAATAAAAAAATATTAAAGTCCAAATTAATTGTGTCAATGGGTGCTGTTGGTGAAATGCAATCATTAAGTTAAACACAAGGGGGCGCGCGCACTGCAATTAGGAAACATGTTATTAACTTTACACAGAAGAAGACTCACTCGACCATGAAGCACGCTACTTATGCGTGCCTGGGACATCGTTCCCATCGGAACGCGTATTTTCAGCAGCTGGTCTCGCTGTAAACCGACTGCGCATACGACTCACCCCTGATAACGTAAACATGCTTATTCTTAAATAAAAATCAGCAGGCCTAGGTATTTACTGCACTTATGCAGTTTTAAGTTTTAAACTGAGGCCTGAGCTGTCCTAGTTTGTCGTAGCTTTCTCATTTCAAGAGGGAACCTATTATAGCGCTGTTTTCAAAAACGTTATATATCTTTATCTATTTCATAATCATTTTGCAAATTTAAGTTTTTAATTAAGGCTCATCTTATTTTTGTATATGTCATAGACGTACGTGTTAGTCACTGATTCGCCTCGGAAGAGTGAGCGCAATTTCCCGTGCCTTATTAAAATATCATACTTAAACAAAACAGCGTTCATAATTATATTTGTGTTATGCTATGAAACAGGCGTATTTCTCAAATGTTTCAATAAAGCTTTGATTGAGGAAAAAAACATGCATTTTGTATTTTCTATGTCATAAGCTATTTTTAGCTGTTTTGTTATCGATTGATTGTTCATTAACGTTGACGACTATCGATCAAGGAAATTCCTTAGAATTTGCAACCCTAGTCTGAATACCAACAGAAGAATATTGCAGGGGATTTTGGCACATTTTTTTGGGCCGCTACCCACACGGTTAGCTGTGTTGCTCATTCCACGAATGCATGATCCTTACAAGTTGTACCTCGTTGTAAAGGTGACTAATCAGGCTTTCCAACGATATAAAATACAATACCAATTGGTATTATTAAAGGGGAGGAATAATCGACCGAAATAACGTTTCCGAACCTTTTTTGAGGAGTTTATGTCCCGTTTCTGGAGAAATATAACTTAAAAAATAAAATAAAAAAATGTAAAAACTTTTCACCTTGGCTTCCTTAGTACTCTTATTGCTGGACAATGTGATAAATTAGCCAGGTGCATTTTTCGAAGGGCATTTCACAGGGTGTTCTCCCAGGGCGCCAAAGTACTGATTACTGTGCATCCCGTAGTCTTGTTCAGAATAAAGAAGAACCTGGAAGATATAACACATCAAACTTTCTCGCTTTTTGTACAGGTTGCTAAATGGAAATTATTACTGAAATGGGTTATTAGTTATCCATGAGCCATATGGTATACTGTAATCAATTGCAAAATAAAAATAATTTAAAGACAAAGCTGTCTACATACTTTAACACAGATTTCTAGTAATATAAAATTACAGGCAATGCAGAAATACATATTTAGTAAGTAGATATTACTATTTCCAAATGCCAAAATGTAAATGTAATAAACAAGCATAAACATGAAAGGAATACGAAGACCAAACTGATGCCTATACAGTGACAATACGAATGAAACCTGAAACATGTTCAGTTGATTGAGACTAACCCTATCCCTAATCCTAGCTCGAAAAACTCTTAAGCAACCACCTTAATAAAATAAATGCCTTGAAAACTGCTTTACTTTCATTTATGCAGGGTGTGCCGGTATGATAAACTAACTAGACGATTCATGTGTTTCATTCCGCATTAAGAGCATCCAACAGACAATATATTCACTTTCAGCTATTTACCAACTGGGCATGGAAATATGTTTCACCTTGCTCTAACATTACACATATCATTTGTTTGCATAAGCACTTCATTTAGGCCCATAAAGCAGAATGTAATGAGCTTTAAGATACCTGAGAGCTGCATAATTAAGACGTTACCGCTTCGCTCTCAGCGCATGGTATTACCGGAGAAAAACGGGCTGCTTTTTTTTTATCAGCGGCGAGAAGCCTGATTCACTATCTCAGGGGCAAATTAAAAAACCGGGAGCGAGGCTTTCGTTTATTTATTCATCTTGTTTGTCTCTCTTCCCTGCAGCTTCATGTTTAGTGCTGACTTTCAAAGCGAAGAGTGACTAGGAACACCTCTCCCAGCCCAACTGTAGTACATAAATAAATAAAAAAACAAGTTGACTTTCATTGGTAAACTTGGAAGGGGTTTGGCCATGTGCACAATGGTGAGGCAGCTCCCCCGTCGCCGCTGTTGCCGTGTAACCGAGGAGCGATATCCATGTGGCTTACGGTTGGGCATTAACTCTTGGCGCCTTGTGAGGCCATCCACCAGTGTGATGGAACATGTGCATTGCAGAGATAAACCGCGCTGGGCTAAAAGTGGAAAACGGTTGAAGCATCCATCCTCTGATAATATTTCCCTTATTAACTGTGACACACATTGGGGTTTACAGCACACTGGCCCGGTTCCCCGTCTACGCTGCGCTGCTCAAAATGACGCCTCATAGCGTCTTGTAAATCCACGAGCCCTACGTATTACACCCTATTAAAATTACATACAGTTTAAACTATCCCTGTCAGTAATAAATATGTTTTATACATTATGAATATGGGACTTCTATGCTTGGGAAAAAGTAAACTAATCTTATAAACAACTATGCAGTTATGTCGCCCTGAATAATGGATGAGAACCTACTTGGATCTTCCCTCTCTCAGTAAAATCAGAGAGTTTATTGTGATGCACATATACCACATAGAATAACAATGCTGTAGGTATTCTCTATTAAACATTTATACCTGCCTTGCAATCTTTAAACCAAAGCTTCCAGAAATGTACACTGTAAAAAAAAGTACAACTTAATTGTAGTCATCATGTTGCTTTGACTCAGTTAAGTTGTCTAAATATAAAATCTCACTTCAAGCACTTTTCCCCATTTTTACAGTTTGTATCCTATACAAGATAAATGTCTCAAAAGCCAGTACTTTTCATATGTATTGCATTTAATTTTGAAATTATATTAAATTCACCGTGTACCTGATCCACATACAGTACTTGCTATGTGGTACATTTTTGGTATGTGCATGATTCTGAATGCCATTACTACTTTGAATACTTTTCTAGTAGAGTTACAGTTATAGATAAAGGGCAATTAAGAGAATTAGCAGGCACAACAAGCAAACACACATTACAACACAATGTGATGTGTAAGTATACTTGAGATGTGTAAGTATACTTGAGATTTGGAAGATGCATGCCAAGGGCAAATTGTCAGGACACCAGGAAATCATGGGTGTTTGGGAGGTCGGTACGTTTTTACTATTTGTTCTAATGGCTTTAGTCTTGGTGGTGGCAGTGCAATACTGCACAGCAGAGGAATGAAATATTACTAAGATCTACTGCGATGACCCCAGAGCAGAAGGCACTTCACATAGATTGCTATGTCAGATAACTCCAGAGATGGCAGACAGAAAGAATGTGATTGATATGTTCTCTGAAAGGAAGGTGTCTGATAAATTGTGATGTAACAGGAAGGGACTGACAACATACTGAATACAAGTGTGTGTGTGTGTCTGTATGTATGTTTGTATGCATGTATGTATGTATGTGTGTATGTATGTGTGTATGTATTGGGACCAGAAAGGGTAACATAAGCAGAGCCTTCTCTCTCCTCTCCTTTATCTGGTGAGCTGTCCATTCAGCACCTTGGATGTTTAAGGACCATGGACAGCACCAGCCGCACTTAGGGTAGGGTAGCAGCTGAAACTCTATAAAAGCTCTTGCTCCCACGCCTAAAGGAAAGGTGTTGGGAATATAATATTCATAATGTGATAGAGACTGTGTAAGAGTATCAATCTCACAAATGATTCCACATTATTTTATTTACCTAGTCCTAGAGGATAACCACATTCATTCTGCCATTTCATGAAAACCTGCAGTAAAAAACCTGCAGTAAAATGACCGCTTAAAACCACTCTTCCGTACAACTATCACTGAAAAGTACAACAAGGAAGAAAGATTGAAATAAGTTCACTGATTGAAAATTATAATAATTGCTTTAGATAAATCCCAAAATACTAAACTATGCCACTAAAAAAAAACATCGCATCACATCAGGATATTTGATCTTATGAATCTATGAATGATTAAAGCAGTGATCCTAAATGAGAGAAACAACTTCTGCAATCATCTGAAATACTTAGTTGAAATAGTGTCAAGGTTGCCTGATGGGGAAATTCTGAAGAACCCCCTATTCAACATTAAAGTGCTAGAATGCCACTAGTTGCTACACTATCCTTTACCAGATGCAATTCCATTATACTGTAGGGTAACCAGAATCCAAGCACGTGTAGTAGGAATGCCAACCCTAGAGACGGACCCTAATTAATCAAAGTGTCATATCCAACAAAGCATGCCTCATCTGAGAAACCCCTTAAACACGCATTACACACCCCTGAACACTGTTGAGTGGGCACCTTTTCCTACAGCTTCTCAGGAGCTCCATGGTAGATTAGCCACGTGGATTGGGATGCTTTTTAAAGGAAGGTATAGAGGTAAACCCAAAAGACTATTAGGCATAGTTAGTTCCGTTTTATTTACAATTCTTAATGCTTTTTCCTTTCAATATGATTATTACCATACCAAGTATGAGTAAATTGCATCATAATAATTGTATTATACTGTATTAGGAGTTACGTGCAGTACTAATCATAGAATATACTGTAATATGGGCAGAGTGCAATACAATTGATGCTATAGCATAGTGAGGGCTAGGTGCAATATACTTACTGTATTTAAGGCATTTTGCAGTGGGTACGCCCTTTTGTAGTGTTGTGTAAACTGGGCTATACTCTGAGTGAGGTAGCATTCAGCAGTTTCTGCCCGTTCCCACAGAGACACTGGTGTGCTGTGCAGTATATTCCCTGTCCTCTGAGTGTGTTGTGTATTATTCACCATTATCATAGTCTGCAGCCAATCTTCTTTCATGTGTGATGTAGTGGCACCTCTCTTAAATGTCTCTTTCTTTTATTTTGTGGGCAAGTGTAATATATTCTACCAGTCAGTGGGGTTATACCTCTTATTCCACGATCCATATATCCATATCCCCTTAGCTGTGTTTATTATTTTGTTTGCAGTGACGTTTTCCATACTCCTAATGTGCAATTGTGCATTTGCAGCTTCCTTGTAGCCATCATTGTTTTTTTTGTGTGTAAAATTTATTTTAATTTTTAGTTCTCCAGTCCCTGCATTCTTCATCCCTTCTAATTAATTAGTAAAGGCCCATTAAGTAATTTTGGTTGCTAACTGACAAAAAGGACATGCTTGGAAACTAATTACCTCTGTGAAATATGGTACTCATAGTTTTTTTTACTGTAACCAGCCACAATACGATACGGCAAAACCATTTCCAAGGCAGGGTTTACTTGGGAAAACTTGTTAGCTAACTATTATTTTCGATATATTACCTGACAAATGAGTACCAAGTGGAAACAACTAGTGAGTGATGAGTTTGTTTCCATGCTTATGAGCTATGCAAGGACTACAAAAACGATCAGATTTCAAAAACAAAGAAGAAGAATGAACTGCGGAAGATGGAAGATGAACAAGAACAACTTATTTCAAATACCTATTTTTCCTTTTGAAGTGCTTCACATGAGTATCTTTATCAATATTTTTATGAGGAAAATAATTATATACTCTAGTACCATATAACCCTTTTTGCTCGTTGTAAGCCATTAGCATTTCCTTAGCAACCAAAATTACTGGGTGGGCCTTTAACTGTGCAGGGAATCCCAGCATTAGACTTTCCCTGGGTTCTCCCACCCATTGGGAGTGGTGGAGTAGACTACAGAAAAGTGTATTTCCTACTGTCATACATATGTGATTGGGGCCACAGTTACATAATTACTTTCTCGACTATTCTTGGACTTGAAGTTGACTTGATTTAAACTTTGAAAGTGCGTGAAAGTGCGTATTGTGTTGATTCAAATACGTGAATTGCGCATAAAGTTTAAGCCACATTTTCTTTTCCAGTACAAATGTGAGTGATTATTTAGTTCAAGCAATTACTCTGGCAATCTTACAGAAAACTCAGCCACAGACAAGTGATGCTTAATTGTTATGAGCCTGTGTAGCTCTTGGATCTCTTTATGCCTCTCCAGTTTATTATGATTGAATCAGGCACAGATATATAGCAAATAAATGGTTGTGAATATGAAATTAGAGGAGCATCATTTACTCACAATATATAAGTAATTCAGATCATTTACAGTGAAAACGATGCATCTCACAGATTAATTGTTTTTTGTTTGTTTTGTTCCTACTGGTGTGCCACAATGACATTGAAAGTGAAAGTGTGTGGATGATGTGCCTGTACTGTATACAGCAGGGTTCTCCCCAAAGAATGTAACGGCGGCGTGCCACTCTGTTCCGTGACTTTGAGCCACTGTGTAACCAAAACGGGGGTCTAATCAGAAAAGAATCACCGCTTATTTTGTCAAGGCTGGAAAAAATGTCCTCTTTCCTTTGATACGGCACTTTCGGTTTGGCAAAACCGAACAATTACAGTCTTGCTTTAATTCAGGTGCGGAACTTAAATTCAAAACTCACCCCCTGATGACTTGGCGTTAATGCGTTCAGAAAGACAGAAAAACTCTTAAGCAACCACCTTAATAAAATAAATACCTTGCAAGCTGCTTAACCTTTATTTGTGTGGGGTGTGCTGGTATGATAAGCTAACTAGACGATTCAAGCGTTTCATTCCCCATTAAGACATATCATATATCATTATATATCCACCCCTGGTGTGTGTGTGTGCGTTTCTCATGATCTTGTCTCAGATCTAGTTTATTGAAACATTGTTTTTCAGAATAATGAGCAGTCGTCTTTAACTGACTAAAGATGGAAAAAATCAAATAGGCCTATTTGGGTAGTAGAAAATGCATGAATTGGCTTTAACCTGCAATGCACAATAATGCACTTAACAACAAGACAGTAAAAAGCTATTTGCTGATCATATCAAACCCATCTTTAGGCCTATTCAAGTTCATTGGATTTTGACATCGGAAAAACAGCCTTTTATACAACAATTATAACAGACAAAATAGAATATTCGGTTTACGATAGCCAACCCCCAGCTTATTTAGACTATGTCCTTTCATTTGTGCCAATGCTTCATGGCACGGACGTGGGCAGATGCTGACTTTAAATTGAATGCCTCATAAGTTTTAGTGTATCTTGAGATTGACATTAGTCACCTAACCTTCTCCTCCTGCAGATGGCGTCTCAGTGTGGTTTTGATTCCTGCTGGAGGATTTTGCTGTGTTGCTGTGCTTTTAAGACAAAAATAAGTTAAATGCATATTTGGCATTATTTATCCCTGATTTTCTTTCTTTCTTTTTACTTTTTTTTTGGCAGCCAAAAGTGTTTGTGTGTGTGTGAGAGAGAGAGAGGGGGGGGGGGGGGCTACCTGCCCTCCATTTTCCAATTGTCTTTTTTATTGTGACTGTAATAACATTTTCATCACTTCATTATTAATGCATGCTTTCCCTTTTTGTACTCAACATTTCCCGCGGTTAACCTTTTGCAGCATACAGACACTAATATTTTTGGTCTTTTTTTTCACCTTTTGCATTTGCAATTTTTACATAATCAATAACTTAGCCACAAGGGTTTCATAAAAAAACTAATTCTGAAAACAGAAGCAAAAACAATTTTCCTGGCAATGAGCAAGAAAAGCCAATTGCCATCACTGTTTGGTGGAATAAAAAAAAAAGACTGGAGGTGCTGGAGCAAAACCAGTCCATCCATGAACTGAGACAGGAAGGCATCGCTGGAGATTGGTTCTGCCTGTGTATCACACATGCCTTGCAGTGCAGAGGAAAACAGGATCACACACATGCACACGGTTGGTGGTGAAATAATCTCGCACTATCAGGAAAAGAGGTCAGCTCAGGTCTGTTCGGCCCACTTTCAGGCTACGATAGGCTGCTAGTGAACGCTTGTGACTGTTATCAGCCTCTCGCTCCAGCTAACTGGTGGAAGATCGTCAGAGATGCAGCGTGAGGTGGAGATACTAGGAATCTGGCACGGAGGCACACTTTGGCCAAGGCGGTCAGTGACCAGCCATTTTTTCATATAATGCCAGCCAAAATTCCCATTAAAATGTTTTACTTGTGCGACTGTAAATCAAATTGAATTTGAATCAATAAAATGCAGTCCTATTGACATGGAATCAATCAGCTGCCAAGAAAAATTCTGCCTGACAAATATTTATTTTTCCCAGCGCTGGTACAGTCTATACAAGTGGATTGAATGCAGTGTCTGCAGAGATGCTGTCTACTGCCAGTCTGCAGGCATTTTGGAGATAATTCTGAGACAGAGAAATTCAATAGTATTGCATATAATGACTGGATTTAAAATAATAAACAATAATAATAATATTTAAAAGTAAACACATGATAAGAGAGGCAGTGTAATTCAGCAACTATGATGCACAAGGAATGCGAGAATTATTGAGCACATAAAGGTTATGCTTGATACACTGCCTGGCCAAAAAAAAAGTCGCAGTTGCACCAGTCATGCATAGTGCCCACTGTACAAGCCTCTGGAGGCAGCGTTATGATCTGGGGTTGCTTCAATTGGTCAGGTCTAGGCTCAGCAACGTTATGCAGCAATAAAATGAAGTCAGCTGAGTACCTGAATGTACTGAATGACCAGGTTATCCCATCATTGGGCATATTCCAGGACGACAATGCCAAGATTCATCGGGCTCAAATTGTGAAAGCGTGGTTCAGGGAGCATGAGGAATCATTTTCACAGATGAATTGGCCACTAGAGTCCTGACCTTAACCCCATTGGAAGTCTTTGGGATGTGCTGGAGAAGACTTCACGGAGTGGTTCGACTCCCGTCGTCAATACAAGATCTCGGCCAAAAATGAATGCAAATCTGGACGGAAATAAATGTTGTGACGCTGCATAAGGTTGTCGAAACAATGCCACAACGAATGCGCGCCATAATCAAAGCTAAAGGCGGTCCAACAAAATATTACAGTGTGCGACTTTTATTTTGGCCGGGCAGTGTATATTCACGTTTTGTGCAAAACATTGCTTTACACGGTCACAATTAAAAGGAAGAGTTGGGAATCACAGAAATCTTTCTGTAATTTTTTGAGATGCTCTGTAAATATGATCCTGACATTAAATCCTGACGGGATGCTCTTCCAAGAAATGCCACCATGATTAGTCCAGACATTTAGAATTTACTTTGGGTATCAGCCTCTCTCCTATTGTTTCGAGTTAAACAGGAGCGACACAAATGAAGTGCCACTTATTCTGCAATACTAGCAGTTGAATGTAAAGACTCATCTAAACGTCAACTCATTGCAGTGTGTTTACATTACCTGCACAAGGGGGTGATTAAAGAGAGGGCTGTGGGCTTTGTTGATACAGAAGCTGTATCAGCTGACAGCATCATTCAGAAAATGCAGGAAATCCTCAAAACTTTCCAAGTAGATAAGGACTTGTGTATTAGTTTTAGTGTCAATGGGGCTTCAGTAATGTGGGCTGGGTTAATGTAAATAAAGGTGGGGATCAGGCATTCTTATAGAGAATATAACCCCATGTGATTTTCATTCATAGCCACTCTCAAAGACTAAACTTGGTCTTATCAGCAGCCGCCCAATCATCGCCTGAGGCAAAAACATTCTTTGATTCGATAAACACACGGCATTCATTTATGTGTGGCTCTGCTAGGCAAGCCTGTTTCCTGCTAGTACAACATGAATGTATCCTGAATCAGTTGCACTTGAGCGTGGGACTGACATCAGATAGAGCTTGCGGTGGCTGTGAAAAAAAGCCCTTACACTTTATGATATTATTTTGGAGGTGCTGTCTGAGTTTTCAGAGACTCGGGGGTGGGGGGGTGGGGTGGGGGGCGGGGGGTGTTGAATGCGCAGCCATTGCGTCAACAACTACTTTCCAAAAAAGTTAATTTTTACGCTGGTCTTGTTTGATGAGCTATTAAGCATCTAAGACTTTTCCACTAAGGGGTTGCAAAAGCGATCAAAGCGATGGTGGTGGATATCAAAGGATCCTGTCAGCTACTAATGAAATTATAAACATCACTGACGGAGACAGACCAATGCTCCACCGTGCTCTGAACACTGCTGTCACAGTCACGACTAGTAAGCAGCGACAAGAGTGAGCAGCGACAACCACTTGGCACGTCCTTTTAAATCGGATTCTTGATTGCCAGCTGACTGAACTGAACAATAGGTTTCAACAGAAGGCATATGGTTTAATGGAGGCAGCTGCTATTTTCATGAAACCGTTCCAGGACTTAAGTACTGCAAAACGCAATCTTGATGCTGTGACAAAATTGTTGAATATATGTTGTTCCTGACCTGGAATTATCGGTGTTTACACAACATGTAGCTGGCAAACGTGAGCAAGGAGAGTCTTTTCCGTCTCTCTTTGAGGTGCCAGCTCAAATACGTATGTGACAGCGATGCATTTCCTAACATATGGCAGATAATCGAGGCTCTGATAACACTGCCTGTGACAACATTCTCACTTAAGAGGCTGTTCTCAAGTGTCAGTCTCTCTAAAGAGCTCCATGCTCATGACGTGGCTGAATTGGCTCAACCTTTTAAGCTATGAATGGTACAGAAACTGTTGAAGTCGTACATATTTTCAGAACAAAGCCACTTAGGCTCCTTCTGTAGCCCGAATCTGCATTCACATCTACATGCACAAATTGTAATACTCTGTTATGATACTGATGAAATTACAAATGTTGAAAATTATCCTGACTATAATACATGTGTGTATGGAATTATACAGTACTTTATGAGATGCGGTGTGGTTATTTACATTTTTATCCAAAAAGCGATCACCCACCGTGATTTCACATTGACTTTAGGATGTAAATGCCATATTGAAGCACCAATGAAATTATATTTCAGTGCCCACATTTTTTGGCCACCCCACGATTACTGTATATTTTGCCATATATTGTGAAAAGTCCGGCAATGCTAAATAAGTATAAGCAATGTAATAGTAGCCATTTATTTCTGCGAGATGGTCCTTGGGGTCCCTCAGACCTGCTATTTCATGAAATTTCTTTTTTACTTTATGAATAAATATTATGAGCATTAACATATATTTAACCAATGTAGGAGAAGTATTGAAAAATAAAGTGTCCATAAAATTCATAATCTAGTCTGCATGCCAACCTTTGATTCACCACCATAGCCATTAAATCAAAAGCTGCTAAATGGGAGGATTTATTATGCATTAGATTGTGTATTGGACTCAGGTCACTAGGATGTCAACCATCTTTATAGCTCTATAGATAAAAGGACTAAAACTAAACTTCCCTCAAATGATTTAGATTCTTGCCTTAACTTAGGAAGGTACAGTTTCACTTGTCACTGCACAAAGTATATTGCTCTAAAGTCTTGATTAACCATGCATAACAACTTAATTAAAATGTGATAGCATCTTTATAAATCATACCTAAGCAAAATTATCCCTGCAGTGCTTTATGAAGGGCGACAGTACGTCATGTTAAAAGTTCATTTTGAATGTGACTGCACAGAATATGACTTCACGAAAGGACAACCCGCTGTTCATGCACATGAATGTGTTTTATTGTTTTATAAAGGTGGCTAGTAATGATAATAGTAATAAATGTGTTATACATGCTTTATGAAGGCTTTACAAATATATACTTCATAAAACTGTCACTGTGGGGTTTGACAAAGAAAATCTAAATTAGGCCCCATTCCATGATTTTAAAAAAGTAAGTACCATCAAAGAATGAAAGTATCATTTGTTTTTATACACCATTCAAATCATTGTCTCTGCTTTTGTTGCATCTCTAAACTACAAAAAAAAAAAAATAAAAATGTTATACTAGAAAATTGATTCACATGGAATTTAACATTATGTATTATATTATTAAAAACATTCAAAAATACAAAGAGAGCCACATAAGACTAACCAAGAAAGAGGATTTTAAATAAAGTGTGATATGAGAAATCTGTTTTAAGACAGATGAAAACAAACAAGCCAGTCACATTGTAATTCATCCCTGTGCAATATAAAGACATTTTTCAACGTCACCTTACCTGTTGATGTACTCCCTAAAATAATATTGAGGTGTAACACAAAGTGATAGCTTTTGATTAAGTATGGGAACACTGAGAAAGCACCCAATATTATTAGCAATAAATGCTAGGAAAAGCCCTTGGCATATCACTGGCAGATGCCCACTTTTTGACACTGAGGTGTTGTCATCTTATAATGCACTTCATGACCCATTATTTTTACACGCTGGCACTTTTCTACAAGGGCAATTTTTACAGGAGAGGTTTAAAATAAGTGCTGACAGCACATGTCTTTTAGGCTTTCTTTAGCTGCCAAGAAATATAACTGATACCTCAAATCTTAATGCACAATTTAATGAGGTGAAGTTCTGGGTTCAAACTCTATTTTGGGTCCATATGCAGCTCTGAGGCTGAAATTAGCTCAGAAGATTGACATTCTCTGTCAAATGATGACTCCGCCATTCAATGTCCCCACAGGGATGCTTTCACCTGCCAACTTGATTCATCTGATCACGTGGAAACAGCCATGCAGTAATTAATTAGCAACACCAGAGAGATTTCGCTCAGCAGCCCCAATC
>CM056376.1:21644700-21738654 GCA_029718625.1 Synaphobranchus kaupii | reverse complement strand
GTTGATTCCACCAGGTTGACCTGTCTATCAATCAATTTACAAATTTTAAAACTGGTATTATTACTTTATTAATTAATCATTTACATTGCATATTTAGGAGTCTGCTGTAACTTGTTCTCCTGAGTGGTAAAGTGTTAAAAGGGGATAATTAATAGAGTACTGAGCTGGATTTAGAGCTGCCACGCCCTAAACCAGTGGTTCCAAAAGCGGGTGCCATAATGACTGTCCAGGGGTGCTGCAAGATCTGTTCATTTCCATATTTGACATACGTGAAAAGCAAGAGAAGGCATCGCCTGTCAGTGGAGACAGATTTATGTGTTGCACTGTTGCACTCTCTTCAATCTCTCCCCGCATCAAGATACTGTGCTCTCAACAGCAGGCTCACACATCCACTAAAATGCCTGCTAGCTCCATACATGGAGTTGTTTTTTGTTCTTTGTTTTTCTTATTAACTTATTTAGAGTAGGCATATTTATTTTTATTAGTTTAAGTTAAACATTGATCTGTGAATATGCACACACACAGCAACAAAATAGCCTTAGTTCAAACAATTGACATTATTTTATTCTTATAATCAGCTGTGTGGTTGAGAATCATTTTTTATTTTAAGACGTTTTCAGTTCAGTTCATTAAAATACATTCTTATAACATATTCATGGTCTCATTTTTTTGTTTGGGGGGGGTATGAAGGGGTGCCTTGGTTTGAAAAAAGTTTGGGAACCACTCCGCCCTAATGTGTCTTGTAGGAAATGAGACTTTCAAGCACACAAGGTACAGTCCACTCAACTGAAACTTTAAATGAATGCATCTTATTTTAACCTCGGTTGTTCTTAAGAATGAAGGTTGTGCCTCAGTCGCTTTAATTTGCTTATATGTTCAAACAGGTGACAAATTAATTGGCAAAAGAGCCTTTCTTTTAAATGTCTTGTTGAAGAACTTGTTCCATATGACACTGTTTATCTAAGCATTTTACCTGATTGACAATTTCAATTCTTTTTACTTGCTCATTTATTATGCTGAAAAGGAAAATAAATTATGTGGCATTAATAGTACATTATATTAATATTTCATGGTTTGACTGAATATCTTTCTTAGAAAAGGAATGCTTATTCTGTTGCATGTGGAATATTTAAATGATTGAATAGGAAAGATTCCATCCGACAGGTTTTAATCACTGCATCTGGATTATTCCTACATCCAATATACTCACCCAGGGGTTTTACACTGTGTATACACGTAATATTTATAACGAGGGGCCGTATATATGGTATATTATAGTGATTATGTATGAATCAGTAGCAAATCTACTGCTCTTTTGTAATATGATCTAAAGGAATTGCTTTTGCACTTCAGTGTGTGTGCGTATGTGCATGTGAAGGTAGAGATGCAACAGAAGCAGAGACAATGATTAATAGGTGCAATCTCGTACTGGGGCTATTATTTACATATCCATTATTTCACATTGTCCCAATATCCCCTCAGGACTAGATGAACTTCCATTATCAACTGGAGCCTGCGAGCGCAGCAGGGCTGACTGAGGCAGAGCTGAAGCCCCTCCCAGAGAGTTTTCCATCGCAGCCCGTTAGCGCCGCGTCAGGCCCTACAGGTTGGCCTGACTTTGATGGTTTACCCGATCACCAAATTATCTCCGCCTGTCACTGCGCAGATTTAAAATGGACCAACGCGCATGAAATCGCCCGGGGGAACACACGACCCGCAGCCGACCAACGGGTTCCTTCATTTTCAGGTGCGCAAATAAATAAATAAACACAGGGGCCCTCTTCTCACCTTCCATTTACAAGCCATGATGGATGTATCCTGTTCATGTAAATGCGGAGGTCCCTGAAGAGCACAGATTATCATATTCGAAACCAAAAGGTCAATTTTCCTTTTTAACCGCAGCCTAGATTTTTACTCCATTTTCGGTTTTTCATTGCCGCATCGAAATAGCTTTCAGGCAATTTCCCACCACCCTCCTCAGCGGTTCTCTCCTCTTTGACAGAACAATAAATATGAAAGTTTATCAACAGCTGCACTATACCAAAAGCCTTTCCTTTGACCTCCCTGTCTGATCTAGGTGAGAGCCATTTCTGTGCTTCTGATCAGATCACAAACACTGTGATATCAGAAGGTACTAAAAAAAATAGGGCCCCCGTTCAGGTGTATGTGTTCTTCTAGGTCTATCAGTCTTACAGATTGACCTTGATTCAACCAAACCTGACACTGGCTTCTGTGGCAGTTATCTTCACTGTATGCGTGCCTCATCCAAAGCAACTGTTAGCATCTAAGCAGTTTACTTAATACTACGTTTGCTGTAAGATTAGTTAAATATATTTGCCAGGGTAATTGACTTTGCTAGCAAAACAGGTTATTCTTGCATTTTTTTCTATGCTGTTCAGAGTATTACTTCTCATTTTATGCAGTATTAACCTATTTTAATGCAAATACAGTATGTACAAATCCCAATTCCAAAAAAGTTGGGACAGTATGTAAAATGCACATAAAAGCAGAAAGCAGTGATTTTTTAATTCTCTTTTACATATATTTAATTGAAAACAGTACAAAGAAAAGATATTGAATTTTTTTACATTATCAACTTTATTGATATTTGTAAATATACGCTAATTCCAAATTTGATGCCAGCAACATGTTCCATAAAAAGTTGGGACAGGGGCAAAAAAAAGACTGGGAAGTTCAAAAAACACCTGTTTGGAACATAAACAGGTGATGCTATCATGACTGGATATAAAAGGATACCAAAAGACTCTTGATATCTTATTTTCAGGTACTCTTACAAGTGATACTATAACCTATCTGCATTTGAATGAATCTCTATGGGAATTGTGGGGTGGGACTAGATTAAGATGTAAATTACACGGGAATAGTATGGAACCCATGGTTGGCTAAATGGCTGTAAGTCATCAAGAGTCTGCGGTACAAAACAAGCATCAAACCATCACATCAGCCCAGTTTTCTAACCATTGTACTACACTGTCATCCATATTTAGCTTTGCAATTTGCGTGATCCTCCTAGGATTTTATTTCTCCCCTATGTTGGACATTTAGATTAATTTCTACAGATTCATTTTCAGGAATAATATTGCCATTTCCCTCTAGCTATGGTTTTGGTGCAAAAAAAAAATGAAGACTGCAGCATGATTTTTTCCCCCAAAGAAAATGGAATGATTATGCACTTGTGTAAAAACTGCCTCAGGGGTTTTGTCACACACACCAAAACAGGCACTTCAATGATAGTTGTTCCATTTGAAGGAACACGACCATGAGATTCCTAAATTAAAAATCCATGTTCCTTCGGGGGAAAGTCTTTCAAGCACTCAAAGGCATCAACATTTCATCAGTGTAGGACAACAACTGTCAAGAGATCTGCACATAATGCACATAAGTACAGAGTGAAAGTCCCTTTCAAGAAGCTTGAAATGTAGCTAAAAAATTCTTTCATTTTCTGCTCCTGCACATCAGAGCAATCTAGGAAAATGTTTCTGTGTGCGTTTGTGTGTGTGCGTGCGTGCGTGTGTGCGTGCGTGCGTGCGTGCGTGTTTTATGCCAACATACCTTGTTAGTGAAATGTATGTTACATACGCCGTGCGAATTTCAAGGCTTTGAACATGTACATTGGCTTGCAACACATGTTTGGTTGTGTCAGCTCATTTTGCCCCACTGTGTATGATGGACTTGGGTGCTTCTACCAGATATCATTGGGATAATAAGCAACTCAGAAATAGCCACATTCTGTTGTTGTCACTAATTTTATTCTATTCATTTGGTATAGTAAAAAAAATAATTAGATTTTGTTTTCTGGTTTAGGAGTAAATCTGGTGCACATGAGATTATTGTCCCAAATTTGCATATTTACTGTGTAGGGACTTGTGCTTTCTGGCAATTACAGTACTTCAACACAAGTTAATTAGATTAATTACAAAATTACAAGTTGTATAGATAACTCAGAAGTCAGCTTGTTATTTTCCTTTTTAATAGGTCTAAAATAAAGTATGTTTTCCGTAATTGGACAAGGGTTTATTTAGATTTTAGTTAAATAGCTAAACAGGAAGTTAGGAAAAGTACTGACCTATTAAAGACCTATTATTCTAAACCGAATGGCAGTCCCCTAAACTTTTATAAGGTGTGGAGGAGGGGGGGGGGGCATCTGCTCCCCATCATGGACATGCCACTGCTTGTGGGGTGAGTATGAGCCAGATATGGTTGTGTAGTGAAATATGTTCCCTGCAGAGGACGGCATGCACTGTTGAAAGAAAGCCAACCAGTTATAATTAAGCAAAGTGAAACACATTAAATTGTACATGCGACACGCATGTAACGTGATTAAAAGCATTCGAAATGTGAATTACTCAACTATGGATTTAATCTTTTTAATAAGTACAGAATAAGATGTCCCCCTTGATTCCGCAGCACTAAATTGGCTATTTTCACATTTTAGAATAATTAAAATCAACACATTGTATTGTGCGGTAATCTTAAAATACCCTTCATACTAGTGTGAGTGCAACCTGAATGTGAGCACAAAGTAGTTTGGAACTCATAAAAATGTAAATGCAGCAGAGTAAATCTAATGTGCAACACCACAAGGCCGGGATAAAGGGCCATCATCATCCCCCAGCTATGGTACATGCTTTCTAATTTATTATTCAATTGCCTTTTGCTACTTTTTTCTTTGTGAAATAGGTTTTGACCCGACAGAATGCGCGCTTCATCAAAACGGAATACCGGGTAAAAATAGTGAGAAAGAAAAGATTAAACGTAAAAACCAGCTTGTTGTTGGCCTTGCTGTACGTGTATGATATAATATGAATGCGCGGCATGAAATAACATTCGGCTCTACCTTTGAATCTTTTTTTCAACTGAGAGCAACCAAGATAACATTAATTGGAACAGAATCGCACCAGCAAGGAACATGTTCAATGAAGTCATACTTTTTTCCCCATCAACTTTAAATTCCAGAATTTTAGCAGATGCAGAAACTCTACATAATTGAAAGCTATTACTTTTTAAATGCTTACCCGACATTTCTGATTTCAACTTTGCATAGTAATATGTAGAATCTCAGCAACTGTTTTAGTTTAAGGTAAAGTTCTATTTATCCAATTTGTGTTGGTCATGTTAGAGTTACAAAATATGTATTTTGTTGATTTGACCATTTCTAATTTCCGACATGCAGACATGCAATAAGAGTCATTATGTATTAACTGTCTCATATAGTTAATAGAACCCTCTAGGGTTTGCAAATAGGGGTTTGGGTCAATGTTTTCATATAAATACTAATTTTTAGTTTGTTTAGCCCCCATTCTCATCTTGTCAGTACCTCCATGGAACTGAACCCAGGGGACTAATGTTCCCTTTGACTAAGAAATAAAGAGTATACCCATGTACCTCATAACTCATGTCTATTGGCTTGCTCCAACAATCAAACAGTAACAGTACATTCAATAATTGTATATATGTTTTCTGCAGACCTAAATTAATAATATATTATTATATATTATATTATAAATTAGTGTATATTATAGAATATTACACTAATTTAAGTCATTCAGCATCATCTTAGTTTGTATTTTATTTTTTTAACTTTCTTTTTTTTTCTTTGGGACAAATGCTTTATTGTGGAAACAATTTTATTTTAGAGACTAGACTGGAACAAGCCGTTATGCCCCATCGACCCTAGAAGCATATTACCCAGTCACTGACATAGAATGTAACAGCTGTTGCAGGACCCCTTGGTGGAGGGGCATTGTAGGCTTCTTTAGAAAGTGTACATGTAGCCCCAGTGACACATGATGTAAATCCAGATGGATGCCTGTGACTTTATTGGAAAAAAAACTTAATGTGAATTCACTGCACTTCGAGGAGCCTGATTAAAAACAACACATGGCACCATATGCTGGTATTCTCAGAGCCAAAACTGCAGTTGAGATTTGAAGACAGAAAAGAATCCCTTGCTCTGTCAAGATTCTTTTTTTATTATTATTAAAAGGAGCACTCTGTCAAATATGCCACACAAGCTCTTCAAATATAGCAACTCCATGATTTGGTGAAATATGTGTTTTTATTTTAAATATATAATAATTCTTATTTACTTTGAATGCATGCCGTAAATGGACACGTATATTGGACAACCATTGAAGGACCATTGAAGAAGCAACACCTGTAGGTCTGGTACACATCATGGTTAACTAATTCCCACAACTCCCTTTGATCTCACCTCCAATATCTAAGGACAACTAACCCGAGTCCTGCGTGTAATATTGTGCTGTGCTTGAACCTAGTGTCATTTTTCATTGCTCCGTAAATAAAGCATTTGACAGCAATATAGCACTCCTTCACTTTCATCATCACACAGCAGAAAGCAAACAATATGAAGAGAGATAAAGTCGCCCTAAACTACTCCACGCTGGGATATAATTGTCTTCTTTGGACTCAAGGTAGGATTTGTTTTATCACACTTCCCGGTGTGAGATTGATTCTAGTGCAGGCACTGCAATATGTTTCTCAAAATGTGTCTGTGAAGGCATCGAGCTGGTCGACCTCTGCTCAAATTAGTGTTGTAATCAGTGTAGTACTAAAGTCTTTAACGGATTTGCTACTACAAACCTCTACAAGAACTTGCGGAGGAAGTTTATGTTAAATAAAGGTCGAATGTGTGTTCAGGTCTGTGACTAAACCTTTGTGTCAACTCAGGATTGTTCCTCCATAATTCAGAAATTAGGTACATAAAACTAGCGGAGCTTTGTAGAAGACATTGTATCACATATCCTAATGCAAGTGCCTTTTCAATCTTGAAATTGTTTTATCCTTGCAGTGTGATCTGTAGTGGTAGATAAACATCGCACTACACAGCCACAAAGAAGTCTCAACAGGAAAGGATCACATTCTATTTGACCACAGAAAGTTAATTCATCAGTCTGTCCTCTGCTGAGGTCATAATTGAACTATCATGGTAGCTACACCTTTAACTGCACTACAGTGTCCAGAATATTCCGCATGACACCTATGTGCAGCGTACTGGGACTTGGATAGCATATGGTGCACAGCTGAATAGATGACACAAGCTCTTTACTCAAGAGACTTGCATGCTGGTGTCCTCCCACTCTCTGGCACAAAGGCCAAGCCCACCCTGCATCAACTACCAGCCATTGTCTACATGCACATTTTCAAGAATATTTGTAAAAATGGAGAAACAATGAACGGGTACACTAATAAGAAAAGGAAATATCAGAAATAGCATGCAATAATCAGAAATAATGCTAAATTAATCAGTTGCTAAGTCAAAACAAAATTTCAGTTTGATGAATTAGAGGAGAGTGATGTTTTCAGAAAAACAGGCGGTTTGATGATCACTTGAAAATTAATTTCAAGCTACAGGGGTCAGGGCTGCTTTCAGTGATTTGACAATGGAGTGCACCGCTGTGCTCCATAGCTGACTAGTGTGGGCGGGTGTGTGCAATTGCTCTATATAAGCCACTCCATACCTCCCTCCTAATTATCACCCCCAGTAAATAACTACAGCCTACTACAATTAATTGTACAGCTCTCCATATAATAACTGGGTAGGGAGTAAGACAATTCTGTCTTTGCAATTTTACGACCAAACCTATTCCCAAGCTTCTGTTTCCATGATAGTTTCCCTGATTAACATTGTATGTGTATGAACAAAAGGCTAACTAGAATAACGTATAATAACCCCAGTATTCATTCAAAACTGCTGAGTAATTTTAAGGAAAATTGCAATTTGATGTGTTTAATAGTCTGTTTTTGTACCATTATGCAGATGAATCTGCATAACCGTCAATAAGGTATAGGTATCGTGTTGTTATAATGAAATTCAAGTTAGCTTGGCAGCAAAAATAATGCAATTTTCCAACATCATCGCAAGATAAGTGAAGTCAAACGGCATCACATAACAGTATCCGCGGCTGCTGGCCCATTTGGCCGAGGCGCGCCGTTTCGCTCGCTTGCTTTTCTACCCGTCCGCTGCGCTGCAGTTCATCTGTGTGAATCGGGCGAAACTGTGCACTTCGGGCGGCTCCTCCTGCTGAAGGATTGGGTTTGAGTGGAGTGACAGGCCCCCTGACGTTCCTGCGGCCTGCCTCAGCTACGCATGGAGCTCCCTCCCCCCCCCCCCCCCCCATGCAGCAACTGCACAGCTCAGCTGGTGGACTGCAGCTCGCCTCTTTTATTTTGTACTTTCTCAAAAGTGCACATTGTAAAAGCTTCCCTACTTCCGTGGCTCTGGGAGTAAATACTGCTTGTTCGCTGAAAAACCTGTACGGACGTTGTTTTTTTTGTTTTTTTTGCTGTCAACTCGGCTGCACACAGTGAGGACAACGTGACAGCTGACAGCATACTGCCACAACGGGACTAACTAAGCCCTTCTCGGATTTTATATGGCGAAGATGTGGATGACAAATGCGGAAATAAATTATGCGCATTAAATGCTTAATTCTTAGTTGTTGATAATGCATCACAGACCAGGCATGATATGATATTCACTTCAATTCATTGTAATATTTGATCCTTTTGCTATTTTATATTTGTGAGACTATATTACAAGGTTAAACAGAGGTGATTTTAAACTGGAGAAAAGCAAAAGATTTTTCAAACATAAACCTTTTGATTTTCATACAAACAAAAGCCCCTTTAGCCAGCCTCTCATTTTAGGCCAAAAATGTTCCTTTTTCTTGTAGTTTGAGCCCTTATGAGTACAAGGGTTACACTTGTGCATGACTGAGCATGACTGCATCAGATGAATATGGCTAAGCTTGTTTTTTATATTTTTTTATTTGTTTGTTTGTTTGTTTGTTTGTTTGTTTTGCTCATTGACTAATTGATTGAACCACATTCTTCCTCTTGATGCTGTATGGAGACACTTTTGAATAGATAAATAATCACCTGACTGAATGATCAGAGAACACAACAAAGGAACATTACCTTTCCTCAAAGGGAAATCTGTGAAATGTCACTCATGAAAAGGAAAATATCTTTGATTGACATGAAGGTAATGGATTTTCATTCAGCTACTTCAATTACGCAGCTTCTAAATAATGCCAGTTGGAAAGGAACTTCAGCCTGTTTAATTGAATGTTTCTGCACTTACAAAGGTTTCATGTGGAGTGATGTGTCACCGCGAAAAAACACAGCCAAATCCTTTTAATTGAATTTGGGGGTTTTTCTGGTTTGTATTGTTTATTTTGAGACACGCAGCCGTCTAAGAGAGAACCTCCTAACCTTGGGTAATATTAACCTCTGGGAAGAGAAGTGCTGCTGAGAAAAGACTGATATTGCAGCTATGCTGCAGTAATCTTTGGAACATCTTCACCCATGGTTCAAAATAAAAAATAACATAAAATGCACTAACAATATTATTGAGTTTGAAACAAAGGGGACAGGTTGTGGCAGAATACTCCATATTTCATAAGTCAGGAAGGATGGTGGAATTAATACGAATTTATACTCTGAGGAGTAGGGTTAATGCAAAATGTATTACCAGTTGGCTGTAGGCTTATATTGGCTCAATATGTGTTTGCACTGCAGTTGGACAGAAAATAGCTTTACGCTGGAAGTATTATTTCACACCGTACCTGTCTGTCCCTGCTTTACTAAGTTAAGGAAAATGATATCTAACCCTTGGCCTGATCAGAAAGCATTACAGGATATTTCATCTCGGTTTCGATGAGTTTTTGAAAATGCAATTCTGAGGTGTATCTGATATGTATCTTGACCACAGAGACCAAAGCAATGAATTGGACACCAGAGAGGTTTGGTGAGACTCCTTGCCTATGTGTGTGTGTGTCTGTAAATTTTCCAATACTGAAGGATCCTGGTATTCAATGTTGATGATCCTGCAGGTGCTGTGGAAAGTTCTGCCATGTTCAGGGAGATAGATGTTCTGTAACCTATGCAGAGTAAAGCATGCATACAGTAGAATTGCCATTCACACTGTATGAGTACTACCAAGAATAGAGGCGCTAAGCTCATGTATTATACCTACGCAGAGTAAAGCATGCATACAGTAGAATTGGCATTCACACTGTATGAGTACTACCAAGAATAGAGGTGCTAAGCCCATGTATAATGCTCCTGATGAAAGCTGTACCACGAGCTAGTTTCTGTGCTTTTTATGTGCATCTTTGCACTGCACCATACAAGCCATCTTTAGTAATTTTGTGATTTGAGCATAGTGCAATGTTTTTATTGATGGAACAAAAACTTTTCCACCCATAGTTTTGATAACTATTTAAGCTAGTTAAATCTTGGGTACAATTCAGCAAGAGTATCATGTTTTGAATGAAGGTGTTCGCACTACACGACCCCTCCTCCACCTCTATCCCATGAGCGGAGATGACCTCTGCAGCATGGAGATGACCTCTGCAGCATGGAGGCTGTCCCTGCTTGAGATTAAGTGAGGGAGGATTGTGTTCCGGAATGCTGCAGTAAATTAAACCTTATCGGTAAAAAATAAATAAAAAATCCCATGTGCATTACACTGGGTAAGACCACTGTTAGGGAGGGTGAAAGGACTGTCCTTCAGGTGGAAGGGGTTTTGGGGTGGGGGGGGGGGGGGGTCTATTGTGGCTTTCCCTAGAGAGGGGGAAGGGGAGGTGTTGATGAAATGGGCAACTGGACAAAGAGGCTGAACTTTATTTCTGTCTCCAAGTGAAATTTTTTATGGGAGGTCAACTTCTCCAATTACTTTCAATGAATATGGAAAACAACCAAAGCATATCACTTATTATCTTTTCTTGTTAAGAAAGCCTGTTGTATGTCTGTGAATTCTCCAATGCTACATGCTTTACCGCAAATCCACCGAAGCCACGGAAATGTCTATGATACTAGCCTGAAATATTATTTTATGGGAAAAGGAAAGAGACAGAAATACACCCACTGTGTCCCAGCACCCACACACTGTATACATATGTGAGGGCTGCGGCATTGTGGGGAAAATAACTCTGTTGAGTTAATGATATTTAATATATAAAAATGTGATTGCATGCATTTGTTAAATATCCTCATGTACTACTACATTGTGGTTTTGCAGGGACAAAATCCACCCACAAACTTTTAGTAAATCTTGGTCTTAGCAGAGCCTGATAATATTGTATAACTCGATCAATTCTATTTGCAATTTGTCTAATATTTGGATGTCAGCTACAATTTATTAGCAGTAAATATTTGTATTCTTCAACACTCATCAGCGCTTGATACAAAACCAGTAATGGTAAAGTTGCAGCTAAACATTACGGTGGTGGAACATGAATATCTGTTCCCCTATTCAAATCCTGCTGTGTGCATTTTTGATATTCTTAATGGTGACTGTTTACTCAGGTCTACCTAATTTGTAAAAAAAAAAAGTTGCCACGTTAGAAACATGATTATCAAGTGTGCAATATTTAATGAACATGAAATTCTTTCAAAACGAGAAACATTTGTTTAGTTTCAAGGGTTACACGTGTTGTTTGATAGTCTACGTTGGTGCAGTTTGATTGACACAGTATGTGTGGCCTCCGTACTGTCTTAAAACTTTTCAAGCTGCATTTATTTGTATGCCAGTTAAAAGACAACAGTAAACATAATAAAAATGCAAATTTGTCCAGAACACATTAAAATGAAAATCCTGTGCGAATCTTGTGAGAAGCATAAATTTCACTATCCCCCACCTGCACTCCCACTAGCAACATTATCAACAGCCTTATTCCATTCTCCGGTTCCAGTGACTCTCAATCTGTGTATCTGCCTGTCTATGTGCCCAAACTTGTCCAAAGACCTTTGTGTTGAAAGAAGGCAGGCTACTGAAGGATTGAGGGATTCCATTAAAAGCTGGCGAGTGCAAGCTATTTTGAGGAAATAAAATACAGGCTGAATATCTTGGTGTTGTGCGGCGGTTATGTGGGAAAGAGAGTGTGCCAGTGTGAATGGACAAATGGGTTGTGTACAGTGTGAAACTTTTCAACGTCCCTGACTCCGATGCAGCAGTAAATGTGATCAGTGTCCACCATAGAGGCCAGAAAGGATCCTAGGACAGGACGCAGGTTTTCATTTCCCTCTGTTTGAAACGTGTAAAAACCTCACGACATGTAATAATGCAAAAGATTGCAATACGATAAATAATGCATACGGCATGGGCATACTTCAGAAGAAATAATGCCTGAATAAGTCATGGTACGACTCATGACTCTTCTGCCCCTAAAGCCAGCACAGAGAGTTGTGCACTTATTTGCATATAGAAATGCATTATCTTCTGAATATCCACCGGTGACTTTTGCCAATAGAACAGCACTGTGTTCAAATAGAGCTGGGAGGCTGTTAGCAGGCATATGTGTTGGCCACAGTCTTGTGCACCATAGATAATGGGAGGCTTGTCAGGAATATAGAAGGGGCCAGGAGTGCTTGGCCCTTGATCAGTTCATTTCCCAGGTTGTGTTTTCAATTCCCATCTCTGGGCCATTGGTCTGATCACACAGTCGCTACAAAATTCGACTGATCCCCTCCCGGCACATATTTTTATAGCATGAGTGAATGATAGTATGAATTCTGTTATTGTACCAATAATACCCTATAGTTACTGTTAGTATAGGATTACCAGAATATCTGGGGCTTGGTGATGCAATTTGTTTCAGCATGTGTGTTCAAGTCCCGAACATTTGTCTTACAGTATCACATTATTGACAGGTAAAATAACATATTGATGTTGGACAAGCATCTGCTGTTAGGCATTCAGCTGTAATAACTGGTCACATGATCACCGGGGGCCTGACCTCTCCAGGCAGACCCTGCCAAAGGCAGCAGCTGCTCCTGCCTGGCCACGCCCCTCCCCTGGTGTGACCGTGCCTCACTGACCGTGACTGCTACAGTGATCCCACACTTGAGAATGCATGAGTTCCAGCTGCCACAGGCATCAGCGCACAAGGCCGGGTTTAAACCTTCTGTATACAACACCACTCCTACGCGCCATTGCCAGTCACACCTTTCAAAATCAACCTCTTATGATATCCACGCTGCACGCAGATGGAAAATGTTGTACTCTTAAATATTTTTTTGGTAT
This sequence comes from Synaphobranchus kaupii, assembly GCA_029718625.1. Lineage (NCBI taxonomy): Eukaryota > Metazoa > Chordata > Actinopteri > Anguilliformes > Synaphobranchidae > Synaphobranchus > Synaphobranchus kaupii. Next base: position 21,725,582 of record CM056376.1, on the reverse strand, counting down.
GTTTTTAAAGACGTAAATACTTGCTGCAAGAACATTTGTCCCAATATTAAGGAGTTTAAATTTAGAGTCGAACAAATACTTTCACTCATACAGTATACATTACAGACATATACTACCTGTTTTCCAATTGTCCATTTTTTTCCATGGGACAATTTAAGAATCTACTATAGGTTTGCCCCTGTACAATCTTGGTGATTCATACTTTTTATCTTTATCATTAATTTACATAGTATACATTTGCAGAAAAATGTGGGTGTTTATAGTATTCTGTGTGAAACAAAAGTATAGGTATAGTCATTTTAGTAGTTCTGTGACCATGCTCCAGTGATTACAGTTTATTATTACAGGATGTTCACAGAAAGTGCAGCATGCAGGTTATATTCTTCATAGATATAATTAAACCAAATATATATTCAGATACAATGTATTTCTTTTTTTTTCTTGTGATTTTAGTAACTTGTTTTCGTTATGAAGCCTACAGCTTTGGGTCAGTGATTAATACAACAAAGTATGTGCAATCATTCCTGGCATTCCCTGGTTTGATTTCTAAGTATCATTACATACTAAAACTAAAATAATGTGAATTCTGGGAATACCAGAATTGATCCTTTTGATTTTGGATATTAAACACAGACAATACAAGGGATGCCATATTACATCCTAGATTCACATAATTATGTTTGCTACTAAATACAGACCTGGTATTTACAATAAGTTACAAATGTATTCAACCACACTGATAAGTGTAGTGGCTGTGTCCCAGCTGGTAATCACCTTTACCGCTTTTATTCATGCAAGTGGAAGAGAATCATATCAGCACCCAGAAAGACAGTCAATCAGCACAAAAACAGCCTTTCTACAGCTGAGTAACTTAATTTAACATTAAACAGAGGAAATTAAGCTAAGGCCATCATAAAACCTCAACAGCCCAACAGTTAAATTTTAAACAACCCTGCGTTACTGTATAAATGCATACCAAATGGATTAAAAGCTGCACTAATTAATGAATCCCTTAAACAAAAGTTTGCATTTTGTTACAACCTAACTACATAATTACTTAGTTCTTTATGGAACATACTTAATATTACTTAAGTGACGTCTTTGTAGTGGAAGAAAAGTGGTAAACAAATGGAATTGTGCTGCTTACCTTTTCTGTTCCACAAGAACTACAAGAATAAGAAGAGACTGATAATAAACCATTTGGCAAACAAAACATGGGTTTCCAGCCAGCCTCTTCCCGTACTTTGAATGTTACTATGTACTTGTGTTTTGTACAATAAATTTTACGTCTCCATTTGAGCACACCCTTTTATATCACAGAATACTAAACTAAAATAGCTAGAATTCTAGTGTCCTCACTGAATGTTTTTCCTGCATCTAAACTTGTTTTGTTTTGTTTATGGATTTTTTTTATGGATCATTGACTTGCAGAATAAGTCAGGGAAACTTCCCCATTGCAATATGGCCCACTGTTAGGCCTTTCAGTGAGAAACATTGTTGCACTGTCAAAGGAATGATTCAGCATCATTTTCCCTCAAAAAATTATTTACTCAGAACAAAAATGAGAGAGGCCATATAAATATACACCGATCAGCCACAACATTAAAACCACTGACAGGTGAAGTGAATAACATTGATTATCTCATTGTTATTTTGGGTTTGAAAGGATACAATGACAATGAGGTTGAAGTGCAGACTGTCAGCTTTAATTTGAGGGTATGTTCATCCATATCGGATGGACTGTTTAGAAATTATAGAACCTTTTGTACATAGTCGTCACAAAAAATAGTGGGCATCAAAAAATATTGGACAGTTTAACATAATGTAGAATAAAGTATTATAATTAGTAATATTTGGTCACATATCCTTTGCATGCCATGACTTCCTGGTGTCTGTGATCCAACAATATCAAAAGACTCTTGATATCTTATTTTCTGGTACTCCTACAAGCGATACTATAACCTCTCTGCCTTTGAATGGATCTCTACGGGAATTGGGGGGTGGGATAGATTTAGCTGTAAATTGCACTGGAACAGTGTGGAACACATGGTTGGCTAAATGGCTTTAAGTCATCAAGGGTCTAACGTATCAAACAAGCCTTAAACCGTCACTCTGCTGCCAGATATGCAGAAGATATGGATGGATAACTTGAAGGGTTTCTTCTCCTGACTAATTTTTCCATAGAGTTTAATAGGAAAATTTGTCAGGAGAAACATATATAAAGCCTTCATAAACGTGGCATAATGGCTTCATACATAATACATAAGCAAGTGTCATGCTTCATAAAGGGTGACATAGTACCTTCTTATGCAACATGTTATGCCAAATGTGTCACAGTTAGCCTAGCATCCTACATAAGCATGTTTGATGTCACTCTGTATAATGGTTAGCCATTAGCCAGGTGACATTGTTGGCTATGTTGGTTGTCGCATTTGGCATAACATGTTGCATAAGAAGGTGTTATGTCACCCTTTATGAAGCATGACATTTGCTTATGTATAACTTATAGATGCATTATGTCACATTTATGAAGGCTTTATATATGCTATAGCCTATAAAGCCTTTATATGGATACTTTGTTTAAATGGATACTTCGTCTAATTCCACCCAAATTTGTAATGTCCACTTCGCAAACATGTACAAGCATGCTCATATACAGCCCCTGCTGTCGGCTTGGGAGAGCAATGCCTAGTGAGCTACCCAGCAGTGTAAAGGGGCGTGACGTGTGAGGTAGGAGGAGCCAAACGCAGCAAGGGGATTCTTTAAGCCCTAAGGCCACTAAGGCGGGAAACCCCGCAGATAAGGGAGGAGACAAGACAAGGAAACACACACACCAAAGCTACAGACCGGCTCACTGTCGCACACTAAAGAGTAGAAGCGCAAACGCCAAGTTTTCAGCAAGAAAACCAAATAAGGCAAATGGAACAGAGCACAAGGTTCCCATACTTCTACGAGCAAAGTGACAGAAGAAAGAGCCAGAAACAACAAACGCCCTGTCTCGGCAACGAGACGCATAAGAACAGGCGCGTAGCATAAAAGGTAGGCCTAACATAAAACACAGCCAACAAACACTGAAAACTAATAAGCATTAGTATACGAGGAGGCGAAAAGGAACGGAGATCTAACATTCCAAGGCTAATCTCAGGGACTCGCAGTCAAACGCAAACCTGTCAACAAAAACGCCCAACCTCCATATAAGGAGAAACATACCTGGAGAATGAACAGAACTATAGTTCCGAACAAAATCGTCCCGCAAGTAAAAAGGACGAAACAGAACAGCTGCACCGGAATTACCAGCTAAAAGACCAACACGAGTTTGATAAAGAATAAAAGCCCTGTCTCTTGGTAAAGAGGAAATGTAAAAAGGCGAAGGAACAGATATCAAATTCCATGACTAGTTTAATAGGCTCGCAGTCAAATGCAACGACCAGGAAACAGGAACAGAAAAGCCAGGGGAGATGAGTCCTAATAACTACATCTACATAGGCAAATACGCCAGGGGGGACGAGTCCTAATAGCTACTTCCACATAGGCAGGTACGCCAGGCGGGAAAAATCCGAATAACTACATCCACATAGGCAAGTCCCGCATTGATCAAGAAAACGTAAAGGGGTAAACGCCCGATCTCCCAGGAGAGAGAAACATTTTACAGGCGAGCCGACGGAGCACCGTCGTCCCATAACTTTACTAGCAAACATGACTAACGCAAGCTTAATTGAAAACGCACGCCCTAGCCTCTCAATAATGGGAAATGTAACGAGGCGGAGGAACAGAGGTAACGTTCCATGGTTACTTTCATAAATGCGCAATCAAACACAAACATGTCCATAGCATCGTCCAAGCTCCATATAAGGAGGGACACACCCGGAGAACGAACAGAACTACAGTTCCGAACAAAATCATCCTGTAGGTGAAAAGGACGAACAGGAACAGCTGTAACAAAAGACCAACGAAAACTTAATCGAAAATAACCAACCTGCCTCTAAGAATAAATAAAACCCTAAAGTCAGTATGATACAAACGCCCTGTCTCTTAGTAAAAGGCAATAGATCTAGGTAAAAACGACAAACAAAGGACAGACCAGAAAGCGGAGACTGAAATGAGCACACCAAACAGGAATTCAACCTGACGCTCAAAGCACAAAGGTCAAAATAAACCACACACAAAACAGCACAACTAATACCAGAAAATACACCACAGACCAAACAATCAAACAACCACAATGAACAATTAATATCGAAGCCCAGAACAAAAGGAACATGGGCTATAGCTCACCGGCATTACATCCAGCTGTGAACGCTGATTACTTACTCCGTGAAAAGAAGGGACGGAGTCAAAACTCCACCAACGGAGCAGCGCCCACGTGTGGCGACCGAGGAACACGACCGCAAGGGAAAAAGGGTCATAAACCATGACAATCAGCCCCTAAAAATATTTCTGAGATATTCAGAAGCGCACAAATAATTATCCGGTTGCCCACACTAAATGTTGAACAGCAATTGGTCTCATCTAAATATGGAATCCTAAATTAACGTCTTCAATACCTGACAAACGGAGAAAGTAATATAATTCTATGTCTGTCCTCATAAATATGAGCAGGTAAAAACAGAAACAGTCTTGTCCCACCTGGGTGTTGTTACTCCCTGCCTGGAGGCAGACCTCGTTATGCACGCCCTCAAGCTTGCTTTGCTGACTGCTCAATGACAGGTCACCTTTAAAACCGCCCACTCTGAGGGATAGTGTGCTGCAGGTGCCTACCATATGCTGCCATAATTACAGAACAACCAGAAAGGATAAACTCAGAGTATGGTAACGGAATTAGCTGTGGCAGTGCTGCTTGTTTTGACCCGTATGTTGAACCTCTTCACGGCCGGTGGAAAAACTCATATCCTCTCAAAAGTTTATGCACAGGGGAGATCCCAATAAGAAAGGAAAACTTTCATTACTCTTTTTTAAATTGTCTTTTGGTTGTCAACAGTGCTTGGATTTACCAAGTGATTAAGTGTACGTGAAAAGAAACTGGTGTAGACTTATGGCAATGAAAAGGGATATGTTTTATTTAAGAGATCAGTTCTGATAACAGGCAGAAGTCGAGCATAACTGTGCAAGACTGCACCAAAATAAATCTGATTTACTTAGTGACTATTCTGCATGACTAATCCTTAGACATCTGTCTTCTGTCAAATACCTTTTCACATACTGTATCTATATATCACTGTGGCTATAAGTAATTTGCTTCGGGTATGACTACAAGCACTAAAGATATTTTCATTACAGTGCAGTTATTTGTTTTAGCCTACTGCCAATTCAAATATGCTCAGACCTGCCATGTGTGTCCAGGTTTTCCATTTAACGTACTGATAGCAACCAATAATGGTACATATACATTTTAACTTTAGTACATTGATGTCATTTAATAACATAAACACTATGATAAGCATTCTAGGTTCATAGATTCTTAAATGGTTGTCAAGTATATTGTAAATAACACAGGGCAGCTATAGTTCTTTCTTATGTTAGATCCATATGAAGGGAGGAACTGCGTAACTAAGGGACAAGGGATATAGGGATTGAAGGACTGAAGACAATTTAGTGATTTAGGCTGAGCATGTCTAGGATTCCCCTTGCTGTTTGAATGCACTGAACAAAAGCTCCAAAAAACTTTCTCCTACACTGCCCTTGATTACAGACAGGGGGCGCATTTTCACACTGCACGGAAATTGCCACCACACAGGTTGTCTTATCTTACCTGTTGTTATCACACTGAAGTGTGTTGCTGTACCTTTGAACAAAAAAAACCTTTCTGTTGCCTCAAAATAAATACATGCTGTTTTACATTTACTTTGCTGTTGGCAGTATCCAGAATAAGTGCTCACGTGCGATAAGGATAGTGATAGACTGTGAATAAGACTGAAGCACTTAATGTGTTTTCTCACCCTTCTGAAGGCAAGGCAGTTTTAAATAAAACTGAAGGCATGAAAGACTACCCTCTGAACAATGTCACAGTGCATACATTAATTTCATTTTCACCATTACCTTAATGTAACACCGTGATTATAAAGGTCATTGAATTAACCAGACACACACCCTTCAAAGTCAGCATGCATATTAGTGTATCGGTAACGGTAGTTCATAGTAATGAGAAAGTTATACTTCTTAACAGAAGCTGCTCTCTAAAAATAATTCCATCCCTGTTACGTCCGCCGCCTCCCTTCCAGTCCACCTTCCCCTTTGTTCTCCGTGTTTTCCCCCTTCCTTTCGTTTCTCGTCATGTTTTTACGTTTCCGTGTTTGTCTTCTGTGTTGTGCAGGCTGGTTTTCCCCACTTCCCCTCTCATTTTCCCCGAGCCAATCACTCGCCCCTCCATTCACATTCCACACGCTCCCTCAGGAGCTCACGCACTCCAGCAGACATTCGCACACTTCAGCACCAATTAACTAATTTTCCCGTTTATACACTGCCTGGCCAAAACAAAAATGTCGCACACTCTATTTGATTACGGCGCGCATTTGTTGTGGCATTGTTTCGACAACCTTATGCAATGTCACAACATTTATTTCCATCCAGAGTTGCATGAATTTTTGGCTGAGATCTTGTATTGACGACGGGAGAGTCGAACCACTCCGTAAAGTGTTCTCCAGCACATCCCAAAGACTTTCAATGGGGTTAAGGTCAGGAATCTGGTGGCCAATTCATGTGTGAAAATGATTCCTCATGCTCCCTGAACCACTCTTTCACAATTTGAGCCCGATGAATCTTGGCATTGTCGTCCTTGAATATGCCCATTGATGGGATAACCTGGTCATTCAGTACATTCAGATACTTTGCTGACTTCATTTTATTGCTGCATAATGTTGCTGAGCCTAGACCTGACCAACTGAAGCAACCCCAGATCATAACACTGCCTCCAGAGGCTTGTACAGTGGGCACTATGCATGACGGGTGCAATGGCGACTTTTTTTTTGGCCGGGCAGTGTATATTCCCCCTTTCTCTGTGTGTTGCGTTGCCAGTTCGTACTCTTGTCTTGCTTTGTTATGCTCTGTACTCGGCCCGTGTATCTCGTTTTGTCTTGTGATTTAACTATCTGCAGTCTGCTTGTTTCCCAGCCCGCCAGCCTGCTTGCCAAACCCACCATTGCCTGCCTCCCCTCCCGCTGCCAGTTGTCACCGGTCTGTCTGCCACCTCTCAAGCCCCTCTCCAGCTCCCCCAGCATTCTGTCAGCCCTAGCAGCCCAACCCCGTTCCAGACCCTCACTTAGCACTCCCTCTTGCTGTTCACGTGTCACAATAAAAGTGCTCCACCGGAGCTTGTTCTGAGTCTGTCTCCGAGTCCTGCGTTTGGGTCCACCCCAGTTGAAGGGACTGTAATAATCCCTACCTTAAAGAAAGTTCAGTCTAGCCACTTTGGCCAACCGGCTAGAAAAAAAAAAATGACACAAAGGCGGTATGAAAATAATTCTGCTAATATTCTGAATGTCAGATGATATAAGTTAATAGCTGCTCGTAAAATGGGGCACGACCGTAATTTCTTCCATGTCAGATCCGGCTGCACTCAATCGGCGATGCAGAGGGAGAGTGTCGAGTGGCAGAAGCGTCTGCTTCACGCCGGTCTCGTCCTCCGTGCCTCGGCGAGCAGGAGGAGCTTCACGGAGAGCAGCGCTGAGGTTGAGCCAATATGAGTAACAATACAGTGCCATGCCTGAGAACCACAATACCATCAAACCCGCACCCTGTCATCACCTTTAACAAGCCAGTGGAAAGACTGAAAAATAGTTCATAGTTTAACTAAACAGTCCGCAGGATTACATTTTTGTTAGAGTTTTATACGTCCTTGTGACCTCCATGCTTTAACCCTCATATTATGTTCGGGATCAATTTGATCCGATTCAATGTTTCACATCTCTTAAAAACCAGTTAACCTTGTTTTTTTTATCTTCACAATATATGACTTTTCCTAATTTGTTAGGATTAAATAGTAAACTTGCAATAAACATAACGTTATGTTTTCAAAGGTCCTGTACCAAAACTGTATACAAAGGTGCTGTGTGGTGTCATTTGTGGGGTAGCTGTATAAAATGTAAGAAAATATTAATATTTAATATTCTTTTGTGGGTGATTCTGGTGGCATACAGGTTTTAAACTTCACAAACTTTCACTTACCTCAGGCTCTAAACTGAGATGTTTCATCAAAAAAAATTTATATTTAGGGATACAATGGTAGTCAATTGGGAGACACACAAAAGGTGACACAGAAAGTGTCAAAATGTTTCTATTACAATACACAATGTCAGTTTAAATTTATTTGGTCAATTTGACCCGAAACATAAAAAGCATCATAAAATGTTGACATAATACGAGGGTTAAACTTGAGTGGCTCGCAACTACGGGGCTCACGCAGACTTGAAAACCAGACTTTGTTCATTTCGGTCACGAGAATGGTTTCTGTGCGCAGATGAGTTGGTGGGTGTCTGGAGCTACCTCCTGCTAAAGAGGAAGCAATGGATCATATTGATTTTACCCAAGAAAGGACTGATTTTACCCATGAAATTTCTTATGCCCCTTTTGTGGGGTTGAAAGCCTGATAGTTTATTACATTTCCAGTACTCTGTTTCATTTGGGACATTTTTTTTCATATTGTATCACAAAAAATACTTATCTTTTAAAGAGGGTACTAGTCGTGGACATAACATATTAAGACAATAAAGGAAAAGGTAAAAGAAAATTCATTATATCAGCTATTTGGGAAGCAGAAAAACACGAAGTGACCTTAGTTCTCATATGACCCAGTGCTGAACCTCCCCGCCTGGCAAAGAAGGCCACTAAATCTCCTATTACAGCGTGCTGATGTTTTCAGAGCGGGAGGTGTCCAGGAACACTGGCTTGTAAAAAAACAAGGTCGCTGTGGTTATCCCCTGCCTCTACAACTAATGGTCCCTACATTGTGAGTGAATGCCTACTGAAATATTCATGTTTTACCAGACTTTCACTCGCATCGCACAGACGGTGCGCAGTAACGCCGTATTACGGCCAGAATTCTCTCAACGCTTTATCCATCGGTGTTGTGACAATTGCGCCTATTCTCTGGCGACTCTCGTGCCTGAGCGAGTCCAGTGATGAGAATGGAGACGGACAGGTGCGGGTTGTGCTCGGCCATGCCAGTCAGAGGCATTCTCCTAGGGGAAAGCTGGCCCTTAGAGGTATCTGCTTTCCACTTTAGCACATGGGAATGGGCCAGAGTCATTACTCTACTGTCTCATTTACTGTAATTAGAGCTAGAGTGCTTCACTGGTCCTGGCTATTACCATGTTATTTATAGTATTTAATGGTCTGCGGAATTGCATTACCAGCATATGATTTCAGATTATATTTTGTTTTGTTATCTTAAATTTTTATTTATTTATTTCACACCGGAACCGCTTGACAATATTTGATTGTCCTCAGACAGTGTGATACTGTAGGTGTCGGTCAGAGTGCAAGGGTCAGAGTGCAATGGGGGTAAGTTAAAATGGGGAATTTCAGCTTGCTCACATTGCTTCTTGCGCACATCTGACTTTTATTTTCTATAAAGCGTTTAAGTCAACTGAAATAAAAGCGTAATGTTGAACTGTAGAGTGGTGACTTATGAATCCATTTAGTGCTGCGGTTCCAATTAACTTTCAATAATAAATCTTTCCTCTTGTCAGGTTTCTAATTAGCTTAAAAGTTGGGACTTCGTTTTCATGACGCCTATTATAAATTGAGTGATCACACGTTATGTTTTTAGTGGATAGACCCATGGTAATCGGAATATTTCTCTAACCTCGTGCCATATTTAATTATGATTTCTGTGTGGCATGAAGAATGATTCCTTACCTTGCTTCACCATAAATGGTGAAGGACCAGTGAATGTACATTTAATACTGAAACACACCCCTACCGCAGGGAGACCCATAGGTGGGCTTTCAGGAGACCCATCTAACCCAACTAAGAGTCTCCAGGTGATGCAGCCCATGGCCTGGAATCAAATGCTGGCAGGAGAGTATGTAATTGGCCATAGCATTTCAGGCTATAGGCTACTTCCCCCTCATCACAAAATGGCGAGTCCACACTGCTGTACACATGCAGTCTGGGCATGCTAGCTGCATAATTAATGGTATGGAAGCTCATTGGACTGCAGTGTGAAAAGCAAGTACAGACAGTGTGTATTTTAGGTGACTTCCATCACAAGTTGCAGATAAAAGTTACCACCATGGTTGTTCATGACTAAGTTATGACTGCACCTGTAACCTAGTGGTTCAGACAGCAATGGTCAGAATCAATTCCAGACCATAGAGGCAAATGTGTAACATTACAAGTCAATGCATTCCCATTGTATTTTCTTTTAAATCCTTCTCTGGGCTGCTTTCTTCTACAAACCCCAATTCCAAAAAACTTGGGATAATATGTAAAATGCTCATAAAAGCAGAAAGCAGTGATTTGTAAATTCTCTTTTACATACATGTATATTTAATTGAAAACGATACAAATAAAAGATGTTTAATGTTTTACCTTATCAACAAGATTTCTGTAAATATACGCTAATTCCGAATTTGATGCCTGCAACACGTTCCATAGAGTTCAATAGGAAAATGAGTCAGGAGAAACAACCCTTAAAGTGATCCATCCATATCTACTGCATATCTGGCAGCAGAGTGATGGTTTGAGGCTTGTTTGATACCTCAGACCCTTGATGACTTACAGCCATTTAGCCAACCATGGGTTCCATACTATTCCCGTGTAATTTACAGCTTAATCTAGTCTCACCACCCAATTCCCATAGAGATCCATTCAAATGCAGAGAGGTGATAGTATCACTTGTAAAACTACCTGAAAATAAGATATCAATAGTCGTTTGATATCCTTTTACACCCAGTCATGATATTATCACCTTTTTACCTGTGGAACATTCCAAACAGGTGTTTTATGCCCTTGTCCCAACTTTTTTGGAATGTGTTGCAAATTCGGAATTAGCGTATATTTACAAAAATCGATAAAGTTGATCAGGTAAAACATTAAATATCTTTTCTTTGTACTGTTTTCAATTAAATATATGTAAAGGAGAATTTACAAATCTCTGCTTTCTGCTTTTATGCGCATTTTATATACTGTCCCAACTTTTTTGGAATTGGAGTTTGTACTTTTTTGACAACTTTCCTTTAGTTACTTTTTACCACAGTAGGTCAAACCTTAATTAGTATCGTTTTACCACAAGTGTGTTCTTTCATTTATGCATGCACAATCCATGTTGTGAGAATTATAAGCTGTTATTCTATTAAATGTGGAGGAAAACAGGCAGCAGGTTAAGCCAGTAATTACAATGTTACTTTATTTATTGTATCTTCTTTTAACCATAGGTCAAGTGAGAAAATAATTATCATTTGCAGTGACAGCCTTTAATTCAATTTACTGAGGTACCTATTATTAAAGCTTAACAGAATTTTACTTTGAGAATCATGCTGCATACTTTTTTCTTGCATTGAGGATGCACCCTTGAAAGTCTTTGAATATAGCCATTCGATACCCAAGCATTTCTGTTCCACTGCTTTTTACACGAGAACAGGGAATAAAAGGTCTTTTTAAATGCTCACAGAGATGCATTCATTGACAAAAATGGAAATAGAAGGCTAGAAAAGTTGAACTGGCCTTGGAATTGCTGTCATTCTGTTGTAAATTATTTATGGAAAGGCCACAGTACAACAGCATTTTTAACAATACATGTAAGTAGCACAGTGAATCAACGAAAACAGCCATGAGGCCATTGAAGTGAGGTGTGAACAAGTCTATTGTGCTTTTAAATGAATATCCCTTTTTTTATGGAGACACTGTTCATGCCTCATTACCTTGAGGTTGCTGCTGCAGGCACTAGGCTTCACCTCCAAGGATCCGGGCTGCCGGAAGTTGTTTTTGAATTTTACACTTTGCAAGTAGCCTCTGTGGGATATAGTTAGAGATCACAGACAACACAACTCTTTTAAAGCTAAGAAGCTAAGAAGCTCTGTGCTGGCAGTGTATTCTGAGATCCAAAAATTACCGGCCATCCCTGTAACTGGGACGGTCAGATTCAAATGGGCCAAAGAAGACTCATCTCTCCTTCAATTCAAACCTAACTTTCAGTGCATCAAAGAGATGTTCATCAAAACAACGGGTGAGACTGGCATATCCTTAACCTGTCTCTGAAACATTTGTGATATATATAAGAATCTCTAGGAATTATAATTATTTGGAATAAAGTCATTTTCTTTGTATTAAAACTAAGTTGTAGAAAAAATTATCTGTGAGATGCATTAGAGGCAACAGTGTAAGAATAACTGGTTTTAATTATTGATTTTTTTCAAAAGGAAGAGAAGTCACTCTTTATCACTTTTTATCACTCTTGCTTTTGCTAATGTATGTGAGTGCATTGCTATTTCCAATGCCTGGCTCCCTGTTACGCATCTGATAACCACATAAACAAAATGCACTGGTGTCAGAATGACTTGAGAAGAACAGCTTCACTGCAGCTGTCAGATGTATTTTGGGCCAAGAACTAATCGGCAGAAAGAGGAATAGAAAATGAAGGTGCTTCACAATAGTCTATGAGTCGAGGTGAAAGATATTTCTTTCATTTATCTTTGCTGTGCTTTGTGCTTGTTGCTGTTGTTGTTTTTTTTTATTGTGAAAGCCTTGGTAAGTTAATCACTGCCATTCAAAAGGCATGTACCTATATATTTGATGAGTCGCCTGAAAGGAGACGTGACCTTATGTGATGTGACCTTAGCTTTACCTGTGCTGTTCAGAACTACTGTTTACTTAAAGCAGGGGTTTTCAACTGTTTCTGATCCAGGGACCCCCAGCCAGGTTCAGATTGTGGAGGGGGGGGTGGGTTTGGATGGGGCGTGGGGCTGGTGGCGGATTGTGTTTGTAGGGACTTAAAGGGACAGATCACCTTCTGGGTTTTTATATATTATTTCTGTTTACATGTATGTAAATGTTTCAACTGACTCAGTTTTTATGTGGAATTATATTTTTTATATTAATCCATGTCTCTGATGAATTGCCAGCTTTACATTGGTACAGGGCCAAACATTGCATTGCGTTGAATTAGGAGGTTCATGCATGGTCTAAAGCAAGAAAATACACCTCAAATAACTCCAAGGCTTGTACAGAAATATTATGCCCCCAGAGGGTGTATGCATGTATGTATATTATGTAATTATTCTCCAAGGAAATCACGGTTTAACAGTATATCACAGTATTACACATTTTCTCTTTTAATTACATTTACTATGACCCTTCAAAAACACAAACAAATAGGTGATATGCTTTGAAAGAAAATTTTGCTTCATTTATTTGAAATACTCTTGCGTTAGAACTTGCATTGTAAACTGCTAAGTGGAAAAACATTGTATAAAATAAACAAAATAAATAAAATGTGTATGTTCTTTGCACTTGGGTCTTCCTCTGACCGAAAATAAAAACATACTGCTTATTTGAGGCGCTTATTCGATATGCCTCGGCCATTTCAATCACTTTTGCCTACAAGTTATTGGTTTCTTATGGGCTTAATTAACAGAATGTCATGTGAAAGATAGCTGTGTAGGCCATAGATACCTCATGTACAGTAATGTTAACAGGCCTATAGTTGATTAATAATTATGGTTTTTAACTGATAGAATAGGTGACAAACTAGAAGAGAAGTAAAATCAAGAATAGCTTATGTATTGTTTTTCCAGCAATTCCAGCGAACAGGTAGACTATTAGAGTCCATTACAATTCAAGTCAATGCACTTCCTGTGCATTCACCTGGCTATATTAATAAAATATTGTGGCCTAACACTGGTGCTTATCATATTAAAATACAAGGCAACAGGCAAGCAACATCACTTGCAAAGTGGTACGAGAGTGAGACCACGGATAGCCTTTAGACAAAGTCGGAGAGTTTGTTTGCATGGAAGAGGGGAAACATGCACAACAATTTTGAAATGTAGTGCAATTTAATAAGTCACATTGTACACTGTTGCAGTTCAATACTGGCTACAACTTTGGTGAGCGCTGTTTTCCGGCTTTTCCCCCTGCGCAGCCCCCTGCCGTCAGCGGAGAGAGGAGCTGTGGACCATAGGCTATTAACCCTTTGTTTTATGAAGCAAACTATTGTAGCGGCACGCGGAGCCTTGGGCAACACAAAATGGCACGTAAACCGTGGACACGGTCTTACAGGAAAAGCTTCCGTTTTGATAACCGTCAATGTTTTTTTATGACGATATACCTCAATGCCGGTAAACCAATTTACATCCCTACTTCAAGCCCACGTTTCATCTCGGCCCACTTTCAACAAAGACCCTCTGATGAATTAACAATCAGGAAGCCCATACACAGACCGGCAGCCCACGCAGGGCCCGCACAGTAGGCTATAAGCAAATCAAAGAATTTCAGACTTTTTCAAACTACTGTTGAAACCAAGGAAAAACTAACAGCAAAAACACAATTTGAATTTGAAATCCAATATCCCATATCCCTTTCACAGAAAAACTGAACTGAAACTCACATTTTCCTTTCAGTTCCTTGTAGAGTATACACAGGATTAAAACAATAAAACACTAATTAAAACAATCTCCACAAAACAATATGACAAGAAAAATGTCTTAATAGTCTTTTCTTCTTGGCATAAAGGTGTAGTATTGTCAGCCCCTTTGTACTTTAAATCATGAAACTCTAAATACAGTGTTAAAAGTATATTTTGGATCACCTGGATTGTCCAGGGTATCTTCTTCTCCACAGCTGCTAAAAATGACATGTACACAGACCAGCATTAATGAGATACGTATCATTAAACATAAAACTAATCACTGACTCAGACTATTGTTGAATAGCTGAATAGAGACTTTGCTGGGGATTCTTAGCTGCTGTGGCAAGCGTATAACTACATTATGGTGTATTAATAGACATCTACTTCTGCTTGTGCTGAGATATACATAGATCAGTAAAATGAAGTGCCATGCACTGTGTGCAGATATTCCTTATTAGTTATATATTATAATGAAATGATTTTCATTACATTTCTAAGTGCCCCGGGTGCATAAAACACAAGGCCAGCGATGGAAGTGTCCCTCTAGAGTGAATCAATTCTCGTATTGGACCCTAAGCGTATGAAAAACAAACACGTCCAATGGAGGTGAGTTTTTATTTATATATTCCAAAATAATGGTCAGAAAAAAAATGTTTCCAGTGCACACGGAGCGCTCTCTAGAACCAAGGCACATGCAGCCAAAGCCATAAGCCTGGTACAGGGTAAGCAATAATGCATGCTTTTGTTCCAATTTCCCCAGCTTACAGGGGAATAAAAAATGTCAAGCAGCATTCCAGTCAAGCAGCCGAATAATTACAGCTGCACTGGGAGCGGCAGGGGGGCCGAGCACCATCTCACAGAAACAAAACAACAACACAGAGATCACAGCCTTCCCTGTCAGTGTGGCGGTGCTAAGGAGCCCCGTCAGGGAATCCATGAATAAACACCACCAGGGCACATTAACTCTGCACCTTCCTCTGACTCCTCCTCCTCCTCCTCCTCCCCCCCTTTCTTCTCATTTAGTGTCCTCCCCATTTTGGGGGTAAGTCTAAGACCCTCTCTCTAAGTAATACGCTGCAACAACCAAACAATAAGTCATTTCAGTCTTATATTTAGACTTAAAATCATACATCTATTACTTTTTTGCTAAATAAGACAATGGGGTAAGATCATTTCACTTGTCAAGAAAAAGGTACCTTAAAACAAGCTAATATAAAAAATAAGATTTTAAGTCTCATTACAAGACTAAACCACTTGTTAAGACAGTAATTTTTTGCAGTGTATTTTACAGTCCTCCTTAGTTTTGAGAACATTGGTATGTTGGTGTGGTCCAACTCAGATAAAAAACGGGTTGCGTTCTGCATAGCTACATTTCTTAAGGCCAAATTTGGATCAAGGTCACTGATGGTGCAAGTGCCATTCAGTCTGAAAAAAATATTTGAGTGTGTGGGCTCAGGCTTATAGGCCAGATATCGCTAAGTCCAGTCTGGGCTCCATTAGCCATCATTGATGGCAGGATTCAGCTGGCTTTGTTCCAGCGGGGTTGGGTGGGAACTCATTCAGGTTTACATGGGTGAGTCAACACTGTATTTGCACGTCTTTGAGTGATTCACCTACAGGTAATCAGGAAACCCTAATTTGACTGTGCTGTTGTGCCATTTGTGATTTGTGAAGTGAGAAGTAGGTGTTCCTGCATGGGTGCAGCTGGTTTAGTGGTACGCCGAGTCAAGAAATAGCCACCTGAAAAGCCGCAATAAAAGACAGGTAGGGAAGACCAGAATGCATTACATGGTCTGTCAGGCCACATCCATTATGACAGACCATACAATGGGATTTATAGGGCAGGAGAGACGATCAAGCCCTGTAAGGATCCTCAGAGGAACCACGCCAGATAGAATGACCCAGGTAACCTTGACCATATTTGGAAGTACCCTTTGATTATGCTGCCCTTGACCTCTGTCTGCCCCCAGCCGTCCCACCATTGCCATCACCTCCACCACCATTACCGTAGCTCTGCCCGTCTCCCACCCATCTGAAGAACCTGATGGGCGACCTGGCCGTACAAGCAATTACACAGCGCAGTACTGACACCAACTGGGCATCCTCGGGCAGGTTTGATGTCTTTTCAGTCTTATCTGGTTTGGCAGCTCGCTCTCAGAATTCCGTTTGAAGTGCAGCATCCTAATGCAAAAATAATTCCGGTTGCCAGGGGTGCTGCGCGTTGCCTCGAAAGGGCTTTATTCGGCCTTATCCTTTCATCGGGGACACTTTCAGGCGCGATGTTGCCGGGGAGCGCTGAAGGAATCGGCCCACTCTCAGGGCTACATCTGCCCGCTCTTCCGAAGATTACCATCAGACCATTTAACCATCAGAGATGGTTCCGATTCGTCAAAGTGAGGCCGTTGATGACGGTAATCACTGCGAGGGGTTTTCTCGGGACAGAGCTCAAACGGCGGCGCTCGCCATCGCGGGGGAAAACGCGGCGGCTTTCTTGACTGAGATGAGGATGACGATTGACAGGACATACGGACCAATCACTGTGCAGGCTTTGATTGGACTTTTCGATCAATCAACCTCAGTGCATCGACTCTGCTGCACTGCAGGACCAGCAGCTATGGAAGACTCGACAATGAATTTGTAGACATGGCACCCAAGGGGGCAGGGCACTGCTTGCTCAGAGAGAGCTCCTCTGGCCTAGTGATTAACTCTAATACTCAATCCTAGTTTGACAAGACCGGATTGCCTAGGGGTGGGGGGCTGTGGAAGACCTACTGCTAACTGCTTTTGCATTTCCTGAAAAAGTTGCCAGTGTGTTTTGTTTAAGCAAACTGCAATCACGTGTTGAGTAAACAAACGCTCGTCTGATTGTTAAAGTCTTCCTCTGGGTAATACAACTTCCAAGACTTAGCACTCCAACTACAACTTTGACAGTGGCTGTGTAAGAATCGCGGCTCTAACCCCTGAGTGTCTTCTGTGAAAAGACATTAAGAAACAGCGGTGATTCCTTGCATTCATTTCAGCTTTATAATATTTAGCTGACAGTACTAAGGATGTCTTAAGACTTATATCTTATGTGTATAATATTTATTATGTTTTTGTAATGATCGATATCAGCGTAAAGGTCTATCCAAGCCTGTGGGAGATGTGCAACTACAGTCAACTGTTTATTGAACCAGGCACTTAAAAATACAATTCATGAACATGAGCTCAGATGAAGGTTAATGATACGTGGTACGTGCTTAGCACCTTACGTGGCTCTCATTCACAGAACATGGTGCCTTGACTTATTCATGCAGCTCATGCATTGATATGGCAGTGCGGTATGTAAGCAGCCCCGTCTTCCATTATGCTGAAGGAATGCTGCAGGAATGTTGGGTTCCATTCGGCTGCTGTGGCATGCGAGTTAGCACCCACTATGGGCCAACAATACCATCATACCATACCTGACAGGAACTGCGGTGACAAATACAGCGTTCTGGATATTAGCGCAGATGCACTACATGACTTCCATCACACACAGTGTGAGAGTAGTCAGCAGCATGAGAGGGTGGGCAACAGTCAATTCAATTCAATTCGCAAATGCTTTATTGGCATGACAAGACGCGTCTTATGTTGCCAAAGCACAGAACAAAGAACACAATTGAACACATAAACACAGATCTAGACAGTGTACAGACATAATATACGCAAATGCACTGACTGGTTGTCCCTCTGTTTATGGCAGGCTGTTACATATTTTGCTGCTAATGCAATGCATATAGTCTCTATATGTCCCCACAGAAGAGTTTGAGAATTGTTACATTACATTACATTACAGGCATTTAGCAGACGCTCTTATCCAGAGCGACTTACACTTTTAGCATTTTTCTTTTACATATTATCCATTTACAGCTGGATATATACTGAAGCGATTCAGGTTAAGTACCTTGCTCAAGGGTACAACGGCAGTGTCCTACCTGGGAATCAAACCTACAGCCTTTCGGTTACAAGGCCAGTTCATTGACCATTATACTACACTGCCGTCCCGTGTGTGACCGCTTCTCTGTCCCCCTCTCTATCTTTCCGTTTCTCTCTCTCACTCCCTTTCTCTCTCCCTCTCCCCTGCACCCTCTTTGTGTATGTAGTTTCAGAGGAAGATGCCCGGAATGCAGCGAGGCCACCAAACGGATTATGACGTGCCGTGAAAGCCCCGGCCGCACCTGTGCCCCGAGAGAGAGACCCTGGAGATGTAGCCTTTTCGTTTGTGAACTATCACGTACTGCGGGGTTGTTCAAAGATAGCACAGTGTGGGCCCTTTACCCCAATTAAAGTGCAAAACTGCATCTTTCCTCATCATGCCTCCCTCTGTGCAGTGACCTCTCTCTGACCCCGAAAGCAGCTCCGCCTTTCACCCTGTCACAGATGGTGATATTGATTCAAATAAGCCACAGCGGGTTAGATAAGTCTTGCAGCTAATGGAATCATGTCCGCAATGCTATTCATGGGGGGGGGGATAGGCAATGGAAGCTAGACCAGTGGCCATTTACAAACAGTAAAATACCAATTTGCTCTTTGAAGCAAATGGCACACTGGGTAATTCACAGGGCTTGTAACCAGAAGGTTGCAGGTGCTTAACCTGAATTGCTTCAGTAAATATCCAGCTGTAATGGTGAGCTACTGTATGGGAGTCCTCCTGGAATGGGGCATATGCTGGGAAAAGAAATGATAATTGTAATAAAATGAGAAAATAATTTTTCCTCAGGAGCAGTAAAATAGTGTGGATGAACCAGTGAAGCTCAGCCTCCCCACATGCGGTGGGGGCTGCCCCTGTAATAGTTTAGACTTTGTTGGGTCGTACATATTTATTTGTGCTCTTCCTGAGGTGGTCAGGGTGAAAGGGCCTTTCATTTGTTTGTATAACTGAAAAGACCATAAAAAAAGAATACCCTTAAGAGCCCTCTTCCAAATTTTGTTAATTACGTTTTATATTTGAAACATTTTTTGGGAGCTATTTAACAAAATTATACAATAATCACAGTTACCTCTGATCCAATGTACTAAGGCATAATTTTGCTCTTCACATACGAGCAGTAGCACCCTGAGCAGTTGTCCTGGCAACGGGAAACCTTGAGAAAAGCAAGCGCTATCCCAAGCATAAGTCCAAGGGCTCAAAGGAAAAAATGATTCCATGTACATGATTACTATACCTCTTTTCCAATCAAGATCATCCAGAAATGTTCTATTTTAATTCCAAATTTCATATTTCGGTTGTTATGAAAAGAAGGCTGTTTTTTCCTCTGCTTCCTCTCAAGGGAGATTTCCACAAAACGCTCTGAAACACCCAACCATAGGACTACAACTCATATGAATTTGCCAGGGCTTTATTAGCTTGTCTGTGATGTTTTTATTTACTGCTGTATCATAGTCATCTGTATTTGTTTCTTACCATGAGCTTAAAACTGTAAAGCACGGGTAGGACACCCCAGTCCTGAAGTGCCGGTGATGTTTCTGGTTTTTGTTCCATCTGAGCATGACCACAAGAGTTTGATGAAAAAAAAGCTTTTGGTTAAAAGCTTGATCCTGAATATTCTGTACGGTGAAACGCTGAGTGCCTCCCAGCACATGGTCACCTGCATTCATTACACCTGGGGCCACATGTATAAACTGTGCTGAGCAGAAAAATGCCCTCAGAAAGCCGCGTAAGCGAGTTTCTACGCAAAAATTCTGAATATAGCACGTGCTGTGAGAATCTGCATACCTCTGCACACGATGGACACCATACGTACGCAATGTTTGGAGTCCGTGTGATATGGCGACACCGTGACTGAAAGGCAGAGGTAGAAAATGCAAAACCTTTTTTAAGCAGATTTCTGACTTTCACCCTGAGCATTCTTTTACGCATTCTTTTACTCAGAGTTTAACGCATGTGGCCCCAGATTAATTAAAATGCATCCAGTTATGTAGTTATAGGTTTTATTGGAGCAAAAACCAGGACCGTCTCTGGCACTCACGGACCAGGCTTGCCTACCCCTGCTGTAAAGCAACCATTTTGCATTTCTCTGCATGTTTTAATTTCATTTATGTAGTCCATTTTCTCACGATGTCACTCTCTCTTTATATATTCATCATTCTCTATGTACTGTGTTCCCAGCCGCCGTTACCCTGACTTTGCAATACTTCCTCATTAACCTACATGCCCTACAACTTGCTTGCAATCACATTTGAAGCGTAACCCTTCCGAAGCCTGTGCTGAACAATGCGTTGTGCTGCGCAATAATTCAGTAATGGAGGGTGCTAAACAGAATTTGATTGATTGATTGCTTTAAGTTGCAGCACTGACAGGCTTGTTTCCTGTGACGCATAAAAGAGGACAGCTGAAGTGCTGGAGTTTAACGGGTGTGATTTCACACCACCGGACCAGAAACATGCAGTGCTGTGGCTGAATGCTAGCAGGACACAATGACTGCAGCAACCAGTTACACCCACAATAGGAGGGAAACGCCTCAGTGACTTTGCAAAAGGACTGTGTTTCTTGAAATAATGATTGAAAATAAAAACATTCAAAGTGACAGATGTGCCAGAAAACATACTACATTGTCACATGATGCTTTTATGTTAAGGCAGTTCGATGCATTAGATGCAAAAATACACCGGTATTTGACATGGTCTTCTGAAGCAAATGTCAAGTCTTTACCTATAAGTTGTGAATTATTTTTTTCTTTAAATGATTACTATATATGAAAAACCCAACCTGCTATGAGTATATATACAGTGAGCACCATCATTCATTGGACAGTGACACATCTTTTGTTATTTTGGAATACAGAGCAAGGAATCCGAGACCATTCCTCTTTACAGAATCTCTCCAGATCATCCAGGTCCTCTCTTGTGCACTCTCCTCTTCAGCTCAGCCCACAGGTTTTCAATGGGGTTTAGGTCAGGGGACCTAATGGTCATGGCAGAAGCTTGATTTTGTGTTCAGTTAACAATTTTTGTGTTGATTTGGATGTATGTTTTGGATCATTCTCCTGCTGGAAGATCCAATGACGACCCAGTTGTTACATGTTAGAACACTGGTATGGACCCAAACGCAAGACTCTGAGGCAAACTCCGGTATACAAGCAGACCATGCAAAGGAACAGGGAAGGCTATGGTGAAGGGCTGGAAACGGGGTTGACGAAACTAAATGGGCTGGGCAGGTGAAGGGGCAGGAGCGAGCAGGAGCAGGAAGGAGGCTGGACGGGCGAAATAGCAGCGAAATGCAAACAGACAGAATGGCCGGGCAATGTCTAGACAGGGCTGAGACAAGCAACGAACTGGCAGTGAGTGAATGAAGCTGGGGAGTTAAATAGAATGAGGAACAGGTGAGAGTGCTGATAGAATTATTAAGGTGCATGCAGAATGTTAGCAGAGGGAGAGAGTGATAGGCTAAATGATAACGAGGAGAAACGAGGAACAAAACGGGGAACCACGCCCAGCCTGCACAAACACGGAACAAGACAGACAGGTTGAACTGAAAAACACGACATGAAACAAGAGGAATGGGAAAACAAGAGAAATGAAAGGAAGGTGGAAAGAGGGAAATGGCAGATCTTACACCAGTTTTAGTTTCTTGGCAGAGTTCATGATGCCATGTACCCTAACAAGGTCCGCGGGTCCTTTGGAGGAAAAACAGCCCCACAACATCACGGAACCTCCACCATACTTAATAGTGGGGATTAGTGGGACAGATTCTTTTCGGTATAGCCACCCTTCTTTTTACGCCAAACCCACCTTGAGTGTTGGTTGCCGAAAAGATACATTTTCATTTCATCTGACCATAGAATACGGTTCCAGTCAAAGTTCCAGTAACGTTTAGCAAACTCCAGGCACTTACATTTGTGGTGAAATGACAGGCTTTTTTCTGGCATGCCTTCCAAATTATTTGTTGGCATGGAGGTGACGTCTAATGGTAGTTTTGGAGACTTGATGACCCCAAGATGCTACTTTCCTCTGTACTTCTCCAACAGTGATCCATGAGAATTTTTTTTGCCTCTCTTACCATCCTCCTTACTGTGCGTGGGGCAAAATAACTTTCCTCTTCCAGGAAAGTTTGTAACAGTTCCAGTTGCTTTGAACTTTTTAAACGTTGCCCTAACGGTAGATATGGGCATTTTCAGGTGAGTATCTATTTTTTTTTATAGCCATTCCAGACTTATGAAGCTCAACACACTTTTCCCTCATTTGATTTGTGTGTTTTCTTATCTTTCCCATGTTGATGTATGAATAAGGGAATATGGCCTCTGTGTCACCTCATATTTATACCCCAGTGAAACAGGAAGTCGTGGATTACTGCTTGAAAGTTCCTAAACACTCTGATCAACTTTAAAAAGTAAAATATAAATGAAAAAATGCTTCAGTTAGATTTTGTTCATAAGATAATTGTGGCACACGTGGTTTTGTTAAAAATTATAATTTCTTGATGAGGGATTTTTTTTTTCTCAGAATAAATTTACTTCAAGTAAAGGTTGGATTTTTTTCATTTTAAGCTAATTCACCAAAAGGTGAATTTTTTATAACCCTTTTTACTCATCTTTACCAGGGGTGCCAATAATTGTGGAGGGCACTGTATATATATATATATATATATATATATATATATATATATATACTTGTAAAATATGCCACCAATGCCCTATTTATTTTATACAACACATTTTTAATCGTTTAAATCATTTGAGATAAGCTATGAGCCACTGCTTTCTCCTTGAGGGGTATACCTACAAAAGAGGCAAAAAGAAGGTTTTTTTTTCCCAAAAGAGCCAACACAGAGGAGAAAATGTACATCCCAGGCAATTCTGTATATCAGTGTTGGATATAGTGGTACAGAGCAATTTCCTGAGCTTTAAAGCTACCAATCAGTTGTCCATTTTCTCACAATAACTGCACTCCAGAGCCATTCCGTGAGTGCAAAGTAAACGCGAATGTAGGTGGAAATGAATTATTTCCATCTCCCAAAAACAACATGGTTATGTCAAAGCACCTGCGCTCAATTTTAAATGACTCAGCCATACATTCAAAGGCTATTCTTTTAGCATCTGGATAAAGCACCCATTCCACTCTCTCATCCAACTGGGTTCACAAGCATAAACAAACCTCTGATGCATGAACAAACACAATGCTAGCAGTCTCTCACTGATGCCAGTGCCGCTCCGCTCACTGATAGGAGGAGAGGTGAACATTTTTGAGAGAGGGCAATTAAGTGCTCTTCTTTCTGGATAGTTTTCATCATTTTAAAGACCCAGGAATGGCTAGGGGCTAAATGAACACTGATCATGGTAACTCTGATATTTATTAGTTGATGGTTTTGGCAGCTGAGCTCACTGTATTTTATTTATCGCAAGGCATTCATGTTGATGGTTTTGTAGCCTTGTAATAAAATGAATTGTGCAGTGCCGTTCTAATAAACTGAGAAAATATGGGGGCAATAAATTATGTAGAAAAAAGTTGTAAATAATGAATCATACCGACTGCTCCCAGGTCAATGAAATCGTAAAACTCTCTTTCCTCTACAATCAGTCAGAGATAAGGCTGTCTTGCCAACTGTCCCCTCTGCAAAGGCATACTGCAGCAGTTTACCTCCCCCACACACTCCTCCCACCCCCAAACAACAGTGGATTGTAGAAATTTCTACATTTAACATAATTGAAGTATAGTGAAATTCGACGTTGGAAATATTGTTTTCACAGATATTTGATTCGAGGAACATTTTTGTTATGCAAAACAGAAATCTCTCACTCTCTCTCTCTCACTCCCCCCCCCCCCCTCTCTCTCTTTCTGTCCTACCTTTTTCCCCTCATAGCCACTAATGTGCTTTTCTGTGTGATTTGGAATGATTTACAATAGCACTTTCTGGTGCTAGATTACACAGTGCAATGCATACTTTAATTAGACTGTGTTTTTGTGTAGAGTCCATTTGTGAATTGAAGCCATTTAAAAAGCAGCTCAGCTGGAGCTGCCCTAAGTGATCGCTGGTGTTTATAGAAAAAAGGCCTCTTTTTACATAGCCTCTGCCAATGAATTCCATATGAGCCAAATTTAGATTATTTTTAACACTGTATTGGTGATATACTGTGGCTTGATTAAAAATTAAATAAGCTTGTTTTAAATGTTTATTTTTAACAGAACTGTTTCTCTAATCAACTATAGAAGTGTGAAAATCCAAATAATATCATAACAGCACCTGTAATGCATTATATCCTCCTGAGACCCAGCAGGAAAAAAGTTAACGTATTTTATTTTTTGGCACAATAAAAAAAAAGGTCTTTGATGACAAAAATATGTTGCAGTGAAAATGTTTTCAGAAATATAATTTATTTTATTTTTATTGAATGTCCCTTGTAGTGTAGGTTTCAGCATAGTAGAATATAAGTTATTGACCAGAGACTCATGTCCCCTACAGGGGACACAAATGAATTACCGGGTCTTGGGAGGATATTGGAAATTAGAAGAATTTGAGCTTATACAATTCAATTCTCTAATTGGCCATTGAGAGAATGCAGGACTTAGTCTAAGCAATTTTAAATGTAGATTTCAGGAATGTTGACAGCCATAATTTTAAGGCAAAGAAGCAAAACTATATCAGTGGTTCACACCCAGTGAAATTCAAGCACTTCATGAACATGGAAGAATTACTATGACGCTGTGCTTTCGCACTGACCGAATGACGCGTACAGAATATTCAGCTAAGCATGGATACAGGAATAAGATTAGGTTATTCCTTTCATGATGCACGTAAACGGCATTATTGGAGTATGGCCCAGAATAAAGATCATTATATTATTTTTTACAATAATATAATATGTAAAAAAAAATGCAAAAAATGCTAAAAAGTTGTGTAAGTCGCTCTGGATAAGTGCGTCTGCTAAATGCCTGTAATGTAATGTAATGTAATTATTCAGAATATGGTGTGCATGTAAACGTGGTCAATCATGTCATTGATTTACATTATCAAGGTTGCTTGTTAGCATTATGCCATTTGCTCCCTTTGCTCATGCTAACTCATTTCCATTGACTGCAGCCTATAGTCCATGCATGTCAGTCTATGACAGAGTCTGTGTAACTGACATCATTCTGCCTCTAACGCAAGGGAAAAAGCCTAAAAGGCTTCCAGCTATGTTGCTGTGTGTGAAAGCTTTCATTTAAAAGCCAGTATTTCACTCATTTCACATCAATGCACATTCATGACTTGGCTATCATGTGTTATTAGACTCTACATACCACTGTGCAAGTAGACTGAATGGTAAGTGATTGGTGAAGAAAGAGTAATAATTGAGCACAGAAGGAAAATTGCCTATGGTTCTGATTAAATATGATAAAATTGTGAATTACTTCCTAATTAGCTTGAGTACTTGGCCCCCCTGTTAATAGTTATTGTCACCTGACTGTTGCAAATTCTGAGTAGATATGAAATTAGTCTACTCCTGTAATTTTTAAACATAATTCTGCTGATAATCCAGTCGTGCTTGCATTTAAATGTAAAAGTGTATTTTATCTGAGCGAAATACAGAATTAAAAGTCAAGAAGTTCAAACAATAAAAAATTAAAAATAATTCAATTTGAGTTGAATTTCTATGCAAGACATTCTCATCTCTCAAGCACTATGGGGAATGTAGGCATTGAAGCACAAATAAACAACAATTAATGTGCACAAATTAGAGTGTTTTTAACACTGATATAATGCACACACAAAATAAATTTTCAGTAGGAGTAATCTTTTTTTGACTTTTCTTATAATCAAAGGACATATGGTTTGACAAATACAGTGCCCTCCACCACTCCATTATTGGCACCCATGGTAAAGATGAGTAAAAATGGTTATAAAAAATTCACCGTTTGGTGAATTAGCTTAATCTCACACTGAAGAAATGAGAAAAATTCAACCTTTAATTGAAGTAAATTTATTATGAGAAAAAAAAATCCCTCATCAAGAAATAATTATTTTTAACAAAACCACGTGTGCCACAATTATTGGCACCCCTGCATTTATATATAGAATAAAGTAATCATTTTAAATATTTTGCATGCCATGACCTCCTAATGTCTGTGACTCAACAACTTCAAAAGACTCTTGATATCTTATTTTCTGGTACTCTTACAAGCGATACTATAATGTAATTTGAATGGATCTCTATGGGAATTGGGGGGTGGGACTAGATTTAGCTGTAAATTTCACTGGAACAGTATGGAACACATGGTTGGCTAAATGGCTCTAAGTCATCAAGGGTCTGACGTATCAAACAAGCCTTAAACCATCACTCTGCTGCTAGACATACAATAGATATGGCTGGATAACTTGAAGGGTTTCTTCTCCTGACTTATTTTTCCATAGAGTTCAATAGGAAAATTTGTCAGGAGAAACAACCATTAAAGTGATCCATCCATATCTACTGCATGAGATATGGCAGAGTGATGGTTTGAGACTCGTTTGATACCTCAGACAGACCCTTGATGACTTGCAGCCATTTTACCAACCATGTATTCCATACGGTTCCAGCATAATTGACAGCTAAATCTAGTCCCACCCCCCAGTTCCCATAGAGATCCATTCAAATGCAGAGAGGTATCGCTTGTAAGAGTACCAGAAAATAAGATATCAAGAGTCTTTTGAAGTTGTTGGGTCACAAACATCAGGAGGTCATGGCATGCAAAGGATGTGTGACCAAATATGAAAAATGATTACTTTATTCTATATATAAATGCAGGGGTGCCAATAATTGTGGCACACGTGGTTTTGTTAAAAATAATTATTTCTTGATTTCTTTTTTTTCTCATAATACATTCAATTACTTCAATTAAAGGTTGGATTTTTCGCATTAAAATTCTCTGCATCCATACAACATAGATAGGTGAAAATAAATGTAAATGAATTGTGCAATAAAAACTTGGAATCGGGCACAGAGGCATAATAAAAACCAAAATATGAAAACTATTTTGATTACACTATACATCTACCGGCACCTGATATGAATAGCCCAAAGCCCTTATTTAAACAGGTTGTGAAAACCACAGTAAAATTGTCAGATGTGACTGTAGCTGTCCTCTCTTTCACTGTTTGCAAAAAGGTGAATTTATTGTCAAATTACCCAAGAAGTCCTGCTGAGAAAATACACAACTGCAAACGAGGGGTTAGCTTAGGCAACAGAGATTTGCAGTTAGGTAAATGTACACGGGTTGGAAAAGATATCCATAAATCTGTTGAATTGTATCAATTTTATAGTCCTTTGTAACTTCTATCACAGTTAAAATGTCTGTTAAAAAGTTAAAATGCTGGGAGGGATGAACTCAACCATTACTGATACGTGGCAGCCATTTTGAACCAGAAATACATATCCCTTAAATCACCAACTGTTGTGTTCTGAAAGGAATTATTAATGTATTCAAACTATGGCTTTATTCATCTATGGCCAAACAGAAAGCCAGGGAATTCGACCAAAATACTGAGGCACCCTACTGGAAAATGCCACGGGATATTTAATGTCTACCATGAGTGAGGACCTTGGTTTAACCTCCAAGATACAATATTTCCTGCAGCACCATGTCCGCATCATTGGAGCATTTTTTTTATTTGGTCCAGAGGGAAGATGAGTAACCAAGCCACAATTTTTGCAGGTTTTTTGCCGTGTTTCAGTATTTCCGTGCTTAATTTAAGCCATTGATTGACTAGAATACATACAATTATGTTTCAATGGCCTAACCTAGCGGCTGGTTAAAATTAAACCACAAACAAATCTTCAAATGATGTGGCCCTCCAGGGGTGGTATACTACGAAGGAAGCTTAACATACCCAGGGGTTCTTTGTATTAGCTGGTTTGACAAAACCAAACAACCGCAAAAGGGCTTAACCAGTATTATGGAGGTGATTATCAACTTGCTAAGTGAACACAGGCTTTGTTAATCAAGATCTGCGTGTTCCCATAAAAGGGGCGGTGTCTGCAACAATGAGTCTATAGCAGTACAGCATGGACCGTACTCGAGCAGAGTATTTCTATCCTGAGGAAAAAAGACTGATACAGACAGATATAATGGACGGATACAAAGAAAATAAAACAATCTTAATGGCAAAAAGAAACACTGTTGCCACCATCAAAGCCAGTAAGGAGCATTGGCACACAAAAAAAATAGCGAATCGTGTGCATTCTTTTGTTAATACCTTATTTACCTTACCACTCATAATGAATAATTCCCCACCCTCACTAATCTTTCTAGAGTGTATTTCTAATGTGACAACTGCACATTCTAGAGCTCCTAAACTATTAACTTGATACAGTAGTTTCAAAATATTAGGAGGACAGTAGTTAGTTAATATTATTAGGAGTAGTTTCTGAAACAATCAAACTAAAGATGTTCATAAACTCAAGAATTATTGGACTCAGGCCTATCACTATCCCATAATCAAAGGATAAGTGGATATGGACACGTAAGGCTCCAGCAGCTTGCAGTACTGTATTCCCTCCATTAAGAATCTATATCTTTTGCGTATCCTCGGGAAAAGACAGTGGATTTTATCGGTCTCTAAATAACACTCACACTGCGAAGACACCCCCTCACTATTCCCACCTGGAGAAGCCTATTTCCAAAGGAGCTGATTGGTCAAAAGGTGGTGCTTTATGTTTCAATACGTTAGCCTGAACATAACCTTCCCCAGACCAGGTTAGCTGTGCAGCATAAGTTACCATGGTGCAATACTCCAATTAAAAAGAGAGGCAGCTTTGTGGTATAGAAAACCCAGGGATAAAGCTTAAATTAGCTCGCTAACCCCTAAATCTCGCTTCGTAGTATACCCCCCTGGACTTCCGTTGCATCTCTACACCAAACCCAGCCCTGCTTAGCTTCAGCCAACAGACAGGAGCAGTGTAGCTACTGTATTTCAGAATTAGTGCTCTTCCAGTCTTCATGAGCCATAAATGTTGGATTGTTTTTTTAAAGCAATATTTCATAAATCATAACCTTCAGCAAAAGGTAGATGAATGCAGCAATAAATCCATTTGCTCCTCTGGCCCAAAAGATTTCTTGGGATCAGATATCATTAACGAGGCTGAAAATGACTGAAATATACAGAGTCATTGTGGACCCTGTCACACTTGCTTTGCTCCTCTAATGATTGCTGTGTCTCCCCCCCCCCCCCCCCCCCCCATTGGGTTAATTGCCTACAGATACTGGTAATTATCGGCATGATCATATTTGAGTTAGCATGAGGCTTACCTATTAAGCACCTTTAATTGTAGTGTGTGGTTACAGGGGTTGCCAACTGTTTTTTTTTCTCCAGTCAAATTAGTCACTGGATTCCTGCTGACACAAGGGATTGAAAAGCTAGCTGGCATTTTGGCCTTTTTTCCTCATAAATTGCATAAATCGTTTTTTTTTTTAATATTCCTGTGTTTAACACTGATGTTCTTCACGTTTCTAAGTAACTCTTAAAGATGATCCACATATTATGCAAATGTATGATATGAATGGGAATGCTTCAAAACTACGTGAGGAGCTGTCATGATTCTTTAACACATAACCATAACTATAACAATGGCCAAGACTATCCTTATGGATATAAATATTTTATCATGGATCAGATCCTACAGACCAATTGCCATTAGTCCGCTATTTCCAGTACAAAACATACAAACCAATATGGGCTCAATAAATGAAACTTAGAATCATATATAGACAATTATTTTATGACTACAACAAAAAATAAAATATTTAATTTAATCATTGAGGAAAATATATCAAAGATGTAGTGGAATAGAGTGGCATTAAAATTTTCAGTAACTTTCAGAGGGCAAAGTACTCATGTCTCAAGCATTCTAAAAACAGACACTTACAAAACAATTTTGCCAATCAATTATTAATAGTAAAAATCCATTGGGGACAAAAAGGTTGTATTTCCATGATTGAATTTTTTTCGATCATAAAGCATGCACTAATGATATTATTACAATTATTTGAGTTTTTTGAAATATATTTGTTACAATAAATTTTGTTTTTGTCCTCCTAATATGCAATGTCATATCTTGTCTTATAAGCCCATATCATCCTCCATGAATGTGCCAGAGAGCAGACAGGCACGCACTCTCCTCTGCAACATGAACTGTCTGCTACTGCTTCCTTTCACCCCACAGTGCAGTGTATATTTTAGGTCATTGTGATGCATGCATGGTGTATCGAGTTGTGTCAAAGTCAGACAAACATGAGTCAGATGAGCATTCATCATTTAGACTTGGTGCCAAAGTCAACCAAACAGTACTCAGACACAGATCTGTCATTCAGGCTCTGTATCATTCAACTCAGACGAACCAAAGTCATTCAGCCGCTATATGTACCCCCCCCCCCCCCCCCCCCCCCCCCGGGACTCTAATGAACCCGCCAAACCCTCCAAAAAAGATCAACTGGATTTGTGCAGTTTGTATTACATTAGATGGCTAATACAGGCTAATGTAATGAAAAGGTAGCCAAGTTCACAAAGTAGAGTGGCTTTTTAAAAAAGTTCCCCCCCATGATAGGCAACTGCGTACCTGTCACATGGTTATTTCAGCACCGCTGGCAGTGATCGCCGCATCATATTACAATGAGGAAAAAGCAGCTTAGAGGACAAATTCAGAGCGCAGTGCCTGCTCCTGTTCAAGCCATATTTCTCATGTTCTGCTTTTGCTGGTATTGTCTAATGTGTCCTTACATTTTTGCTGCAACCAGGGGTTGCGTTAACCAAATGCCATCTGTAATTTCTGCAAATGTGTTAAATACTAACTGACTGCAATAGCCTAAAAAGTATCTGTGAACAGTCTATTGTAGCCTACTTCTAGCCACGCCTTGCTGTGGTGCTGTCATTGTGATTGGAGCTCCTCCTCCCTAGTGTAGATTCTTCTAGTTATCGGAGTTGCATCGTTCTCTCACGTGTCATAAATTTAGCCGTTTTTGTTTATTTAAATAAACATTTTATTTTAAAGGCAATTGATCGCCCACAATTTTATTTTCAACACTGAGCAAGGACAGTGTTTTTTTGAATAAACATGTTCCGCACTTTGTCATGTAAGGGTATCTCATGTCCTGGACTTTTCACATGTTCTTGTTCCCTCACTTGCGTGTCTAATCAGAAAAGAATCCATTGAAGGAGTGCGGGAAATTACAAAACTGAGACTTCTTTCCTGGTCGAGCTAGCTGCAACGCAGCTGTGTTCTTTATTTATAAACCTCATTCAACCCAAAGAACACGTCATAGAAGTTACCGTCTATGACGTAGCCGCGTTGACAGTAGGAGGTGAATTATATATGTATGTCCCAGAGGTAGCCGCCACACCATGCTTATTTTGTCAAGGCTGGAAAAAAAATTCCTCTCGGATTTTATAACGGAAACGGTTATAACAGAAACTTAAACAGAATGTAACAGGCTAATATTGTTACAGAAAATAACAGAATATTTACCATTATGTCAATTTGCACGGGATTGCTATAACCTGGGGTTAGGCCTATTTATACAGGGCATTTAACAGTCGATAAAACATGCCGGAATTCAACATGGGTGCGAGCAGTCCGCAAAAGTTACTGACATGCCAGATTCGGACGGGACTAAAATAATGGAGACGGAGATGTTCCAATAATAATTACCCACATCCCCGTAAAACATATCACAGGGCTTGAGCGTTAATGTGCCTTATTTTGTTACGAAAGAAATAATGAAAAGTTAGCCACTGTTACATTTTAATACATGGACAACTTTTATATTTTGCTTCTTTTTTTTTTTCCTGCTGTACCGAAAATGTAGGCTACCGTTAAGTCATAAACATTGAAGTGTTCATTTATTTTTCATGTTCACTTCTGGAGTTAATTTTCATAGACTAAATACATGCATTTTTTTGTAGGCTAGTCTTTTTTTTAAAATCATCTATCAAGCCCGGTTTAGGCCGGTGCTGGGGTGGTCTATTCTCCTCGTGGCCGATAGGGGCCCTGCTTGTCCATTTAACACTACAGTTCAATCATGCCTTCAAAAATTGCCTCAAATAAAAAAATTATAAATAGCCTAATAATTTTTATCAGACCAGGGCACCACAGGGGCTGCAGGGGTGTGTGTGTGCTACACCAGTTATCCAGCTGTACAAATCTCCTGTAATGTAAGAGTGCTGGATTTATTCAAAATACACCCTCCAAAACTGCAAGCTCAAAAAGAAGTTGAAGAATTAGCACTAAATTATGATGAAAACCTGGCATGTTTCCAGAACTGACAATATGGAAGCATTCAGATGTATGAAAGGCATAACAGAGGTTGGATGAGAAGAGTAGCTATAGTGGTTGATAACGGGGGTAGGTGTACTGAAATAAAGTGTGACATTACGTGTTAATCCATGGTATATTTCTGTATTTCGAGGTGTTTCTCACTGTTTGCAGTGAAGGATTTGGGGGAAGTGGGAGTCCTGACAGCTTGTGAAATGGTATGTGATTCTTTCAATTTGAGAAATAGCACAATAAAAGCTTGAAAACCACAAATTCCAAGATTACATTTGTCTTCCTGTGAGAAAGATATACAGTAGTCAAGTCATTAATTGAAGGGGGATTCTGCAGCGACAATAACCGGCAATGTCAGCGTATTTTCTTCAAGTAAGTTTTAGTTTCCAGTAAAACAATGGGAATCGTGGAGGACTTTAAGGTTGTGATCCAAAGGTCCAGGGATGGGCAGAAAGTTTGAAGCTCACCAGCCCTAGTGGCTAGGGGATGTATTGCAACTGTAATAAAATCATTATGGCAAAAAGCAAGCTTGGTCATTGAAGCCATTACAAAGTACAAAATTACACTGCCGTGATAATACTATTTTAGACAACATCTGGAGACATTTATTTGTACTATATACAGTCTATTTCCAGTGAATGTTTTGAAGCTCACAAGGCAATGCATGAGCTGATGTACATGTATGTGGCATGAGCTGATAGAGTGGGTGTGCATGTACAGTGGGGCAAAAAAGTATTTAGTCAGTATTTAGAAGTTACCAATTGT
Source organism: Synaphobranchus kaupii (assembly GCA_029718625.1). Lineage (NCBI taxonomy): Eukaryota > Metazoa > Chordata > Actinopteri > Anguilliformes > Synaphobranchidae > Synaphobranchus > Synaphobranchus kaupii. The sequence continues at coordinate 21,692,021 of CM056376.1, read as the reverse complement.
GCAAGTTCTCCCACTTAAAAAGATGAGAGAGGCCTGTAATTTTCATCATAGGTATACCTAAACTATGAGAGACAAAATGAGAAAAAAAATTCCTGAAAATCACATTGTCTGATTTTTAAAGAATATATTTGCAAATTATGGTGGAAAATAAGTATTTGGTCAATAACAAAAGTTCATCTCAATACTTTGTTATATACCCTTTGTTGGCAATGACAGAGGTCAAACGTTTTCTGTAAGTCTTCACAAGCTTTTCACACACTGTTGCTGGTATTTTGGCCCATTCCTCCATGCAGATCTCCTCTAGAGCAGTGATGTTTTGGGGCTGTCGCTGGGCAACACGGACTTTCAACTCCCTCCACAGATTTTCTATGGGGTTTGAGATCTGGAGACTGGCTAGGCCACTCCAGGACCTTGAAATGCTTCTTACGAAGCCACTCCTTCGTTGCCCGGGCGGTGTGTTTGGGATCATTGTCATGCTGAAAGACCCAGCCACGTTTCATCTTCATTGCCCTTGCTGATGGAAGGAGGTTTTCACTCAAAATCTCACGATACATGGCCCCATTCATTCTTTCCTTTACACGGATCAGTCCGTCCTGGTCCCTTTGCAGAAAAACAGCCCCAAAGCATGATGTTTCCACCCCCATGCTTCACAGTAGGTATGGTGTTCTTTGGATGCAACTCGGCATTCTTTCTCCTCCAAACACGACGAGTTGAGTTTTTACCAAAAAGTTCTATTTTGGTTTCATCTGACCATATGACATTCTCCCAATCCTCTTCTGGATCATCCAAATGCTCTCTAGCAAACTTCAGACGGGCCTGGACATGTACTGGCTTAAGCAGGGGGACACGTCTGGCACTGCAGGATTTGAGTCCCTGGCGGCGTAGTGTGTTACTGATGGTAGCCTTTGTTACTTTGGTCCCAGCTCTCTGCAGGTCATTCACTAGGTCCCCCCGTGTGGTTCTGGGATTTTTGTTCACCGTTCTTGTGATAATTTTGGCCCCACGGGGTGAGATCTTGCGTGGAGCCCCAGATTGAGGGAGATTATCAGTGGTCTTGTATGCCTTCCATTTTCTAATAATTGCTCCCACAGTTGATTTCTTCACACCAAGCTGCTTACCTATTGCAGATTCAGTCTTCCCAGCCTGGTGCAGGTCTACAATTTTGTTTCTGGTGTCCTTTGACAGCTCTTTGGTCTTGGCCATAGTGGAGTTTGGAGTGTGACTGTTTGAGGTTGTGGACAGGTGTCTTTTATACTGATAACAAGTTCAAACAGGTGCCATTAATACAGGTAACAAGTGGAGGACAGAGGAGCCTCTAAAAGAAGAAGTTACAGGTCTGTGAGAGCCAGAAATCTTGCTTGTTTGTAGGTGACCAAATACTTATTTTACCGAGGAATTTACCAATTAATTCATTAAAAATCCTACAATGTGATTTCCTGGATTCTTTCCCCCCATTCTGTCTCTCATAGTTGAAGTGTACCTATGATGAAAAATTACAGGCGTCTCTCATCTTTTTAAGTGGGAGAACTTGCACAATTGGTAACTTCTAAATACTGACTAAATACTTTTTTGCCCCACTGTATGTGGCATGTAACCACTAGAAATGAGCACATAGCAGTGTCCTGGACTGAGCAGAAGGAGGCCTTTTAGTTGTGTACACATATCTGATGAAGCAAATGTACTTTAGTGGAGCAAGTCTGCGTGATTCCTCCTCCAATGCTATAAATATTTTGGATTTTACTGATTTTATTTTATCGATATTACTAGTACTGTTATTAATATTTTGTTATCAGCATTAGTATTTTTGATGATGATGATAAAATAATTCAATTATTCATTAATGAGGATTTGGTAATAACTTTAATTTCTTTATTTTTAATTTACTTTAAGATGGCAATATTAATGTTGATTTTGTGAACTGTATCATAACTTGTGTAAATGTTTTCATACCCAGCATCTTTTGCATTGTACTGTAAATATTTAATTTATTAACTATTAAAGTTAAAAAATACTCTGGAGAACATTTCCTGGAGGTAAATTTTTTTATTTTTTTTATTATGGTGATATTTCTGTGATGAGAATGTTCGTCAAATTGTCTGAGAGCTTATTTATTGTTTAGATAATGTCTCTAATGTTAGAGAAAAAATTTTCCAGGCCACACACATTTACTGGTAACATTCTCTGATGAGAATTAAGTACTTATATTTTTAAGCACTCTTACCAGAGAGGAATACGTCTCACAGTGATATAGTTCTTGCAATAGTGCTTTTCATTGGGTATCATGCGTATAACCCACAACACAGTCCCTCATATCGCAATATACCATTTGGTAGCACTAAGACAGGGTAATGTTTTGGCAAGCGTCTTCTCAACAACAACTCTGTGTAAGCAGGAGTTCAGCTTCATTGATGGCACCGCACAGCTGATTATGTTAACTGATGAATCTCCTGACAATGTTTTGCTACTCTCCAACAAGCTGGATATGACATAGCTCAAGAGCTCAAAGGTACATTTCAACTGTTATACTCTGCCCATTGAGTCACATACAGTTGTTCATCAACTTTTCTTCTAACGAGGAATAACATGTATTTGGGTTTATAAACAAACCAATTGCAAATCAGAATCATAAGCAAAGATGCAAGTAGATTACCTCACATACACTGTATTAGTATGCTAAATATATAGCAGTCAAATATTAAATGGGTGGTCCACTATGCCATGCCTATAGCTTTTTATTGCTCTAAATTCCCATTAAACTTGTAAAACGTAATGAGTATAAAACCCTATATGGCTGATCAAATGTTGTATTTATATATTGAGAAACCGAGACTAAAACACCAAACAAATAAATTCAGCTCTATAGACTGAGCAGGGAGAGGGCTCAGGTTTCAGAAAGTTGAGCCACCTTTTTGATGCTTTGGAGAGAACAATCTGACAATTTAAAAAAAAAGGGAGGTAGGCAAAACATCAAGAACACTACTGCCCTCATGAATAAAAGAATATGGAAACGTGAAATCCGAGCAGGAATTCAGTGGCCACACGGAGGATAAATAAAACATGCACCACGGAGGGCGTCCAGCGTATGACTTTATAAAATCTTCATCTCCTGTTCTCCTCCAAATGTGGCTCCTTCATACCAATTTCAATGAAATGAAAAAAACAGTTACGGGCGTAAAAATTAAAGCACAGGGCCGTACCCATGGGAACGCCTGCTTCAGCCCAGAGTTGTTTCGGTTCTCAGTGTTTACCCTTTCCTTGTTCTTTGCTCTGGCATATACAGAGTGCATTGAACAGGGGGGACTACAGCTTGAACTGAGAGGATTATTACCATACCCTGAAAAACTGCATATATTTTAACACAGTAAGGCAAAATAAATAAAGGTTAATCTGGGAGCATGTGTGTGTATATGCCATGTGTGCCAAGCAGTGTACATCAACCCCCCCCCCCCCCCCCCCACCCCCCCCACCCCACCCACCCACCCACTGCCAGGAAAAAAATATATGACACGGTCAGAAAAGTACATCTGTTTAGCACATGATAGTTGGCATCAATTAGCACAGGCTGTGTGAGAGAGACACTCTGATGTGTTTGTCACTCACACATGGAGGATGTCTTACCTCCTCTGTTGGCACATTTCCCTGCATGCATTCTGACAAGCTATACTATGGGGATCGTCCCGACTGCGGAGTTTTTCCACCTTAGCTCCTCAGTGGTGGAATGAACTTCCCATTCCCCTACGCTCTACTCGAACCCTGCCTGCATTCCGTCGAGGCCTGAAGACACACCTCTTCAGACTTCACCTTGACTGATATTCTAAGCTAGGAATATCAGTTCCCTGTGTTTACTAGTTCCCTGTGTTTTCCTGTCTGTTTGTTATAGTTTATAATAGTATTTAGAATAGAAGTGTAGTATAGCTGATTTACCCACAGCTTACTGTGAACTACAGTCAACGTTCATTACTAGGGATAGCTGCTACCTTATGGGAAGGATGAGCTTTGTCTTGTCTGTTCTGTAGTGATCTTGATGATGTCTCTGTATGCACTTATTGTACGTCGCTTTGGATAAAAGCGTCTGCTAAATGAATGTAATGTAATGTAATCATCTGAAGTATTGACAGGTTCTTGAGATAAAGGAAAGGGGGGGGATATTTGATTTGAAAATAAATTGCATTGCTTTAACTGGTTCAGTCTCACTTCGCCTGCAACTATTTAGCTTGGTCGAACCCCCCCAGAAAATGTCACATATGAAATTTAAATAACTGTTCTGTGGAACGAAGTTCAGTTGTAGTTCAGACATTAAAAAAGAGAGTTGCACTGTTGAAGTAATGGAGACATCGGGATGTGATGCAAGTACGAATCTTCAATTGCACTACATACTTAAGTAGGTCGTTGGATCATCAGAGGCCCTCAGTTTTTTTTACAATTTTTCTCCTGTCAGGAAAGAGCAAAATCTCATTCACCGCAATAATAAACCAGAAGAGCTTGTGATAGCCTGTGACATATTTTATTTATACCCAATAGCAATGGATTTGTCACATGGAAGAACTTTCACAGACTACTCTTGGAGTAAGAAACAACGTAGAATTAGTTTTATTTGGGGGGGGAGGGTCGCCTCTGAGATCAGATCTGCCAAAGATACATATCCAATGCGGTTCTCATAATACCGACGTTCTGACTTGAGGGAAAAAAAAAATACTCTGGAGAACTGAAGGGGGAGATAATCACTGCAAACGGGACAGTGGCGGTGACTGAACCGAAAGTCGGTGAGCAGAGGGAGTTCGGCGCTCTGAAGCGTTAGCGTTAGCGTTGAAGGGGGGCCCATCCAGCAGGCGGGTGGGAAACATCGGCACGGAGGGAGCAGCCACGGAGACGGAGGACGTGACAGACTGCAGAAATGCAGGAGAGATCTAAAGACTAAAGCAAGAAACAAGAGGCTGATGCCGTGCGAAACAGCGGGGATCAGACTGAAGACGGTGTCTGGGAGGGATCGGATTCCGAAAGATACAGATTGGAAAACAAATTTCCAGAGAGAAATCTCACAAATCTCGCACTTGAGTGCCTGTGAGAAGGCAACCTCAAGCAGAACGCGCCCATAACATAATGTGTAAAACAGTCACATCTCAGGCCGGTAATGCAAGAAGGCCCGAGCGATAGGCTGGCAATTGCCAGTAGGTTCCCTCCATTAAAAGCTTAAAGGAGGAATTGTGGGACTGGTAAATAAACAGGGGCTCAAACGGAAGATGGCATTAAATTCATCCAACTTTCCACTAAGGAAAATGCGGTTAATCATTAAAACAATACAAAATAAAATGTAGTGTGCAGAGAAGACAACAGGCTGGAGACTAACATAGCCATATGCAGGACAGGCTCACATACTGTATGTTCATATCGCGGTACGGGCATGACCTAACCCCAAACAGCTGCTCTTCAAGGCCTCACAGGTGCCACTTGGGTCAATATCCATTCACTGCAGTTTGAAGGGGAAATAGGCTTGCGTTATCACACTACCCAACACAATCCACTCTGTCCAATCTCAGCTGACCTTCAGAGAAAAGTCATTATATTGATTTGCTAGTGAAATTAAATCTGCTCACCTGAGGCAAATGGTTTTTACGCAAATGGTTCATATTTGCAATGATATGGGTCAAGAATTTGGGAGCTGTCGGCATGTTCATTGCCCATTTTTGATTTCCTCAATAGGCTACAAACTAGCTATAGAAGCCTAGAATGAGTATAGAATAGACCTGTTTCTAAAAAAAAAAAAACAACCTCTCATATTTCAAGCTACTCGTTTGCATAAGTGACTGGAAACCCCTGCTTCCAACACTCGGAGCAGCTAGACTGAGGTCACAGAGAAGAGACGAATGGCCAGGCATAGATTCATATATCAGACAAGCATCTTGTAAGGTCCTCGTAGCCTACCCTCCAATAGGAGAGAACAGACTCATGATAACTCATGATAACACACAAAAGCAAAACACAGCGGACCACCAATGAGCAAAGTAATGTAATGTAATGTAATGTAATGAGAAAACAGAAAGAACTCAAACATTCAGGAAATTACCATTCAAGAAATGAAATGCTATTTGTCTCACAAATACATTTTATACTTACATCATTTGGCAGATGATCTTATCAAAAGTCTTACAAAAGCATAGTAAATTGCAGTAGGTTACAGGTTAAAAAAAATACCAGTATCTAAGTACCTAACTAACTGTGCTGCTTAATACATACTATAAATGAAAGTAAATATTAGGTACAACTTGCTGCCTTACATTCAATGTGGTTTAGTTTCAAACAGGAGAAGAACAATGCGCTGAACATGTTACATAGCATAGCTTACCCCTTTTCCCACAGTTATAGCTGTCTGTGGAGGACTGATGGCTGTAGGAAGTGTTCCTGCTCCAGGAATCAAAGACCCATACCTCATCAGGGAGGTCACTTCCATCACATTGCTATGATATTGAGAATATGGCTTTCTCCACAGTTGTTATTGGTCTAGATATTTTGTGTTTTAATATTTAAACTTTTAATGAACATACAGGGCTCTATTTTCAAACCAGTGCAAGGGGACGGTATAGTCAAACGCAAGCTTGTTGACAGCATCAACGTCTTAAAACTGGCGCTATGGCGTTTCTCAGCAATACCGCTAGGATCAACAAATTCTCAACATAACATCCTTTCGCTTGCGCTGCAGTGGGATGGGTGGCGCTGTCTGGGGCGTGTTCTAAAATACTTTCGGCTCAGTGACAATATGGGCTCTATTTTAATAAACCAAACGCAATGGTGAACGCAAGAGTAATCGCTTGGCGGTATCGCTCTGAGGGCGTGTCGGCGAGAAATTTGGTAATTTCATGACGGCAATCTTGGCGCATCTGATGGCGGTATTGCTAAAAGGCTGGGTTTAAATGTCCAAGGTGTGTCTCTATGGTAGCCAATCAAATAGTTGTTCTCATGCTTTAAAAAAAAGCCAGTTGGAACGCAATCGCTCCATGCAATTTCATAATGAGCAACCCAAACGCACTGGACCGTTAACGACAAGAGCGATTTTCCGCACAGGAATCAGACATACTTGCAACAGAAGTACAGGCTAGGACTAGTAATTTATGGATCACAATCCACACCAGCTCGTCTCCCAGAAGTTCGGAAGGCACGGGAGGAGGTGGCGAATGCATTAATTAGCCTACATGAGGTGATGTAGGCATAATTATGACTCAAATGGTAGGCTTATGATTCAACTGTGTCAATGTGTAATTTATATATTATAGGCTATTGGCCTACATGATCGCAAGTTTCTTGTAAGCTGTCCTGTTTTATTCTAGTAGTTTAAATTGAAATTAATTAATTAATAATAATTATAGGCTATTTGTTCATTAAATGGAAGTGTAATGTTGGCATGACCTATAGACACTACATAGAACTACGTGACTAACAAGTTACCAAATTGCCAGAGTCTATTGCGTTCCCGCTAAGAGGTGGTTCCAGCTGATCATAACGCAATGGGTTTTCGTTGGTTCAAATTGTCACTGAGCCGAAAGTATTTTAGAACACGCCCCAGACAGCGCCACCCATCCCACTGCAGCGCAAGCGAAAGGATGTTATGTTGAGAATTTGTTGATCCTAGCGGTATTGCTGAGAAACGCCATAGCGCCAGTTTTAAGACGTTGATGCTGTCAACAAGCTTGCGTTTGACTATACCGTCCCCTTGCGCTGGTTTGAAAATAGAGCCCTTTGAACCAACGAAAACCCATTGCGTTATGATCAGCTGGAACCACCTCTTAGCGGCAACGCAATAGACTCTGGCAATTTGGCAACTTATTAGTCATGTAGTTCTATGTAGTGTCTATAGGTGATGCCAACATTACACTTCCAATTAATGAACAAATAGCCTATAATTATTATTAATTAATTAATTTTAATTTAAACTATTAGAATAAAACAGGACCGAACTTCTCGGAGATGAGGTGGTGTGGATTGTGATCCATAAATTACTACAGTCCTAGCCTGTACTTCTGCTGCAAGTATGTCTGATTCCTGTGCGGAAAATCGCTCTTGTCGTTGACGGTCCAGTGCGTTTGGGTTGCTCATTATGAAATTGCATGGAGCGATTGCGTTCCAACTGGCTTTTTTTTAAAGCATGAGAACAACTATTTGATTGGCTACCATAGAGACACACCTTGGACATTTAAACCCAGCCTTTTAGCAATACCGCCATCAGGTGCGCCAAGATTGCTGTCATGAAATTACCAAATTTGTCGCCGACACGCCCTCAGAGCGATACCGCCAAACGCTTACTCTTGTGTTCACCATTGCGTTTGGTTTATTAAAATAGAGCCCTAAGAGTCCAAACGACACTGGTCCTGGAACCCTTTTGTGTTTGTGTAGAAGCGGGGGGGGGGGGGGGTGTCTCTTAACTCTGTGGGCAGGGCCAATGGGTGTTATGATTTGCAAAAATGTCTCACAACATTGTGACCATTGTGAAAGTTGCCTACTGCAGCTTTAAATTTATAAATTTCATAAGGAATGATTTTAAACTTCAAATTAGTTGTTGATTTTGGATGATCCAAATTCTTTGACATGTGGGATATAACACTATAGCCTTATATATTTTGACATTTTTCAAAGTAAATTATTTCACACATTATTACATATTTATTTTATTGAATTTATGGTATTTGAGTCATTTTTAATAAATTTTCATTGAAAAATCAATTTTTTTAAGTCACTCCTAAGGCTAGATTTCATATTATGGTTAAGCTAGGGTTAGGGGTTATATAGGGTTATATACACTGCCTGGCCAAAATAAAAGTCGCTGTTGCACCCGTCATGCATAGTGCCCACTGTACAAGCCTCTGGAGGCAGTGTTATGATCTGGGGTTGCTTCAATTGGTCAGGTCTAGGCTCAGCCACGTTATGCAGCAATAAAATGAAGTCAGCTGAGTACCTGAATGTACTGAATGACCAGGTTATCCCATCAATGGGCATATTCCAAGACAACAATGCCAAGATTCATCAGGCTCAAATTGTGAAAGAGTGGTTCAGGGAGCATGAGGAATCATTTTCACACATGAATTGGCCACCAGAGTCCTGACCTTAACCCCATTGAAAGTCTTTGGGATGTGCTGGAGAAGACTTTACGGAGTGGTTCAACTCTCCCATCGTCAATACAAGATCTCGGCCAAAAAACTAATGCAACTCTGGCCGGAAATAAATGATGTGATGTTGCATAAGGTTGTCGAAACAATGCCATGACTTTTTATATATATATATACACTGGCCAGGCAGTGTATATATATATATATATATATATATATATATATATATATATATATATATATGTATGTATGTATGTATATATATATATACACTGCCTGGCCAAAAAAAAAGTATATATATATACACTGCCTGGCCAAAAAAAAAGTCATGGCATTGTTTCGACAACCTTATGCAACATCACATCATTTATTTCCGGCCAGAGTTGCATTAGTTTTTTGGCCGAGATCTTGTATTGACGATGGGAGAGTTGAACCACTCCGTAAAGTCTTCTCCAGCACATCCCAAAGACTTTCAATGGGGTTAAGGTCAGGACTCTGGTGGCCAATTCATGTGTGAAAATGATTCCTCATGCTCCCTGAACCACTCTTTCACAATTTGAGCCTGATGAATATATATATATATATATATATATATATATATATATATATATATATATATATATATATATAATATATATATATATATAAATTAGTTTGCCATTGTTTCAGTGAAATAAATTACTTTAAACACATTTAGATGTATTTATTTTATTGAACTGAGGATATTTATATTGATTTCCATCCATTTGAATAGAAAAATCAGATCACTCCTAGGGCTAGAATTAGATTTTAAGAATTCAAAGTAGGGTCAGCAGAAGTAGAGTTAGGGTTAGTGCTAGACACATGGATGGCAAAACAGGTGGTTGGACTCTGGGAATAGTTGCTTGAAGCTATATTTCTTTAGTTATGTGACAAATGATGAATCACAAATTGTGACTAATATCGTAACAATATTCAAATCATAATCAGAGTTATTTAATCACCATTGTTTTTTTCAAAATTGCCAGTTGAATGTAAAAGCTTTGAAGTGCCATCATACCATTTTCACAGTAGTAGATCCTGAATGAGGTAAAGTCCGACCAGTTTACTCAAGGAACATCCTTATTACTTTGTGTGAAACTGGCGGATAAAATACTCATGGTGTAGGAACCTGACAGTAGAGCATCTATGTGATTAGGGAAAGACCGTGTAAAGCCTCCATTCCATCTCTACAAAGTGAATTTAACTTCAAATGAAGTTCATTTCAAAGTGAAAGTTAACTTTTTTTTGCCCTCTAGATCTGAACTGTAGTTAACGATTTCCACCTAGATTACAAAATCCACAGTGTGTGTTTCTCTGTGTCCTCTCTTTCATACTCTCCCTTTCTCTCATGATTATTTTGAGGCAAAAGCTTCTCTGATGGAAACTGACCCTTCTGCATACAGTGATGAGAGGAGACAGTTCTCAATGGAGAACTGGATTAGCAAACACAGTTTCATCTGCGGGGAGCGCTTCCACAGTCAGTTTAGCCTGAGAACAGCCAGCGACAAGTGCGCACTCCCCTTCTCACCAAAAAAAGCAGATCAATCCCTGAACCCAACGCTCCTCTGCTCAGCCTGCACGCCTTTTTGAATACCAATTTTCAGCCTTTGTCTTCCCGAATGGAGATGCAAGCCCATAACCTGTTCGCCACAAATTGGATCAGAATCAGTGGAGGTTTGCTGCCTCCTAGCAGAGCCTGGAGCCTATTATTTAGGCCAGGGAATAGTCACTCAGAACATAGACGGTCAAAAAGGACACAAATGGAGAGGAGGGGTTGTGTCTACCGTATCCATCTGATACCACCTTGCCCCCTAAGGCTAACCTACTGATGATCAAGACTATGAAAGAGCCCCTCGGAGATCTGATCTTTCTTGCTGTGGCTGCTGCCTTCCTGTCTTCATCTGCACGTCTGGGCGTTTCCACCTGTCTGGGTGCATTAATGAAAACCTCACGACCCAGAGCAGCTCCATGTGTTAAAGAAATTAGAATGCAAATTGCAGCAATTAGATTTTAATCGGAACATTTTAAATTCCATCTGATGATCACGCATTAGAGACTGAATAGTGATTATGGTCTTGCTTCCTTGTTTCACCTGTTTCTGAAAGAAATATTCATCCTTACATTTTCTAAACGGCTTACTCCTGTCAAGGTCGCAGGGGGGCTGGGCCTTTCCCAGCATACATTGGGTGCAAGGCAAGAATACACCCTGGAGAGGTCACTGCAGGGTGCGCACACCATTCACTCACACATTCATAGACCGTGTACAATTTTGACTCTCCAATTAACTTGACCTGCATGTTTTTGGACTGTGGGAGGAAACCGGAATACCTGGAGGAAACCCATGCGGACCAAGGGAGCACGTGCAAACTCCACACAGAAAGGCCCTCAACAGGGATTCAAACATGCTACCTTCTTGCTGTGAGGTGACAGTGCTACCACAGCACCACCATGCCACCCAGGTAGAGAATTAGAAAGAATTAGAAGAAAGACTATTTTTTATCAAAACAAAGGTGAAATTCAGTTAAAATTTTCCAACAAACTCATTTGCCAACCAAGGAATCTACTGTCCCACTTTTATTGGGTACATTAAGCTATAGAGTGTGCGATGTTCAGCAAGTGATTATTATCATGCTCTATTGTATCATTCTCTTTAGTGACCAGATATCATTTTAGTGAACTGAAATTATGTAGTGTTGAACCATTACGCATTAGATATTCACCACAATAATCTTTGTTTGATATCATCTGTTGTTACTTTTCAAAACAATAAAAAACTACGTCATTGTAAATTCAGAACTTTTTTTGTGTTCCCATCTCTAATTTGCTGTACTCTTAAAATAACATTTCCTGGTAGCTTACCAAAAATATTAATTATTTTATTGAACATAAAGGGAGAAGGCAAATTAATTACAAACATGAAAGCATTTTGAATTATGAATCTCACATCAAATGAAAATTTCAAGAACAGAAAATAGCAATTAGATCCTGTGCTAGTGCTGTTCATGTTGAGGTGCAAAACTTGTCTTTTTTATTGAAGAAGTAATAATAATTTGGTATCGATGTTGGATAGTCCTAAATCTGAAGCCAGCAATTCATTTTATATTAGGGCTTTGTTATTAATGTCTCCCCAGAATCACTTAAAAACTAAAAATGGGTATATATGTGCAGTGAGCTCAATGAAGGCAGTAAATATCTCCATAAATGCAAGTTATTTATGTTCCGTACTTATTAAAAACCCCATGGCATTTTTATAACCCGTAGGTGAAACGGGACGAGCAGAGAGAGGCTAGCCTTGACTACTTTTAAAATCGTTATTGCTCTACTTGACCCAGGCATAAGTGAACACAGCCCATAGTTGTGTGCAGAGAAATTTAATGTCTCCTTTCCGCCAAAATTAATATTTATTGGATTGTTTTAAAGTAACTCCTATTTTATCTTTATTCCACTTCATGGAAACACATTTCTGTTGGTGGATGTAACGGGAAGGCTAAAATAAATAATAAAAAACTTCCTGCCTCCCTGACAGAACACTGCAGCAGATTAAATAATATCTTCACCCTTTTGTGGTGGATGACCATTAACCGTCATTGTCATTGGACACAGGAATCAAGTCCAGAGAGTCCATTCTACAACTAAAGAACACTATATAAATAATGTACACTGCCTGGTCAAAAAAAAAAAGTTGCACACTCTAATATTTCTATATTTGATTACGGCGTGCATTCGTCGTGGCATTGTTTCGACAATCTTATGCAACGTCACAACATTTATTTCCGGCCAGAGTTGCATTCATTTTTGGCCGAGATCTTGTACTGATGACGGGAGAGTCGAACCACTCCGTAAAGTCTTCTCCAGCACATCCCAAAGACTTTCAATGGGGTTAAGGTCAGGACTCTGGTGGCCAATTCATGTGTGAAAATGATTCCTCATGCTCCCTGAACCACTCTTTCACAATTTGAGCCGGATGAGTCTTGGCATTGTTGTCCCGGAATATGCCCATTGATGGGATAACCTGGGCATTCAGTACATTCAGGTACTCAGCTGACTTCATTTTATTGCTGCATAACATTGCTGAGCCTAGACCTGACCAATTGAAGCAACCCCAGATCATAACACTGCCTCCAGAGGCTTGTACAATGGGCACTATGCATGACGGGTGCAACGGCCACTTTTTATTGGCCAGGCAGTGTATATCAACCACATGAATTCACAAAAAACAAACAATTACCTCTACATTAACATGATGAATGACATGTGTGACTTGAGAGGTAGAGAAAATCCAGTCTGGAGGCCTGATGTGATTTTTAGCCAATCACTTTAGAGCAGGTGGCTGTGACTAAACTCCGTTCGTTGGAAGATTTTTTTTTTCTCTGAAAAATGATGGTATTTTAAAATCAACATTTGGAGCATGAAGCGGAAAATTCAATTGGTCTGTGGTCAGGCCGGGAGCTAGATGCTGCCTGATTGGCGTGTGGGCTCGAGACAGCCTTGGAAATCAGAGGGAGAGAAAGACACACACCACATTAAGCATTCCCATCACAAGCCATGTGGGCACTGTGAAACACCCTGTTGCACTTTCTTTTCATAAAATAACTGTGCCACTTGGACTCTATTTTCAATTGAAAATGGGGAGATGGACACACATCAACACGTCTGTATTCCCTATAAAAAAAGACACCTTGTCATTTTGGCATCAGATACATTTTCAGAGAAAGAAAATGAGCTGAGAGGTGAATATTTTACACCAACTGTGCTGCTGTACCTAGTCATTTGTACCAACTCATTTGTAGTTACCAAAGAGGAAAGTTTGCATATAAATACAAATCCACAGAACTGCAATTCTATCAGGACAACTCATATATTCAAAGTACGTGTATTAATGAATATGCTGTACAATTATTTTGGTTTGGCGTTGAATGGATCTGCTTTAGATACTACTCTGGAGCACGAGCAAACAGGGGATGACCAGAAACCCCCCGTACCAAAGCGGATCCAAACAACAAGTGGAAGCTGGGGTGGTGGAGGGTGAACGCAGAAGCAGCAAAGCAAAAAACGGCAGCACAGCAGTGAGCAGCACAAGGAGGGTTAGGGCAGCAGTGAGCAGCACAAGGAGGGTTAGGGCAGCAGTGAGCAGCACAAGGAGGGTTAGGGCAGCAGTGAGCAGCACAGGGAGGGTTAGGGCAGCAGTGATCAGCACAGGGACGGTTAGGGCAGCAGTGAGCAGCACAGGGAGGGTTAGGGCAGCAGTGAGCAGCACAGGGAGGGTTAGGGCAGCAGTGAGCAGCACAGGGAGGGTTAAGGTAGCAGTGATCAGCACAGGGAGGGTTAGGGCAGCAGTGAACAGCACAGGGAGGGTTAGGGCAGCAGTGAGCAGCACAGGGAGGGTTAGGGCAGCAGTGAGCAGCACAGGGAGGGTTAGGGCAGCAGTGAGCAGCACAGGGAGGGTTAGGGTAGTAGTGATCAGCACAGGGAGGGTTAGGGCAGCAGTGAACAGCACAGGGAGGGTTAGGGCAGCAGTGAGCAGCACAGGGAGGGTTAGGGCAGCAGTGAGCAGCACAGGGAGGGTTAGGGTAGTAGTGATCAGCACAGGGAGGGTTAGGGCAGCAGTGAACAGCACAGGGAGGGTTAGGGCAGCAGTGAGCAGCACAGGGAGGGTTAGGGCAGCAGTGAGCAGCACAGGGAGGGTTAGGGCAGCAGTGAACAGCACAGGGAGGGTTAGGGCAGCAGTGATCAGCACAGGGAGGGTTAGGGCAGCAGTGAACAGCACAGGGAGGGTTAGGGCAGCAGTGAGCAGCACAGGGAGGGTTAGGGCAGCAGTGAGCAGCACAGGGAGGGTTAGGGCAGCAGTGAGCAGCACAGGGAGGGTTAGGGCAGCAGTGAGCATCACAGGGAGGGTTAGGGCAGCAGTGAGCAGCACAGGGAGGGTTAGGGCAGCAGTGAGCAGCACAGGGAGGGTTAGGGCAGCAGTGAACAGCACAGGGAGGGTTAGGGCAGCAGTGAGCAGCACAGGGAGGTCTGATTCTTGGTTTTTAAAAGGGTGCTCCATTAGAGGTGTGGGCATGTGGTTGAGTGTGAGACGCGTGGTTGCTAGCCGACCAATGGTCAGCTGCAGCAAGAGAACTTTGTTTGTGATGCTTCCTTTGCGATCACTTTTGTTTGCTTGACTGAATCAGACTTACATTTATGCCAATCGTCATGCATCCAACAAAATGATTGAAACCACAGCAACAGTGTCTGCAGCTATTGAAGATTACTGTACCCAAGACCTAATAATCATTTAAGTAGGAATTATTATTTGAATGTAGTTACCTACTAAGCTAAACTGGGTTGCAAGGGATGCTATACCTCATATTTAAAATGTACATTTATTGACTACAGACTTCTTAGCAACAAAATGTTTGGGAACAAAACCCCCTGACATTTATATTTAGAAATGAATATTTCAAATACTGAGTTTACACATTTCACCATAAAGCATAAATGCAGAAATTAAAACAAGAATTCTATAAGAGGGTCTTCCTTATATTGTACTATGAACCTTAAAAAGCTTAAAATCACAGAAGACTTTTCTCAACACCTAACACATCGAAGCAAACAATTCCACAGGAGCCATATTTCTCGCTTCAATAAAACTAGTTTGAGCTGAGCTTTAGGCCCTTATCAAAAAAAAGATTAATAAAATATCTGCTTAATAATTTAACTGTGCTGTTGGGTGTGTTGAAAGGCTGAACTGGTACTGTAACTGAGCGGGGAGACTGGGACACAACCGAAAAATATGATCCATATTCATTCAGAAAGATCTCCCTGCACTTTGAAGCACTGTGCGCGGCCACAGCCACTAAGATGCAAAATGCATGTCTGCATTAAGGATTACTCCTGCGAAAACAGACAAGTCCGTATTATAATATGTGGAAGGGTTTAGCCTTCTCTGGTTCCAATTTAATGTTCAGAGGTTTGTGTACTGAAATAGAATATAAGAATATATGATTAAAAAATAGCAGTGAACTTTGCAAACTGCTGGACAGTTGCACAGTGTGTAATAGCAGGATGGCAAAACAGCAATGCAGTAACAACAGTGTGATAATAAAATAAAGACCCCCTGGTATTCAAATCAAAGCCCTCGAGGTCCACAAACTGCTGGTTTTCCACCTTCCCTTTGTCAGGGAGTCAGGTGTGAAGACAGTCTAGCCAGCACTAATTGTACAGTTAATTACCTGGGAAAAAGAAAACCAGGGCCTGATTTGGATTTGAGGTGCAGATTTGAATATCCATGGTTTAGACCATATGAAGAGAGAGAGAGAGAGAGATCCAGCACTAACAATAAAAGTGAATCCACCTAGGCACGGACAGGGAAGTGGGGGATTTCATGTAAGCCTGACGATGACCAAATGGCCGTTATCTACCCGGCTATTAACAAAGCAGACAAATAAATAACTGAGGATTGCGGCAAGACACGGGAGATGGTAATGTTCACGTTGAACCTGACTGCTACACTCTGTCAAAGAGCTAAGAGGGATTACATAGCCTCTCACAGAAGCTGTGACCTTGAATGCATAGCCAAGCCTTGTGTTAAACAGCGGAGGGGAGACTGTTTGAGCTACACAAACTGAGCCCCTGATAAATGAGGATTACAGCAATGAAGAGACAGGGCAGTAGCAGGGATCTCTTCGGGATAATCATCCCCGCACTATCTGCTCATGGGCACTGGGCCATTTCTTTTTTCTTTTTTAACAGGAGCTGAAGTAGCCTTTTGCTATATTCCCAAAATCTCCACTGCATTTCAAACGTGATCCGCACGGCGGGCAGATGCGGCTACCCCGTATTAACTGCACTTTACTCAAAACGGAGGCGTTAAATGATCTCAGCCCTAATCTGTAATGAACTGCAGCACTTTTCATAAGCAGTGGTCTGCAGCAATGCCATCGGAATCCCATTACCATTGCTTTAATAGCTTAAATGGCCGCCCTGGAAAAGTCCCCCCAGATTTCCAATGGAATATCCCTTATCGGCTACTTTATTCTTAAACAGATTGCTTTTCTAATACCCTGTCATATTGTTTATGCTAAACACATGCAGGGCACTGAAAGTGGGTCACAAACTCTGTGTTCTTCTTCTGGTCAAAACTATAGTCACAAGAGTTGTGCTGTGTGTGCGTGCGTGCGTGTGCATGTGTGCGTGCATGTGTGCGTGCCTGTGTGCGTGCGTGTGCATGTGTGCCTAGTTTGAAATCCAAGTCATATGATCATATCATCTCTCCTCTTACAGCCTATAGGTACAGTGTTTATTATATACAGTATTAATACAAGTCTTACTCCATTGCAGGAGCAACAACAATGCTGAGCAATAATAATAATCATAATAATAATAACACAAATAATGATTAATGAATAAATAATAAATAATAATGCATTATTCATTAAATAGACTTGCATTTGCACACTATTTCCAAAATAAGGTTTATTGCTGTAGAATTTTCATAAATGGTCATACAAGTAAACTTCATAAGTCGTAATAAGGCCTGGTAAATTGAAACTAGAAATGAAATGTATTTGCCAATGCCATTTACGCACTGAAAAATGAAAATGAAACTTATTAATTCAACTTTTATTTCCTCTGTGTGTACAAATCAGTTGCAATATATTTACATAATTAAATATTTGAATTAGAAATGGTATTCCCAGTGAGATGACACTTGATGTTGTGTTCTGTGGAGGAAAAGACCACAAAGATGTTTCACTTAATGCCATCACTTCTGACAAACGGTCATTGACCACTTGTCAAGCAGTCAATTAGTATTCCACTAATCAATCAGCTGTACAATTAGCTTTATTTACTGTCAACTGTCAGTACTTTTCCAGAAAACATCCAATGGAAAAAGAAAGGTTACATCTTAATAAATATGAGAATTAAATAGGAATTAACTATGTAATTAATGGTTGCATTAAAATTTGTTGCATTCTTTTGTGTTTTAATTTGTGATTACAAAGTGACTCAACTAAATCCAGCTACCAAGCAATCCAATATGGAAATGTAATATATTGCAGTATATTTTAAATATATTGTGATGATAATTTTGATATATTTACAATATACTGCAGTACATTATTTTTCCATTAGGGAATATCCAAGTTAATGTCTTTCCTTCTCTTGTACCTGGCTATATTCACTTTTCATAACACTGTAAAGTATATGTTGACTGAATAAGATTTGAATACTTTCAAAATATACATGCAATATGAATGGATTAATTCACAATTGATGTCAGTGACTTCACAGCACTGGAGGTACGCAGTGAGAAATTGACTTGCCCCTCAATTTTAAATGCCTTTCCCACTGTATGTGTACGGCTTAATTTGTACTTTTGATCAAATTGCTTTTATTGCTCTCCAATATTTACTCCACTTGCAGTGATGTGCTTATTGGTAGATATGCAGACCAGACCAAGGGGATGCAGTTTGGCTGCAGTTTGGTTAATGCAAATGGGGTGCCAACTTTGAACGTGGCACAAGAACATACTATAAATGCTAAATATAGGGATTTTAAAATGTAATTTTTCAATTTCAGGTTGCAGTCCACATTCAATCCAATTCCAATTCCAAATTAAACCTGGAAATGCTTAAATATAGAATTTTTTTAACTATTTAAAACAGAGTGCAGGAAGTTTATTTCATCTTACTTCAAAGCACTTTGATGCAGGCCAAGCCCTTTAATTAACTTCTTCCCATTTAACTTTCCGTCTGTACCCAGTCTCACCTAAGGCCTGAGAGTTGGAACACCTTTTCATTTGATCTGGAAACTGTTGAGCTATTTTTCATTGCAGGTGACATTTCAAAAACCTATCTTGCTCAAAGATCGCAGTTCTGCCATCAAGAACTGCCCTTATGGGAACAGATGGGCGAGAATTGGTTGAAAATGTCACCTGATCTCCCAACACCAGCTGTGTCCATCTAAAAATGTTTAATAAAATCAATTTCCTCCGAGCCGAAAGTGTCAGCTTCTCTCCGAGCCAAAAGAAATGCTGTCTACTGTACAATTGAAACCTACCGCAACCTTTGAATGCCACACAAGACAGTTTGTTTGTGAGAGGGAAACAAACCAAATATTCTAATTCCTTATTCACTGTAGTCATTAATTACACTGAAAAAAATGGTTTAATGGGTAAAAACAGCAGTTTTTTAAATCCTTTGATGATTCCTTATTCAGATTCATGCAGCATAACATGTATAAAATACCCAGAATCCATTGCCCCACCTCTCTGTGCCAATTACACTTCTAAGCCATGCTGTATCTAATTATTTTTAAATTTTCTTGATCTATTAAATGCACAAGCTCTATATGTGTAGTTAGATTGTATATAGCAAATACTTGGCAGTTGAAAACATGGTTTGTATTTTACTGTGTGGAATTCCAATTTACATCCATCTTTTAAAAAATGTATTAACTGGCCAAAAGAACATAAATTATCTAAATGGTTGAGGATGTAGAACCTGCAGCAGGCAATTAGAAATCAAGCACCGTTTTCATCCCACATGCATGAAGGGAGGGAGAATGTCACAGGCTGATGTCAGAGCATGACAGCATGACAGTCTTGGGAAAGAAAATCATTTCTGGTGCAGCTCTGCAGGGGTTTAACTGATATTGTATCCTCCGAGATCCCATTGGATACTGTGTTCCGCTTCCACTCCACACATACGGTACATAGCATTAATAGAAAAAAACCTGTGTTGAGGAAATAGCCGTTGTATTTTTGACGTGTTCACCATTCACTATCGACATCCGTAAAATGTCCAAACACAAACGGAATACAAGCTGTAGATGCTTTGCAATGCTTGATGTGGTGTGCTGGAGCACTCATCCTGCTGGGCTGGTTAAGACCGTCAGGTGTGAGTGCTGAGGCCTACATGGCTGTAATAGCTCCAGTATTGCCAAGAAATGGACCCGGTGGATGGTACGGGAGGGAATTGGAATACCTTAATATCTGCATATTCCGTTCTGTTGCTGCCATATAACGTGTCATTCACACACACATAGTCACATAATAAGCTTGCACTGACACATGTATATATCTCATACCTATAATACCGTAATTATCTCAGAATGGGGTTCAGGCATGGTAGCTGGGCCCAGGAGTAAGGGGAGTATTCATAGAATTGAATGATGGTTTCTCCTGTGCGTTTATACATAGAGGGCGGTACTGCTTTTAATATTGATCTCCTTGGGCCTCATTCATGAACGTACATACATGCATAGAATTTGTGTATCTGCTCACTTGAGCTGTGTATCGGAGTTAAAAGCAGCTTGTATTTGATCTCACTTGTAATTTATTGATCAGTGTGTCAGACATCTGTCAGTGTGGCAGCCTCCCTCTCCTTTGTGCTAATACTCCTAGACCTCTCTGCCGCCTTCGACACTGTAGATCACTCCATCCTCCTGTCGTCCCTGTCTGCAGCGGGGATCGGTGGCTCGGCCCTGGCCTGGATTGAGTCCTACCTCTCGGAGCGCTCCTCCCAGGTTGCCTGGGCTGCTAAAGTATCGGCACCCCGTCCCCTTACCACAGGAGTCCCCCAGGGCTCAGTCCTTGGTCCCCTCCTTTTCTCTATCTACACCAAATCCCTTGGCCCTGTTATCACTGCTCATAGTCTTTCTTACCACTGCTATGCTGACGATACTCAACTCTTTCTCTCTTCTCACCCTCTGACACTCAGGTGTCAGCCCGCATCTCCGCTTGCCTGAGAGACATCCAGAGCTGGATGGACAACCACCATCTCAAGCTCAATCCAGGCAAGACTGAGCTCATCTACATTCCTGCTCTAACCTCTCCCCCTCTCAATCTCTCCATTTCCCTAGGGGACACTCCACTGACCCCAACGCCCTGTGCCAGGAACCTCGGAGTGGTGATGGACAACAGGCTGTCCCTCTCCGAGAACATCGCAGTGGTAACCCGGGCATGCAGGTTCTTCCTGTACAACATCAGGAGAATCTGTCCCTTCCTCACCACCCACTCAACCCAGCTCCTGGTCCAAGCGATGGTGCTGTCCCGCCTGGACTATTGCAACTCTCTCCTGGCTGGTCTGCCAGCATCGGCCATTAGACCCCTTCAGCTTATCCAGAACGCAGCAGCGCGCCTGGTCTTCAACCTCCCCCGACACTCCCATGTCACCCCCCCTGCTCATTGACCTCCACTGGCTACCTGTGATGGCTCGCATCAAATTCAAAACATTGGTGCTCGCCTTCCAGGCAGTCCGAGGATCAGCCCCTCCATACCTCCAAAAGCTCATCAGACCCTACACACCTACCAGATCCCTGCGTTCCGCCTCCTCAGGACGACTGGTATCCCCCCCCCCCCCCACTTCATACTAGCACCCGGTCTCGACGTCTGTCTGTCCTGGCCCCACGGTGGTGGAATGAGCTCCCCGTGGAGGTCAGAACAACAGAAAGTCTGACCACCTTCAAGCGCAGATTGAAGACTCACCTCTTCAAGCTGCACCTCTCTCCACCCCTCCCTACCTCTTTGTGACCTCCCTTGATTGTGTTTTATGAATCCTTGTTTAAGTGGTTCGAGCTTCTAGTTTAATACTTGTAAGGTTACTTATTGGCTTACTGTTGTACACGCCAATCATTGATATCGTGTGGTTACCCCCCCCCCCCCCAAAAAAAAATACAAATAAAAAATCATACTGACTACGCCTGGTACTTGAACTCGTATTTACCTTTTAGGGTCGTTTTAACGCACTTGTTCCTAGTTCGAAAATGCACTAATGTAAGTCGCTCTGGATAAGAGCGTCTGCCAAATGACTATAATGTAATGTAATCTTATTGATGTTATCCAGTTCATTTCTGACTCCTTGCCAAACGAGTTCAAAACTGGATTGTGCATGAGTTTAATACAGATTCATCATACTCGGAATTACTTGCTGGGTTTGCCTTCCCAACAGCTTACAGTAGGCCTATACTTCTCTACATTACTGCCTCCGGCTTGATACTCTTAAAGTTTTGTTCAGGCCAACAAGTAGCATACCAAGATATCATCCTTGAAAATGCAATCAAGTTCTGACCACAGATTTTGGTGTATAGAAATCTTTAACTGACATGTGATTCCACTATCAGATTTGATTGTAAACTGTGTTTAAGAAAGTTTCCATGAACATTTTGTCATTCACAATTTTTTTTCTGAACTGAATTAGTTCTTTGGTACGATCAAAATCCATGTGTGTCTGGAAACAAGCATAAAGGCATACACACAGAAGAGGTTTTTTAGAATGCTTTATTATTTATGCAAAGTCAATTTAAGTAGTCACAGACCTTATATTAGTAGCAAAATGTGTATCAGGACTATTATCAGGCCTGTTTGTTTTAGTTTTTTCACACCTAGTCTTATTTTTGGTTTGCGATGACCTTGTTGGCAACACATACAACTTACTTTGTTTAGTGATAAAAGTAACTGATGATGATTATGATATATAAAGACCCACAAGAGCACGGTCAAACCCAACAATGGAATTATTTGCTAATCTTGGATTACTTGGCTAATTATGCCTCAGGGAGAAAGTGCATCTTTAGGGACCGCACAGATATTTTTATGGAGAGCAATGCTGATCTTCGCATATAAAGTCGGCATACCTTTTAATACCTTTCATGGGATTGCAAGGGCGCTTCCTCATGATAATCACATGAACAGGCAGGTGCATCTAATTTACAAACAATTGGCATTCATCACGGCGGCACGGTGGTGCAGTGGTTAGCACTGTCACCTCACAGCAAGAAGGTACTGAGTTCGAATCCCGGCCGAGGGCCTTTCTGTGTGGAGTTTGCATGTTCTCCCCGTGTCCGTGTGGGTTTCCTCCGGGTACTCCGGTTTCCTCCCACAGTCCAAAGACATGCAGGTTAGGCTAATTGGAGACTCAAAATTGCCCATAGGTATGAGTGTGTGAGTGAATGGTGTGTGTGCCTTGTGATGGATTGGCGGCCTGTCCAGGGTGTATTCCTGCCTCTCGCCCGATGCATGCTGGGATAGGCTCCAGCACCCCCCGTGACCCTGACCAGGAATAAGCGGGTTAATGGATAATGGATGGATGGATGGCATTCATCACCTGACACACCTGGGATATGCACAAAATGAAATTTCATGAATCCCACATTGGTTTTTCGTGGGAACTTTTTTTAAGACCAAAACCTAAAACCTACCCAAAAGCAAGAAGAATTTGAGAAAGGTTTTGTGGCCCAATGAGTAGCTCAACAATGCAGCCTTCACCCAGGAACACATCTCTATTCAGCAAAGCCAAACGAGAACTGAATGTAAGGCTAGTAGTTTGCCATGCAAAAGAATAGCCTCGGCAAACTGAATGGGTATGGAGGAGTTTTCAAGGTTGTATGAAAAAAAATTTTTATTTGTGCTCTCACTGCAGCAATAGCATCCCGTTCTCAGAAGTGCTAAAGAAACAGCAATGAAACAATGCAGTGATAAACGGCCCTGAGTCTTCTGAGAAAAAATGACTCAGTAGTCCTGTTTCTTTGTCCAGCAATTGTACTGAAGCGTCATCCAAATAGCGGTGGAAAATCGAACATTATTTGCCCCCAAAATTAGAATGAAAGAGGCATTAAAGGTGAGCATGTTAGTTTCTAAACAGCGACATGTTTGGCAATGCAGTATTGTGTCTCTGGTCTTTGTTTCCGAGAAGGTTGTGAACACATATCACATTTATAATAGGTTTTCCGAATACATACATGTTCATGCAAGCCTACGTTCCCCAACTATACGCCCATGACCCCTGATCTCCTCATGCATTAAAAAAAGAAAGGGTGGTTTTTCCTTGATTCTTACATGCACAGACAGCTCACTTCTCCATTATAGCTTTACATCTGAACATTTTGTTGCATTCAGTGGTGATGTGGGTCAGGAACGCTGGAATGACTTTGTATCTTGAGAAGCAGAAATCTCGGGGTCCCCTGCAGATGGGGCTTATAAATATATCTCCATCCATACAGACATGCTGATTCTCCCACATACGCTGGCACCCTCATTCATTTATTTATCTATTCAGTCTCCTCTCTCTAATTTGAAGGAGGGTATGCATGAGCATAGTCAGGCCTTTTTAGAGAATTCCCAACTGCATGGCTAAGGGGCTCTTTAGAATAATTGGTTCTGCTTAATACAGATGAAATGAAGAGAATTCGCCAGATTGTGTGACCTGAGTGAACATTCCCTTGTTCTTGAATAATGGGAAGATGGCAAAACGGGAATGACACCACTGGTCTGTGGAATGGCGGGGAAGGGGGGAGGGGGCAGGGGGGAGGTGACCAGAGCCCTCCCATGAGGGTTATAAATGATGGTCCCTCCTTTTCTTGGCTTTAACAGAGCAGCTCAGCTCAGTGGCCAAAGCCCCACGCCACAGGTCAGAGATACCTATCGATACCTGGGGTTAGGACTTTTGCGTCTGTGAACAGAGCCACTGTATCACTTTCCAAAATGTCAGAGTAAGATTAATCTATAGAGTTCACAGAACACAGTACTCTTGTGAGAGATCTGCTGGCTCTCTTTTAATTTACTTTTGCATCCATGTGTGAACGACTGAGAAGCATCAAACAAAAGGTTTAGTTACAAGAAAGGGCCCGTCAATACAATAATGAGGTAGCGTCTTATTGTGCACACCAATTTAATCATTAATAAACATTAAAATATGCATCCTATTAAGTCATGAATACCACGAAAACACAAACAACATAAGAAAATAATAAATTTGGCACTATTTGTTCTGTACTTTTTTTTAAATAAAAGTGCATGATATAAAATCTTCAGATTCGTAGCTTATGTTCCCAATAATCTCCCCAGATTCGCGATACCTTGAGAGACCTCCCCTATGGAATGAACAGCAAGCCACCAGGGGAAAAGCACAAAAAAATGCCAAAAGTTGAATCTCCAGATTTACTTACAACAAGAAAGTTGACAGAAAAATAAAAAACAAACATGCTAATTGCACAGATCAGACCACTTATAAGAATAGGCCTGGGGGGGGCACTCCGATTCTACATTTTAAGTAAATGTTTTGACCTCTCTTGCCAGAGAAACAAAAAAAATAAAAAACCAGTCTTCCACAGACTAACTGCCTACCTACATTTAAGCCTGGCCAGGAGAATAGAGAAAACAAAAATAGGCCTTCAACAAGTTCAGGTGGGTATACTACGAAGGAAGCTTAAAATACCCAGGGCGATACCAATATTCTTCACTCCCCACCTCCCTTCCTCCACTCCCCCACTACCACTCCTCTACTACCAGGAAGTATGTGGAGGAAGGGAGGGGAGGAGGGGAGTGGAGGAAAGGAGCCGTAAAGAAAATTGGGCCATCGACTATTGATGAAGTTGCCCTATCATAACTTTGACTGACAACCGAGCCCACAATGAGTCCCAGCGGCAATCACAGATCTTATGCACGGCCAGCCCATTTAAAGCTATAAAATATCTTTTAAGTTTCAAGTAGAAGTAGCTATAAACATGTTGCCTATCTGACACTGCAGTCCGCGTCGAGACACTAATTAATATGTAATCAGTAACATTAGATCAACGTAAACATCATGTAGTATAGCCTATGCAAACATAACAATTTACTGTAATTCCAAAATCCCGATGTTCCCGATGTCTGAACATACCGAGCACTAATTCACCTCATATAGGCTACTATAGCAACACTGCAGCCTAATATTGCCAGTTCCTCGCATATCACACAGGCAAATTCGTTTTTTTGTTATCCGTTGTAGGATGCTATGTGTAGGATGCTATGTGTGATAATAACCTGAAGCACACACAATTTAGGCTAAATATCTTGCATTGGGGCATCATTATCTCGGGGAAATTCATATAAGGCATAGCTACGCATCTTCACTGTTGCCTTCTTTAAATCTCTGTGGGCATGAGCATGATGATGTCACCCAAAAATGTGAAAAAACCTCCGCAATATTGGGACAGTGGAGGGAGGGAGGACACAAAGATCGGTTTCCGGGGCACGGAGTAGAGGAGGTGGTAGTGGAGGAAGAGAGGTGCATTTTTCGACTATTGGGAGACGCACCCAGGGTTTCTTTGCATTAGCTGGATTGCATCAGCTGCCTAACACAAAGGTGCCCCATGCATTTTGTAGGGAGCTGGCAGGTGTTGTCAATCCCTTGTCAATCAGTCAATTAGTAGTCTTGGGCCACAGAGCAGATTCTAAAACTCAGAGGTTGAAAGCAGTACCAACGATGACCCATAGGGGCAGCAAACAAATCAGTATATTTTTAGACTGGGGGCACGTAACATGCTGCAGTAGAAATTCAAATGCAGGGTACAAAATAAAGACACTATAAAATATATACTAGGATTGAAAAGATTAATTTTTATAATTTATGTTTCTTGCATCTGCTCATGACAGCAGTATTATCAGACTGAGATACATATTTAAACTTTTTTTGGCTTACTGATTGGGGACTGAAATAATTATGCCAGGGGCTTATGTGCACATGTTTCAGGCATGAATCAAAACGTATATTTTATGAATACAATAGAAATAAATCATGATTGCAATCTCTGTCTGGTTCTCTCTGTTTGTGAAACTCATACACTGCACCAACTGGGGAATGTAAGCAATCAAATCAAAAGTGCTGAACTCATAAATTGCAGAAATAAAGTTCAAACCTCAAAAGTCTGCACATCAAAGAGTGTGGATTGAAAGAGTTCTCCATTTTTATCTTTCTGCCCACTACTCTTCCCATTTATTCTCTTCTGTTCATTAAATAACCACGTATGCCTTCATATTTTACACATTACAGACATGGAAAATACCTTGTGAAAATACTCCTGAAGCTAATTTTTTTTTTTACCCTTGCCTTTGTGAATCGGATAAAAGGAGCATCACAACCTCTTTAACAACTTTACACACTATGAATGGAATAAAAGTGAATTAATCTTCACATAATTCTTCATTGAGAAGTCCTTATTCATTCTTTCTAGTCGTGTTGATAGGTCCCATCCCAATCCCATCGTGTTGCATTGTAAATCCTAGGGACTGCGACATTACAGTCTTAAGGGGAGACACCACCCAGAATTTCATGCTTTTCATTTCATTTATCAATTTTGAGATATTTTGATATTTTGCTTCTATGATTACTCTAGTTTCATAAATGTACAAAATAATGGTCAATAATTATCATAAATGGTGGCATTGTAGTATAATGGTTAAGGAACTGGACTAGTAACTGAAAGGTAGGACATTGCCGTTGTACCCTTGAGCAAGGTACTTAAGCTGAATTGCTTTAGTATATATCCAGCTGTATAAATGGATAAATGTACTAAGATGTAATAAGAAGTTGTGTAAGTTACTCTGGATAAGAGCATCTGCTAAATGCCTGTAATGTAAAGCAGTTCATTTAGAATATTATATACCACCTCCGCTAAGTACACAATGGATAAAGTTAGCTTCTGTTAGCATATGTCATGGTATTATACCTGTGTGATTTTAGGACTGAACTGATTGAGTGGGATATCATTGGAAAGCTTATTTTCTGGTGCGTATAGCTGGCTAGACCTTATTTGACTATTTCCTACACCGTCATGATGACAGAGAGCTAAATACCAATAACTGGTCACATTTGTGGGTAAACAGACATTTTCTCAAATTACATATTACCCATACGCCAAAGATGTTTTTTGAAGTTTGGTAGAAGATACAGGCATGACATTTCACATACAGCTTCCTTGATGAAATAGCCAGTAATTTACAGAGGCTTTTCTTGATATCTTGTTTTTTTTTCATTTAATGTGGTATTTTAGCTGCTAAAACAGGCAAAAAACTATGTATATACACATAGTATTTTTGGAATAATTAAGTGAAAAAAACTATATTTTGACAAAAGAATGTAAATCACCAACTATTGAGTTACTTATCACATTAAAATAGAGAAAAGTCCTCTGAAATCATCAACCGACTCCGAAACGTGATTGCCGTAAAGCATAAATTAGGGTATTTTTTTACTATATAGTACATCATTTGCATATCTTAAAAACTGAAGAATCAAAAGTCATAATACAAAAATGTCTTATATTTATGTGTATATTCAACTGGTAAAATGTCATTATGATAGGATAAAGAGAATTTTCCCTATACATGAGTGGTACCTCCCCTTAAATGAAGGAAATAAATATCAGACAACAACGATATTGTCCAGGAAAAAACAAGGTATTTTAGCTCAATTTTGTGAAGCTTTACTTCACTAAACACACAGCTCAACAACACTCACTCCTGCATTAACTAAATATTTGACTCAAATCTTTGACTAAAGAAGAAATTAAAGCAAAATTCCACATTTTTTATTCATTTCGGTGATCACTGAAGTCACTGAACTATTATATCTTAAGAAAAAAATCTATTTACTTGAGAATCAAAAATAAGAACAAATGTTATAACCCAAGGGTCAGAGTATGAATATAGTACATTTTGAACCCATAGTAGGAAATAAGAAACAAGGGCTATGTAATGTTGTACTTATTATTGTTGAAGTGTGTAATGAAGATAAAATGTTCAAGGTTATATACATGTCATAGAAGATCTGAAAGGTTATGCATTATTAAAAATAAAGCAGTTGTTTTTCCTCTTAGTGCAGAAGTGATGGCTTTTCTTTCCGCTAAATAATAATGTACCAAACTGGGTCTTTTAAAATGACAGAATTCTGCAAAAAGATAATAAAATGAATGAATGAATAAACTCAATATATTCATGCTGAATTTATATAACCATATACCACCCACTCATGTATGCTTTATGAAATTTTTTAATTAAATAATAGCATGTGCCAATTCTAAAACAGTGCTGGCAGACATTTTATACAGTAATGCCAATTCCTCTAAATATTGTTATCATAAACTCTGGCTGTGTTTTTATTTTGTTTTTGTTTTTTTATTATTATTATTTGCTTACATTCACATGCCTGCAGGCATGTCCATAATGGATTTTTGCCTTAGTACAGAAACTGCATATTGAACTCAATAACAAGTGCAATTTACAACTAATGGCTTATTTTAGTGTGTTTGATCTCAGGTATGAGGCCAGGTTGTGCATGCTTAAGGCTTTCTACACATGTTTGACAAGCATCGAGTGATTTGATGCTAATTCTTTCACTCCTGAATGGATCCTGAAACAATGTATGCTCTTTCTCATACGAGGATAGTCCAATTTCAGGACAAAGATCTTGCGCCTTCGCTACATGCAGGGAAAAAAACTATGGTGAACTGAATTAATTCAGATATAATAAAACTTGATATCTAATTGAACTAGCTGTGTAGCTTGCAAAAGTAGTTTCCAAAATTCCATGCATTAACCGCGTAACCCAAAAGCTGATATTCCGGATTGCTTCCAAGTATTTATACATGCTAATCACATCCCTACCATGGGTTCCTTCATTGCAAAATTTTCTATTTGCATAACACCTGAGGTTACGCCTGGCAGACAGTTAACTGTATGCAGTTAGGGTCATATACTGCATGTGCACTTTCTGGTATCAATAAACTGAAATAGGTCTCTTAAACTGAATCCAAATCTCTCCATAGACTTTGTCAGGGCAAATATGCAATGAATTGGTTTGTTTTGTCTAGTAAATTAGCATGGCTCCAGAAGGTTTTTTAGAATTTTGTTGTGAGTGCACATTCAACAGTCTATGACTGATTTCCACATAATTTAAAAGTCACACCTCACTGGCTGATTTAAATTCAAGAGTTTAATTACATGTATTAGTTATTAGGCAGCTGTGGAGCTGTTCCGCTCCCTCTGGTTTAAAACCAAGTCACGTCATTTTACACTGCAATATTCATATTGATTTTAACATTGAGCTCTTCTTTATCACAGTGATGTGTATCAGAACACTTCCATCAAGGATAAGCGCACGAGCAAAATACTTGTAAGAGACACGCCATGTAAGAGACACACTTAGGGCCTGATTTACTAAGACCTTTAGCGTGTGCAAAACCTTTTAGCACATGCAAAACCAATAACATGACAAATCATTGGTCATGGCATTTGTTTTTGCAACCAATCATCGGTTGTGTTATTAGTTTTGTGTGTGATAAAGGTTTTTGCACCAGCTAAGGTTCTTAGGGTGCGTCCCAATAGTCGAAAAATGCACCCTCTCTTCCTCCACTACCACCTCCTCTACTCCATGCCCCGGAAATGGATCTTTCTGTTTTAATTTAATGTTGCTGATTACATATTAATTAACGTCTCGATGCAAACCGCAATGTCAGGTACATGTACTTGTACTCGAAACGTTCAAGCAGTTTTGCATACTTCCGGGTAGGAGAGGAGTGGTAGTGGGGGAGTGGACGTAACGAGGTGGGGAGTGAAGAATATTGGAATGCACCCTTAGTAAATCAGGCCCTTAGAGTAACACTTTAGGCTACGTAAAGCCCAAAGAGCACCTGACATCTTTGACAAGGCCATTCTGGGCTGCAGGAAGCTCCGAAAATGGATCACCTATAAAGGGCTTATAGACAAAGGGGCTGCAGTGTTTTTTACAGGCAGGTTATCGGAATGTAATCAGCCTAAATTGGACGGAAGCTTTTTTTGCCTCAAAAAGTAAAGTGCCAGTGGTAAATCAGTTTCTATACAGTATATGCAGATGAATGGAAGAACGGGTTCATCGTTTTGGATGTGGGGGGGGGGGGGACCGTGCACTATATGGTCTTAAAAAGATTGATCCTCAGTTATCTGTCAAAAAGACAGATAGCTCAGAGGAGGGAGGGTTACGTGTCAACCCAGAACACTCAAAGGCTCAATCAGGACAGGAAGGGTTATTTTACATATATAGCTACAACAGGTTCCAGTTACTCTTCAGAAGCTGGAGTGTTAATGAGATTTGTGGATCACAATGTACTCCAGGTTTTTTTAAATATTACTTCTATTAACAAAGTTATATCTTTGTTAACAACACTAAAAGCCTGACGTGATTTATTGAGGCAATTATTATTTCAAAAGGAAGCATAAACAACCAATTTTAAATTAAGGGGTTCAGTTCAATTCAACTGTTTACATAGCCTAGGCGTTGGACATGAATCTCAATAACAAATCAAATGGCATGTTGTTATAATTATTTAATTTTTTTCAAGTCGTCCATTCCAGGGAACAAGAGCAGCGATATTTTTTGGGCCTGTGCTTAAGGAATGGCATCTCAAAAACAGAATAGCAGAATATCTATTGGAAATTTAAAAATTATGGATGTTATGGTTTGTCTTTTATTTTTTCCAAATACCCCACAGTGGAAAATCTCAATGTTTCAACTAACCACAGACTCCTTGAATTATGCCACCAATTTGACTACTTCTCTAGTCTTGAACACCAAACCTTTCAATTGCCCAACTATTTATAGACAGAAGTTGCTGGGGGTTTTTTTGTTTTGTTTTGTTATTTTTTCCTTTTTTTGGATTCATCAGCCAAACAGCAACAGTTTTCTTGATCTACATATCGATTTATGTCTAGGGTGAGCAGGTTAATTAAATGTGAATTGTAAGCCGGGAACAAAATATTGAGCATTCGGGACAGGGAAGAGGAGTCGGTCCTTTAGATGTTAAAACAGCAATCAATACAGCATAACTAGGGAATATCTGTCAAGGCAGTGGAAATAGATGGGATAAGGAGAGATCTGCAGCAGGATTAAGTATCTGGCTACAAACACTGGGGCTCAATGGGAGGTTCGTTGGGCATCTGTAATGAGCCAGAGATGCCCAAGAATGTGAAAGGGAAACCGGCTTCTGGTTCTGGTCCTGCTCAGAAAAGCATCCAGACATCCACTTTGTCTTAGAATATACAGCTCTATGATCACAAGGATCAGGCTGAATTGGGCACACCAAAAGGGACTAACATAATACAATGAATATTGACGTAGCATTCTTCAGAGCTATTGTGATGCCACAAGTACTGTTTTATAATGTTAATGTGCTAAAGAAGCAGAAAATCTGCCCTCATTATTATAGTCTACATTCATTAATTAAACAACTTATAAATCAATAATTTGAACCAATAAATGGCTTGCTCAAAAAATCATGTTTGACCTCTAATTATGCCATTTTTATCCAAACAATATACATCTAAAATGGTAATCCAAATCCAAAAAGAAAAAAACCATGTTCACTAAAAACAATAATCCATAAAATCCTCACACAATTTTTAAAATTATGGAAAAACCTCTAAAAGAATACTCTAAATACTATAGTTTGTATTGTTGATGTGAACCACATCCAAATGCAAATATATATGAAAAGCATTGAATTAGCATACCCATTAATTATACATTTTAAAAGTCTTTTAAATGAAATGTACAATATCAGTCAATAATTACAGTAAAGTACTACAACATAGTGGATCGTGTCTACTCTCTCGAGAGAGAGAGAACAACCATATGTCATGTTTTTAAAGGTACAAAAGTACAATATTTTGAAGGTGCATGGAACATGTGTTACACTGCAAACTGAGCATACTGTGCTCAATGTAATAGCTCTTATGTCTATTAAAACTCACAAGTGTGTCACAACCTTTGAAAATATAAAGTACAATAAAATTTAATCTTAAATAGGGGTCTCTCCAAACAATGTCCAGTACAGTCTTAAATCCATAAACCACAAATGTACAGCCCTCTGGTGGTTATTTATGCTAAAGCAGTTCCAAGATCAAATGTCCAGCTGAAAATATGATTTTCAGATGGAAATCAGCTGTCAAATTTCCAGCTGCAATTACAGTGTAGTTATGCTAACACCACACATGCAGTACTTAATAGGACTTGGACACCAGGTGTGTGGACTCTAGCCAAGGAATCGTTCATCATTTAAGCACTGAAACATGAAAAATCAGTAGATACTGCAGCCTTCAGGACTGGAGTCTGGCACCCCTTCCTGCCTTCCTGTAAGCATTGTTTTGGGTGGCAAAATGAGAACAGGGCGATCATCTCTAATTAACAAAAACAACTTGATTTTAACTGAACGTGACGACATAATAAAAGATATGTGATTCTTACTTGTAATAAGTTTAAACCGCATTTTTATTAATGATGTTCAATCATCTTTGTATCCATTTTAACATGGGCAGTACACTGCCCAGAATGTCAGATTATATCTCTTAGAACCTGGGGTTTGAAAGAACTGAAAACAGACATGGGGATTTTATTTTTTTTTACATGGGGAAACTAAACCCAGTTCCCCAATGCCATGCACACTGTAGCAGGCTATTTTGGAAAATGTGCCATTGTAAACAATGCAGCCCCCGTGTTTCACTTCGACGAAGTGAAAATCTACCTGTTGCTTACGATTTACTCTCCCGCCACTGATGCGCAGCCTCCATCTGGAGCAAAATCAAACACCCCGTGATGGGTGGGGGAAAAATACGCCGCCATCAATATCGGCCTTGGAATTTGCGCCAGGAGGGCCAGTCAGGGATTTCCCTCGGTTCCCAACGTGACACGTAATAAAAAGAGACCGTGACAA
Source organism: Synaphobranchus kaupii (assembly GCA_029718625.1). Lineage (NCBI taxonomy): Eukaryota > Metazoa > Chordata > Actinopteri > Anguilliformes > Synaphobranchidae > Synaphobranchus > Synaphobranchus kaupii. The sequence goes on along the minus strand of CM056376.1, from coordinate 21,658,419 downwards.
GATTAAACATGGCCTCTTAAACCACTGAGGTTATCTGTGATGTGAAACACTGCACCTCCAGCCAAGGGGAAGAGTCTCGCCATCTGGGGAGCCAGGAACGCGATGGCCAGCGCGCCTACGTTATTCATCAGCGCAGGCTCCGTCACGCTGAGCAGGTAATACGTTATTCACCAGCGCGGCTGATTCGCCTAAGAAGATTCATCGGCTGCCACTATTGATCCATGGCCCGGGCTCACGCCTAAGAATATCATATCCGCCATCATGAGAGAGCGGGTGGCTTGCTTATATTATGCTTGGATCACTTTGATTAGGAGAAAACCCACATGCTGGGGGAACCTTGACGAAGGCCGGGATTAAAATTTGATAGAAGGATGCTTGCTTTACCCTTCAACAAAGATGTTCAATCTTGGTCAAAACATGTTTTCAGGTGAAAGATTTTGATGAAGAAGTACCAGCGAATAGCTTGAGGCTGCATAACATGTAAGCACAGGCTCGATTTCTCCTTTGAAGTTAAACAATCAAGTACAATATCAAGGCAATTAATGCCACGTCACATGATTTCCTGGACAGTACAGTCCCCTGTTGGCATGGTAAAAGGCTAATTAATTGCACTTTATTTATGTGTATACAGTATACTGCATTATATGAGCACCAAATTCATCAGTAAATACATATCAGAAGTCTTTCTTCAAAAGCCAGGATTTTAATCATTTACAAGGGAGGGAAACTTCTAGATTGCAAAGTGAATGTGAAGCTGCCTTAAAAGGAAGCAGAGTCAGGAGCCCCGCTGGCAACAGAGCCTTTCATTAAACCAAAGAAGAAGAAAAGAAGAGCATGAAGAGGCATATGCTGCTCCAGTGTGTACACTGTACACTGTACACATTGTGTAGAATAGTGTGTACACTGTACACATTGTGTAGAATAGTGTATACACTGTACACATTGTGTAGAATAGTGTGTACACTGTACACATTGTGTAGAATAATGCGTAAACTGTACACATTGTGTAGAATAGTGTGTACACTGTACACATTGTGTAGAATAGCGTGTACACTGTACACATTGTGTAGAATATTGTGTACACTGTACACATTGTGTAGAATGCACTTCATACTTTGCCAGAGTGCAAGACAGCGTCATTTTTATTACATTTGGAAAACATTTGATGACATCATCATAGACTACCTTTGACCTAACAGGAAAAGTAAAAGTGCACTGCACTTTATCAGTTGCTGACATCACACCTGGTCCTTCCACCTACCATGTGACATAGCGTATTAGTTAGAAAGTTAGCTAGCAATGATCACTAGCACTTTATAGCTAATCTGTGGTTATTGCCATTGTCACTTTATGTACAATTCAACATTGAATATTTGTCTATATATCAGAAGTATCTCATGAAAAATAATATAAGACTATACTTGCTGTCAATAAGCTACTTTTATAACAGCTATAAAATATTCTGAACATTCTGAAAACAGAATTCCTCCACGGTTCAGCTGGTGATTGCTAAATAAATTATGGCTGCTATGTTTAGCATCTCTGGGAATGAACAGCACATACAAGTATGGGTCACATCAAGTACGGAAGTACAAACCCAGAGATTACAGCACGTACTGTACTTGATCTTTGCATACTTGCGGTTCACAGTGCACTTAGGACAAACTATGTGGTGACCTTACTTTCTATCCATCCAAACTAGATTAAAAGTGTGCATAGCAGCCAGTATGTGCTTTACATGCAAACATATGTAGCATGCAGATCAGCAGAGGCTGAAAATAAATTAAAATAATAAAATGAAAAGCATATTCCTCGAGTGTGCTACAGCATGTTTCTGGTTCAAATTATATAAATGGAACTTTCTTGAAGCCTCCTGCCTCAGGATCTCCATAGTTTAATTATTGAATAGCTAGCAGAAAGACCTTTGAAATCCAGGAGACGGAGGGATTAATTACCTGAGAAGGTGTCTGAATAATGCATGTGTGTGTGTGTGTGTGTGTGTGTGTGTGTGTGTGTGTGTGTGTATGCACGCGTGCACGTGTGTGTGTGTGTGTGTGTGTGTGTGTGTGTATGCATGTGCATGCATGTGTGCACGTGTGCACGTGTGCACGTGTGTGTGTGTGTGTGTGTGTGTGTGTGTGTGTGTGTGTGTGTGTGTGTGTGTGTGTGTGTGTGTGTGTGTGTGTGTGAATTTGTGTGTATATGTGAATGTGGTGTGAAGTTAAATTAGCAATTATTGGACATGGTTTGCCTCTTATCATTTTGATGGCCAGTATATTATATATAGGCACGCGATGCAACAACACAAAAGAAAAATCAATTTGGCAAATGCAAAGCGCTGTATCCATAAAGAACCTGAGATCTATTGCAATTTATTCCTTAATAAATCAACGGTTGCACTGAAAATAACAACTACCAACAACAAAATAACAACAAACATACCGTTGGACTATGTGCATGTAAACAGGCACTCCTATATTTAATACAATATAAAGTTGCCCAAATCCCATAAATCAGCCTGTATTCTCAGAACACACTTGACAAGTCCTACCTGTCAACATCTAACATCAGAGCTAACACATCTATTATACTCCTTAACTGTTTGTGCCTGTAGGGGAGCTGTTCCATCAACGGCTGAAGCTTGAAGCTAGGCTCAAAGCAGCAGCTGAAAGGGGAAAGCCAGAAGCCGTGCACCAGGATTACACTGCATTCATTTGCACTTTCATTTCCATTTCCCAGCTAGTTCTCCCGGCCAATTGATTGTGCTCAGTGGGTGAGCTTGTGGAAAGAACCCGTTGCTCAAGCAATGCTGCTCCGCGGAGAGCTATCTGCTCTTGCTCAGAAACAAGTTGCCCTGACCAAACTCCTCTCCTCTTTCATTTTTCGGGGGGGGGGGGGGGGGGGGGAGTCCGTGGGTGAGAGCGCTCACGGGACGCCCCGAGTTTCCCATTGCACCTGATTGACAGCCCAGCAAATGAAGAATTTGCAGGAGTTCATTTTCGCCGAGGCCTGCGCTAATCCACGCTGCTCACTCCCACTGGACCGTAGGTGTGGATACGCTCACATAATAGCAATCCGTCACCTCCTCTTCCCATTAGTTTTTTTTACATGTAATTATTGTTTTAATAGTACATGCAATTTGTGTAATGCCACAGGGTACAATTCCTAACCAGGACCTCTTCATTTATTGGTATCCCTAGATATCGCAGCTCACTTTGTTTCCAGGGCACCGCTTTTATTAATCCTCAACTGCTGCTTTTTTCTCTACATGCCAGAAAAACAAAGCCCGTCTGAAGTCTGCTCAACATATTCCTAAGCCGCCATGTCCAAGGCCGCCGCCACATGTGTATGACCTAGCGTCACATTAAAGAGAATAGCGATCGTTGAGGGTTTGAAAAAGTGAACAATAAATAGGTTAAAGAAATTACATGTTACTCTTTAAAACTGCATAGGCTACTCGTGTAGAAATGCAAGAAACATTTTAGTGGCCTCTGACAGACCTGCAGAAGATTGCAACACCTTTGAGGCTTTTCGTAGCCTCTTTGCTCCTTACTCCGAATGATCTTAATGACCTTGCCGCTTATAAAGCAAGTTATACTGCTGTGGCTTTACATTAGATTACAGGCATTTAGCAGACGCTCCCATCCAGAGCAACTTCCACAGCTTTTTAATACAGCTAGACATACTGTAGTGTATACTGAAGCAATGCCAGTTAAGTAACTTGCTCAAGTGTACAATGGGAGTTGTACCATTATACTACACTATGGGCCTGATTTACTGAGACCGTTAGCGTGCGCAAAACCTTTTAACAGACGCAAAACTAATAACAAAACAATGATTTGTGCAAAATAAATACCATGACTGTTATTGGTTTTGTGTGTGCTAAAAGGTTTTGCACATGCTAAAGGTCTTAGTCAATCCAGCCCTATACTCCTTAACCATTATACTACACTACACACTACCGCCCTGTTTGGAGACAACTAGAAGAGAATCAAAATGTAACATCAGTTAATACATTAATGGCAACCTTTGATTATGTTTGTTATTAGTTAATGAATAGTTGTTGTTTCAATGATGTTCTTAGAAATGAACTTCTTTTGACAAACAAAAACCTCTGTAAAAGTGCAAGGCTGTGTGACTGTACAACGATAAAGGGAAAACCAAATGAATGCTTTTGTTGCACAATAAATTAGATGTAATATTTCTCTCCTACACTGCCCCATGATCCATTCCCCATTGAAAGAGAGGCACGAAAATGACCTTATACATAATACCACAGCACAGCACAACCCCTCACTTTTATATTAACTGCCTAATCTGTTCTGAGAGATCATTTCTTCTGTGTTTTGCTGGCATTAATACAAATTTTAAGCCTTAATAACTCTGAAAAAGCACAAGCCTCTAAGTCTTGTTTACGTGCTATATCTCAGGCTGGCTACTGCTTCTTCTACTCCCCTTCTCTATCCTGATTCTCATTCCCCTTTTTGACATAATTCCCAGCTATCTACCCTATATTCCCATATCCCAAAAAACGAAATAAAATCCTTCCTCTACCAGCCATTCCACATGATAATTCTATGGACAGGGACATTACCTATCACCGGGGTGTTATGGTCGACCATTACACTCCCATTAATTGTCATTTTGGATATTGGAGATTTTAGGCCTTTTCTTCATTTGTACTCATTGTAAATTGCTCTATATAGGAGCGGCAGCTTAATGGCTAAAATGTAATGTAAACGTACTGCCGTAGCTTCAAACTGTAACAAAGACAAAAGAAAGTGCCATATATGGTGTTGCACTGCACAGGAACTACATGAGCACAGAGTCATTTCTAACTGACAGAAGGGTAAAGAATTCCCTATACAATATCTCCGCAACATGGCAGAAAACTCAATTTGCAAATAAACTGCTGAAGAAATGGTCCAAGCAAAGAGGTACTATATGGCATATCAAGTATATTAGAAAAGCAATACCTTACCTTACCTGAGGTAACTGGTCATTTCAGGGGGGGGGGGGGAAGGTGTTTTCCAAAAGGTGTGGGGGACATGAGACCCTCTCATTCAATAGAAGTGAAAAATGAGGGCAGGGGAGAAAAGGCTCATATCAATCTCAGCTTTAATTTGGTGATATAAACATGTCACTGCCCTTAAGGGCAATGCAGTATTGCTGCAGGCGTGTGTGAGTGTGTCCATTTGCCCCTGTGTGTGTTTGCACTTCTCATCCTTTATATAATGTATACAGCCCATACAAGGTCCCAGCCATGTTTTCAGAATGTAGTCAGTCATGGATAGGGCACTCTGTGAAGATTTCACAGCTTAAAAGAAAATCAGCAATCCTCGCTTTTATTTTTTTTCTGTTGTTTGTGTCACCGTGGTTGAATATTGATTTCTTGGTTACACAAAGCTGCTATTCATTTGGCAATTCCTACACAGAGAGTGAGCTGAAATCAAGAGGCGTCTCCAGCTAACAGCCAGATGACTTTCTGAAAAACTCCTGAAGGGGTGGAAACAGCTGTCGGAGATATCTGACGCAGCGTTGTCTCTGACCAGAGAACGTCACAGTGAGCACGGTTCACGCACAAATAAACCCAAGTAATATTACACGTGTGTGGATGTCATTAATTTCTTTAACTGGCAAAATTAAACAGCCGTTATTGACATTTCACTTGAATGCCTGCACACTACATCTGATAAATGGGTAAGACGAGGGCCCCCATGCTTTCAAGCTTTGGCAGAAAAAAACTTTTTTTTTCGGCCCATGTCCGCCCCCCACCCCCCACTCCACACACACCCCCACCCCCTCTTTGGAGAACATCCAGCCTGAGATGTAGGAACCTGTAGCCACACCTAGCAGCATATTCTCTTATTCTCTTGATATCTTGTGCTTAGAGGTTCCCCCGTAAATAGAAGCAGAAGATTTCATGAACGAGGGACGGACTGCGAAGAGCTCTGGCAAACTTACGAGTGCACAAGTCGAGCGATCGGAGCCGCTGCGGTACCAAATCCAACACATTTCTGCTTATCAGTCCAATTAACCTATCCTGGGAGAGGCTACATGTCTTAATCACCCCCCATCTGTTTGAGTTGTGTCAGTGCCATTACACCCTCGCCGCCTCCACCCTTGCAGACACAGCACCCGTCAATCTGATTCATGGACGTGTCTCACGCCGTCCCTCTCACACATTAGCTCATTACATTCAGCTAAAAATAATCTCGGCAAGATGCCGCTTCATTAACGGGGCATGCCAGGCAAATAACCTGCAAACGCAGCCTACACGCACGTACGCACGGAGCGTATATACACGACAGATTTAGCATCTTACAGGCTGTCACCGAGTCTTTTGCCTCCGTCATGCTCACAGTGTGAGTTATGGCTGCGGGCCCACAAGAACCGGAGGCAGTGAAGGAGACTGCAGCGTTTTTCGTGAGGCTAGTCGGGCGGCTCGGCGAAATCCACCGAAGCGGCGCCGACGAAAAGAAGTCGATGTCGCCGCACCCAGGGACGGCGATGTAAGCCGTGGCAACCGCTCCGGAGCTGGAGACTGACAGACGGGAGACGGGAGGACTCGGGGGTGACCCCAGGAGCGCTCAGGAGCGCTACAGCTCTGTCTAATGAGAGGGGTCTGCTGACACTCGTCTGCCCCCGGCACCGACAGCCACTAATTAGTCTGATAGCCTGGGCCTGGTTCATGAGTGCACATCGCAAACCACGCTGGTCAGACAAGGTCAACCAGCACACGCATGTACATATGTACAGCATGTACATACTTATGTAAGAATATGCATGCATGGACCGCACACACAGAATATATATAAATATACATACACATATTTTATGCACAAGCTTATATTAGGACATGGACAAGAGACTTAAGACAAAGATGTGAAAATCATAATTGTTTGTTAATAATCTTTTTTTTCTTTACTTTAAGACTGTGTACTGTTTTTCTCCAAGAGGCAGCTTTCAGCAGATCCATGTATAATATTTGTGGTCTTATATTTCTGTCAAAAGTGGTTTATAATTTTTAACCTGACTGAATGTACAGCATATTAAACGTTAGCATGTTTGGTATCACCTACACGTTTTCAAAAAAGGGATATTTTCCAAGTTTTTTTGTGTCAAGAAAACTTTTGTGTCAAGAAAACAACTACAGCTGTGAAGTATTGCACCTTTCAAATTCCACCTTGAATTTCAGAGATGTAAATATCTCCAAGTAGCATCTTGGTAGCATCTCTCAGTACTAACAGAGCACAGCATGTGGGCCCTCCACTCCATCAGCCCTTCAACAGCAATTTGTGAAGGCCAGGGGCAGACATGCAGAGTGAGCTCTGGCTATATTACACCAGTGCTCGCCCGGGCTTCTCTTCATAGGCAAACACAAGCCAGAAAAAAGCTGAAAGAAAATGTCAGAGTGAAAATCTCAAGGCGTCTCTCTGTGGCCTTCAGCTCCAGGCGAGGACGTCCCGAGTGCCAGGCGAGTCAGGCGAGTCAGGCCGCGATCACACTTTTTGTCACTGCCTTTTTCTGGTATTGCCTGGAAGGAAGGGCGGGGGGTTTGGGTGCTCTCTGTTTGCGATGCTAACCCGTAGCTTTGCTCGACTTGCTCCGTACGGCCTCTGTGAGCCTGTGACCAGAAGGCCCCACCGGCCGAATCCTGTCGGCTGTCGGGAGGCATTAAATATTCATGCAGGAGGCATTCTTGGCAGATCCCGACTATAAGTGATGTCTGATACTTTGCCGTACATGGCCTCTGCGCCTCTGTGATACATATGAGGCCCTGAGAGGGTGCTAACCAAACTCCTCCCCACCAACAGCCCTGTGGTTCTCCGGTTTTTTAAAGTCCAATAATGTACACAGTGTGTGAATTGTGAAGAAAACAGAGAGGGGGGCAGGGGGGGGGCATTTTCAAAGTTGTGCAAGCCAATGCATGCGCACACAACACATGTAGGCATACTCGTCTTTACCTGAATATGCAGGACTTCACATTGATTTGCGAGGCATTCGTTAGAATTGTATGCTAGTAAGTTAGCCTATAAAGCGCGGGCTAAAGAGCTAGTTAGAAGGCTACCACAGATTCCTGACCTTGGACTACCAGCTATCTGCCGCCGGTTCGATTCTGGTGTTAGTCGACAGTTGCTTAATTAGTACATAATTGATAAAAAACATATAAATAAAAATAAATGGCAAGAACAATAGCATCGAAAAAATCGAATGTCCAAAAGGTAACGTTAGGCTACGCCTGATAAGAGCAGGTTGAGCAGCGCAGATGGCCCTGAACATCCTAACTTTTAAACTATAGCCTAGATTTTTAATTGGGAAACTCAAAATGAATGTAGAAACTTTTATTTGTTGTTGCGTTCCACTGTGGCACAGATTTTCCCCAGGTTTTTGGAATTAATTTGCCCACCACTATCAGTTTACAAATGTGGCAATGAAGTGACAGCCCAAAGCCAGTCAATGTAGCAGGCTCTAGTTAGCAGCCAGATTGCTGTACAAGCCTTCGATTGATAAGGGTTAGAGTGAAACAATGGAAACACAGATCTTTCTCCCAGATACAGGCTTGAAATACACAGGACTAGCAGATTTTCTCCCTCTCTTGCAGATGTTGTGCATATGGCTTAATTCCATTTTGCAAATAGGCCTGTTTACAACTTCATTCATATTTATGACTTGGTTGTGGGGAAATCTGGTGCAATTAGAGCACTGCGACGCACATTAATGTACAAAAGTTTTGATTGCTCGCTGAAATACGTGCTATTACGAGCGTTGTGATGCGTTCGGCCAGATCTCCATGGGGAACCAATGAGGCAATTTCAACATAGATGTTCTGACAGGCAAAAGAGCCCCGTCGCCAGTGGAGCAGAGCGCCTGGCAACCCGCAAGCCGCCACTGCAGGGGTGCCGCGTCACCACAGTCAAGGGGGACGTCCTTGTCCTTTCGCAGCCTTCCGCGGTGCCAAGTCCCAAAGAGCAACAGCGGCTGCGTGTTTCTGGCAATCGCCAGCGCTGTCCCGTATCAGACGGCGCCAAAAAGTCCAGAATGCAACGGTTGTTCACCGGGCCCTTCGCATAAAATGAAGTGAAATCCAATAAGCCTTCTAACAACAGGGATGAATCTTCCCCATCACTTGTTAGGTGAAGACGGGGCTCAACGACCAGGATTAATGTCCAAAATCAAGGTTGTTCCCGTAAATTTCCAGGGGAAACCCGCAAGTAATTCATCCCGTATTTCACAGCCTGCACACATCAACTCCTGGCAAAGGCAATATTGACTTCATACATCTTCTCTCAGGGAAGAAATGTACAGAAATAAATTGAAGCTCCCCAAGCCGGCTTAATTAAAAGACGCATCGGGGGGAATGAGCAGAATGAAGTTCTTCCACACTCCGAATCAAGCCAATCCATTAGCGAGCGTTAACGGGGGATGGGATGGGGGGGGGGGGGGGCAGTCTTTCCGGATATGCCCTTTCATTGAGAAGCTCTTTCAGAGTTCCTCTGGGGAACACTTGTGTTCCATGGTGTGTTTTTTTTTTTAGAATTCCTTGTAGTTGTTTTTCTCTCTCATTGGTAATGCTTTAGAATCCCTTTACTGAGAAAATCAAAGGATCCTCTGTAGCGAAAATTCAAGTAGTCTTTTCTGTGGTGTAACTTGGCGTTCCAGCGGTACCACGCTCAAGAAATAACTCCCAAGAACAAACACGACACACACCCCACATCTCACGGGATGTCTGATGTGATTCTGTTTTTTTTTGTAACAGCTGCACACAACTTTGAGATCTGAAAAAAATATGTAGTGCCCCCACCCTTCCCCCTTGCTTTACATATAGGAGTACTGGAGTCTAATCAAAGCAGGTTTGTTTCAAGTTCTATTTTTTCCTGTCCAAATCTGACAGTCATCACATGGGACCGTTATGGAGCGAGAAAGCAACATACGGATGTCAGCTCCAATCAGCATCCCGTCTCACCGTGCGAGTTTCAGGTGTCACGGCAACACCTAACAGATTTGTCCTCTAGTCCCTTGGTGCATCCCTACATCAGAGTCCCCAGGTGGCTGATGGGAAGAGCACCAGCCTAGTTCTCATACGCCTCTTCCTCCACTGGTCTGCAAGGACAGGACGAAGGCACCTGCTCCACTGCGCCCTGACTCCGTCTCTCTAGTGAACCGCTCGGGACTGAGAGCTCCAACAAATCTGAACTGGTGCTGCCCCCTAGTGATCACATGTTTCAGTGCAAGTCCAAGGCTGCGTTTGGGAATGGCTCCCGATACACTTCATAGTGAACTGTTTAAGGCATTGGCCATTTTGATGGTTTCTGAATTCTCAATCAAGAAAACTGATAATTCTGACACCCTGCAAAATGGCTGATTCCCTAAATAGTGCCCTATAAAGCGTATAGGGAGCCATGCTGAACACAGCCCAAGTCTTGGTGGTAGATGGTGAGTGAGGCAAATGATTAGATTTTTCTGGCCAACAGGAAGCTTTGCAGGGCAACGCAAGGCCATGTGAAGTACCAGAGCACTTCAGGCAAGAGAAAAAAACTTTTTCAAACTGTCCATGACTTTTAAAAGTAGGCCACTTCTGATCAGGAAATTGCACCAAGGCCGATTAGTGCCTCCTCATTCACAGCCTCTGTAATGAGCTTATGAATTATGAGTATTTCTGAGGAAATAAATGGATTTGTATGCGGAAAGAGTTGACAGTGGTTCTAAAATAAAAAATGACTTCTGCAGTTATACTTACCAATTATGGAAATGTCCAATAATTTATTTAATTTCTTTGCAGCTGCAGAATTGCTTTACCATTACATGTGAGTAATAACAGTTTGGTAGTTCAGAAACACACTTCATCATGATCATAATAAAAAAATAATCATAAAATTAAAGTCATTCCATCAGCCACACTCATTAAAGTCATTATCCAATCAACTCTGCGATACAGCACAAGCCAGTCTATAAACCAATGGCATTACTTTATCACTGTTCAGGCACTGTGACAGGACAATGCAGCACAATGCAGTTGTTTCTATAGTAACCCTAAACCCATACCAGGCACTTGGTGAGGAAACATGCAAAGGAACGGGTGATAACAACATTACTGTGTGAATACAAATCTGTCACGTCTCATGCCACCACGTACTAGTCTTGTTCTGGTTTTTCTGAAATATGTATTTTCTATCTGGGAGTCCGTTCCGTGTTTTCCCTCTCTCCCTCCATTTTGTGCCTCCACTTCCCCGCACCTGAATTGTGTTTTCTCATTGGTTTCGTCTCACTTGTTCCTCGTTGTTTCTTTGCTAGTTTGGTATTTAGTCTCCTGTTTCTGTGTTCTGTGCCAGATCGTATTGTGTCCTGCATTCGTGCTTGTCTCAGTCTTTCCAGCATTTATTCCTGCCTGCTCCTTGCCTGTTTCGAGTTCCTGTCCTCGTTCCTGTGTTACCCATCCAGTTCCTGTTCTCCTGCCTGTTCCTGTCCAGCCCTGCTCTAGCCCTCCTGCCAGCCAGTTCTTCCCCGCCCTTCGCCCTCCTCCTGCCCTTCGCCCTCCTGTAGCTCCAGCTCTGACGGAATCCCCGGTTCTGACCCCTGCCTATTCCTGGACTTCGCTTTTGCTTATTCTGCATTGCCCTGTTTGCTGGACACTGACCCCTGCTTGGAACTGACTACGAATCTGCCTTGCCTTTATTGCACTATTTGCAGACCCTGTTCTGTCGACCTCGAATAAAGCCTATTCCTATCACTTCTGGTGTCTGCGATTGGTTCCGAGGTTGATATCTACTACCCACATTTTGATAGTTATGGTATCAGGCGTTAGCTGATACAAGATAATAATAATAAACTTTATTTATATAGCACCTTTCATACAACAAGTAGCAGCCCAAAGTGCTTCACAATAGGGAAATAATAATAAAAAGTTAAAACAGGAAAATATTGGATAAAACAATATAACATTATATAACATTAATATAACAATAAAACACAATGAAATAAAAGACAATATAACACGGAATAAAACAAATCTGAAGAAAAAATAAAATAAAATAAATGAATAAATAAATAAAATAAAAATAATAAAATAAAATCTTGATTTGAAAAAAAAAAACAATATAAAATATAAAAATAAGGCAAACCCAGATGTACAATAAATTATATCTGATCCCTTTGGGAACAGTCAAATTCTTGAAAGTTTTCCAGTGAATTCCAGCAACCACAAAACCCAACGATATGGGGTTTCCCCAGTTTTTACAAGGTGATTGGTAGTGAATCATTTGTTTAATTAATAATAACTTGGCAATACAAGTGCCTGTATTTGTCATGCCAATAAAGCACTTTGAAATTGAAATTTCAAAAGCAGCTTGTATTTGATCTCACTTGTAATTTATTGATCAGTATCTCAGACATCTAATTGATGTTATCCAGTTCATTTTTGACTCCTTGCCAAAAGAGTTCAAAACTGGATCATGCATGAGTGTAATACAGATTAATTATAGACACCTGGCTAGACTCTGAATTACTTTCTGGGTTTGCCTTCCCAACAGCTTACAGTAGGCCTACTTGTCTACATTACTGCCTCCAGCTTGCTACTCTAAACATTCTGTTCAGACCAACAAGTAACATACCAAGATATCATCCTTGAAAACGCAATCAAACACATCAAGTTCTGACCACAGATTTGGGTGTATAGAAATCGCGTGATTCCACTCTGTAGATGGAAAAAATGTATATCTCATTCGGGAAACATGTGTAATCAGATTGAACTGTGTTTAAGAACGTTTCCATGAACATTTATGCATTCATCTTTTTTTTCTTAACTGAATTTGTTCTCTGGTGTGATCAAAATCCATCCGTGTTTAGAAACAAGCGTAAAGGCATATACGCAGAAGAGGTTCGTTAACGCTGTTACACAGACTGTTTAAAACAAGGAGCAGACACGTACGAGGACAGACAGTTCGCCAGACTGTCCACGGACCTTTACCTTTCATAGTCGAGCGTACCACTACATTTCCCATCATTTTTGCGTGCAAATTGTGAACAACAATGGCGTCCTGCAAGGAAGAAGATGACGGTACGCCGAAGGTACGCGTGCAGGTGAAACGACAAAACCGTGTGAACAGGTCTGCGTGGACACAAAAAACGACTGCTGCGTGGACTGCCAAGGCGGACGTCCGCTCAGGGTCCGTTTTGGGTCAGCTATGATGTAAGTTAGGTCAGTGCGGACCCTGCGGACGTCTGTACGCATACTTTTTTTGGCGACTATAAATTGGCCTTTATGTTAATCACATGACCGGCATGTGATTAACAAATATATGAGGAATCATCTGATACACCTGGCATATGTACAAAAATGGCCTGCTTATGTTCCATGAATCTGACATTGGACTTTTCTTGAAGGGGCAGATCACCCAAAAATTACATTTCTCCATATCCGGAGTGCTATCTAACCATCCAGGTATGTTCGCTGAGAACACCCTAGTTTTGTGGATATCCACCGCAGCTCAAAGTTTCTGGTGCTCATAGTGCCAAAAATGTACGTTCGAAAAAATCAACAGCAACATCTCTTCCCAAATATAATGACGCGGTTACTCACAAACATCCACAGACCTTGTTGTGAACGTTTTTTTCAAAAACTACTTTAGTAAGTTGTGTATATCTGTATCAACCAAAGCACAACAGTATTCTAGGGCACACTGCGTTGACATAAGCCCCAGAATACTGGCGTGCTTTGGT
>CM056376.1:21564700-21639700 GCA_029718625.1 Synaphobranchus kaupii | reverse complement strand
AAGAAATTCAGGTTTAAGTACTTTGCTCAAGGGTAGAACAGCAGTAGACCAGCTGGGAATAGAACCCTCACCCTTTGAGTTAAAAGCCCAGTTCCTGAACCATTAAACGGCACCACCCTTTGCTAGTCTGGGCTTGATTCACTATGACCATTAGCGTGTGCAAAACCTTTTAGCACAACGAAAACCAACAACATGCACAATGATTGGTCATGGTATTTGTTTTGCACCAATCATTGGTTGTGTTATTAGTCTTGCGTGTGCTAAAAGGTTTTGCACACGCTAAAGGTCTTAGCAAATCAGGCCCAGATGTACTAAATATTGTCTTGTATATGGGGTCTTGTATATGGGGAGTCTTGTATATGGGGACTTTGCAAAAAAAAAAACACAAAGAACTGAGAGCCATACAAATGTTCACAATGGACTTCAGACAAGATACACACAACTGAAATGGAGCCATTGCATTTACAGGCACTTGGTGCTCATTAACAGCCATGACACACGCACGCACACGCACAGAATTTTTTATTTATTTACTTTTTTAAATACATATTTTTCTGCATGCGTCTGTTTAAATAATTACATGGCGTGAATACACCAGGTGTGTTTTTTGCTTTGCTTCGACCTCTGTCCAGATTTTGCAAGCCAAATACAGATTATAGGTCTTGCTTTTTTCACACAATAGGGCCTTCACAATTCATCTTCATGAGCTGAACAGCTGCTAAGGAGTTAATATCAGGCATCAAAACTAGTCGGGCACTACAGTAGGAAGGAAGTGACCCTCAGCTAGCTGTGCATACATGCTGCAGATTGCGCAAACCGACGCGCAAGCCTTTTATCAGTCCTTAAGAGACGTGTTATTAGGAAGGGCGACGGGGAGCGCTGAAAGGTCTATGTGTGCGTGGAGGAACTCCTCCTCAGCAGGTATGCGGCACACTTGTTTGGTGCAGCAATACATCCACTGTGGCGTCCTGCGGTTCCTTCCTCGCGCCTCGCTCGGAACCCCCGCGCATTCCTCCTGAACGGATTTAGTCCATGAAACGGGACCTGATCACCGGCAGCATCACCTGCCCGACTCGACTGCCTGCGCCGCTGACTGCTGGCAAACAAATGGATTTACACTGGGGCGTTTGTCCTTTCCCGCGATGCGGCACAGAAGATGAATAAACCGAATTCTCAGAGTTTTCTGTGGCTGCTCAGAGCTCCTACACAGCAAAAATGCTGGTGTAAATTTCCACTGACTTTAACGTCATTTTCATTACCCTGGGGTGTTAAACGTGCGACACCATTTTTGCTGTCTGCGGTTGCTCAATTTCAGCTGGTGATGCTGAAGAGGACGCCAATTTGTCTGACTTGTTACAGGTCTACAGGAAGAGGGATGCAGAGAAATGAGAGCCTGCCTGCCTGCCTGTCAACTTCGGAGAGAATCCGAATTTTAAAATTTCACCGTCCCCTACTCCCCTACTTCACTAGCAGCTGAGGGCCTGAGCCACATAAGGATTAGATGTACCACAGGCTATTAAAGATTCACTGAAATTAGCCAATCAAATAGGTCTGTTGTGGAGTATTAACTGTTCTGATTGGTTTAGATAAGAATAGAAGAATCTGGCTTGTTATTCAACCAGGTTTGTTATTCTTCCTACTGTCTAGAGAGAATCTAGCAATATGTCAAGCAGGTCTTGAACACCACTAATGTCCCTGCCTCTACATTACCTGACAAGCTGCTACATATGGACTCTGTGTGAAAATACTTCAGTCAGTTATTGAAAGAAAAGGACAGTCCACCCTTTATGGTGTTTCTGGTGCTTTGGTCTACTCCCATTAAGATTTCTTGCTGACTATTTACCTTCCTGCTACCTTGAAACTACCACATGCCATATCCAGTGGGTGGTGCAAGACTCTCCTCCCGCCAATTATGTGAGCCATCCTGATTAAATGCTGTCGACATGATCAGGCTACTCAGCCTTGATTCTTTAGGCACAGTCATGTTTTTTACCACTGCCATGTCCTCGCTGTTTACCAGACCTATATAGCCATATTAGCATTTAATCTGTAAAAAAAAAAAAAAAATTAAAAAAAAAAACTTTCTTAATATAATGTTACCATCAAACAAGGCCTTGCAGAAATGTGTAGCCAAGCACTTATGTATATCTCCAGACGGCATTCTGGCATGCATAGTTTGCATGTTTCTTCATCTCACTAACAAGACACTCACTGGATGCCTTAATAAAGTATCTTTGAATTTCTTTGTCTTGAGGTGGCTTACTCAGCAGTTATATGCCACATATATTTGCTACTAGACTTATTGCAAAAATGTTCCTTCGGTCAATATATATATACACTACTCACAAAAAGTTAGGGATATTTGGCTTTCGGGTGAAATTTATGGAAAATGTAAGTTCACGCTACAGTGATATTATACGTATCATGAAAGTAGGGCATTTAAGTAGAAGCATGCAATGGTGATTTCCTCATCTCAAACAATTTATTGAAACAAAAGCCAACAACAGTGGTGGGTATACCACAACAAAAATGTCAATGTCTCAATAACTTATCATGTGCCCTTGAGCATCAATTACAGCTTGACAACGACGTCTCATGCTGTTCACAAGTCGACTTATTGTCTGCTGAGGCATGGCATCCCACTCTTCTTGAAGGGCGGCCCTCAGGTCATTGAGGTTCTGGGGTACAGAGTTACGAGCCTCTACACGGTGAGTCAGCTGATCCCATAGGTTTTCTATGGGATTCAGGTCTGGAGAAAGTGCAGGCCACTCCATTTGAGGTACCCCAGTCTCCAGCAGCCTTTCCCTAATGATGCGACCTCGATGAGCTGGAGCATTGTCGTCCATGAAGATGAAATTAGGCCTGTGTTGTTCATGCAGGGGCACAATGACTGGATTAATGATGTTATTCAGGTAGTATGGGCTTGTCACTGTACCATTCACAAAGTGTAGGGCAGTTCTGTATTGACTAGACACACCTGCCCACACTGTAACACCGCCACCACCAAAGGGTCGTCTGGTGACAACAGTGGCTGATGCATAGCGCTCTCCTTGATGTCTCCAACATCGTTGGCGGCCATCATTTCTGCTCAACGTGAATCGACTTTCATCAGAGAACAGCACTGAGGCCCACTGGTCCCTCGTCCAGCGTAAATGCTCCCTGGCCCATGCAAGACGATGACGCCTGTGCCTGGTGGTGTGGTCAGGTACCCTTGCAGGTCGTCTAGCACGCAGACCACGCTGATGTAAACGGTTTCGAATGGTCTGACGTGACACTTGGGTGCCTCTCACCTCCCTTAAATGTGCCTGGAGTTGAGTGGCATTCATCATCCGGTTCCGCAGGGCACTGTTCACAATGAAGCGGTCATCAGTGTGGGATGTGGCCAAAGGACGTCCACTTCTATGCCTTTCTGTGACTCTTCCAGTCTCTCTGTATCTCTGTTGCAACCTGCTGATGACACTCTGTGACACTCTAAGCTCAGTGGCCACTTCCCTCTGAGAACATCCTGTTTGAAGCCTCGCAATGGCGAGGTACTGTTGATCAATTGTTAGGTGTCGTCTTGGTCTCATGATGTCAAAATGTGAACAGCATGATGAAGAGGACTGTTTAAATACCAATTCTAATTGAACCAGGAAATTTATTGGTCGATTCATGGATCAAACACCTGTTGTGAATTTTGCCGTTCAGCTCCTTGTTAGAGAACAGCAAGTTGTGCAAAAAGTCCTGAAACATTGAATAGTTGGACATGTGCATTCAAAAGTTTAGAGAAGGTCAAATTAATTTCACCTGTAAAGGTTATAGTGCATTTTAGGTTCATCCTGAAATTTCACCCGAAAGCCGAATATCCCTAACTTTTTGTGAGTAGTGTATATATATGTATATATATATACAGTTGCACTCAAAATTATTCAACCCCCTTCACTTTTTGCACACTTTATTGTGTTGTAGATTTAATTTTAAATGGATAAAATTGCCATTTTTGCCCATCAATCTACACTCAATAACCCATAATGACAAAGTGAAAACATGTTTTTAGAAATTTTTTGTATTAAAAATCGAAAACTGAAATCTCTCATGTGCATGAGTATTCAAACCCGTTGCTTTAATGTATTTTTAAAGTATCATATTTGATATTCAGTCGCATATCCTTTGCATGCTGTTACTTCCTGAAGGCTGTGACCCATCAACATGAAAAGACTCTCAATATCTTATTTTCAGGTACTGTTACAAGCGATACTATAACCTTTCTGCATTTGAATGGATCTCTATGGGAATTGGGGGTTTCCAGTGTACTGTTCCAGTGTAATTTACAGCTAAATCTAGTCCCACCCCCCAATTCCCAGAGATCCATTCAAATGCAGAGACATTATAGTATCGCTTGTAAGAGTACCAGAAAATAAGATATCAAGAGTCTTTTCATGTTGTTGGGTGACAGACATCAGGAAGTCATGGCATGCAAAGGATATGCGACCAAATATTAAATATTTAAAGGCACAGTCAACTTAGTGTATGTAAATTTCTGGCCCACTGGAATTGTGATATAGTGAATTAAAAGTGAAATAATCTGTCTGAAAACAATTGTTGGAAAAATTACTTGTGTCATGCACAAAGTAGATGTCCTAACTGACTGGCCAACACTATAGTTTGCTAACATGAAATCTGTGGAGTGGTTAAAAATGAGTTTTAATGACTTCAACCTAAGTGTGTGTAAACTCCCGACTTCAACTGTATACGTATATATATATAGACAGGTATATACACACACACACACACACACAAACACACACTAGGAGCCAAGAACTAGCTTTACTTCAATTATATTATCTTTACCAAACAAAATGACAGATATGTTGATCTGTTAAACTTGTTTGCTGATGAAGCACAGTTCATCTAAGAGAAGTAGACATTCTTACAAACGCTGCAACTGTTTGGAAGTGGGGAGCGGTATGGACGGGCCCTCCTCCTTTAGTCTCTGTACAAACACATAAACGTCGTGAATTAAGTAAGCACGCTTTCGACTGTTCAACATTCCAGGGAAACTTTCCCCGGGACATTAGAACGCAGGAGAGTGCGGAGAGTGCAGGATGAGCATAGAGTGGATGGAACATTCAGAGAGACTTTTTATCTAGCCTTGATTAAAACAACATATATTTTTTATTTGTTTCTATTCATCATCTTTACTGTATGACTACCATACGGTTGTGTATATTTTATGAGTGTGCAATACAGCATTTCTTATATTGTAGAAGACAATGTTTCCTATGGAAAATGATGTTGGTAGATAAGAAAAATTAATTTGGAACGGAGCTAATAGCATAGCACTGTTTTCAGTCCTTTGTTTATACTGCTATACAAGACTTCGTGGAATTAATTTTGTAGCCTAAACTGTGACTATGATCAAGTTAATGGCTTGCATTTTATTTGCCTCTGTTGTGCAGTCACGGCTGCTCCGAAAGAGACAAGCTCCGTGTCCTGAGGTATGTGATGTCTCCCGCTGTCCCCCTGCATCAGAATCGTGTTATTACGGAGTCGTAAAGGACTACTGCGGTTGCTGCGTAATTTGCGCCTCCGGAGAGGGCGACAGGTGTGGCAAGCATGGAGCAGGCACTTGTGGCGAGGGTATGGTGTGTGACTACGAGCCAGAAAAACGCAGGCACCAGGGCTCCTGCGTGTGCATGTCCACCGAGCCCGTGTGCGGGAGCGACGGAAGGACTTACCCTAGCCTTTGCCGCTTCAGAGCGGAGAACAGGAGAGCTGAGATCAGCGGAACACCTTCGGTCATCCTGCTTCAGAAGGGCCGCTGTGACTCAGGTGAGCTTCATGCAGTATTTTTCCGAAAATGAATTAATGTAATGGCTATAAACCAACTTTTACGAGATTTGTAGGAAATTAACATACATTTTAGGGGGAATCGTGCAAGTAAATTAAAAACTTTGTAATAAACTTTTATTCCTATTAATATACTTTAATATACTAGACTGCATTTCACTTAGTGGATATTTATAAATCAAGCAAACGATTGTAAAGGCAACAGCGGATACCTTTCACTATATATCAGGTGACAAAAATGATTGATTGTTTTGAAGTTCAATTAAGTCCTCAAGGTTCTGTCATGAACAGGTGTAGCTATATTTAATGCCATTGGGTAATTTAGATAGTTTTACTAATTTTAGACTTAATTTGTATTTGTAGGCCATTTGAGTCACTCAGAAATGTTGTCATATTAATTTTGCCAACAATGGTTTTACCAACATCAGCTAGCTAGGTCATAAAGCTGATTGTTTGAAAAATACTTTTTTTAATGAAATACTACTTCGGTCACATTCATAAATTGATCATATCTAATTAACTAATTTAGCTAACACGGTTTTCAGTGTGTATGAGCAAAAAATTAATTCAACTATAAAAATTGTATTTTGTTATTGTATTTTGTAAATTGTTATTGTGGTTATTTTTAAGGAGATATTTCACTAGTTAACAGCAGGGAGTTTATTTTTAGCTTTTGTGAAGGTGACAATACTTTAATATGAGAACCAACACAGATCTGAATATGCAGTAATTAGTTTTACATGCAATATGTTGATAAACAATATAATAAAGAAAGCATTCTGATTTACTAAGGCACTTTACTAAACACTTTTAGCACATGCAAAACTAATAACACAACCAACGATTGGTGCAAAACAAATACCATGACCAATCATTTGTCATGTTATTGGTTTTGCATGTGCTAAAAGGTTTTGCACACGCAAAAGGTCTCAGTAAATCAGGCCCTATGTTGTTATTTTGAGTACACAGTTGTAATGCAACAACATGGAGGTAACATTGTGTCTCTGTTCGGAAACTTTGAGAAAGTTCAAATGGAGCAAAAAAAAAAAAAACATTATTAAAAACTTCAAAGCAAACTTTTTTTATTAAAAAAATGGCAAATTCAGATGTGTACAGTTCTGAGCTAAAAGCAAGAATCCCACAGGGTTTGTAAAAGGTGCAATATTAGCAAGCTACAGGATTCAAAGTGCAATCTGAATAAACATTTGAGGTGTTAGTGCTCTGTGCGTGCGTGCGTGCGTGCGTGCGTGCGTGCGTGTGGGTTAGCACCAAGCAGTTCTGATGCAGTGTGCAGTTAATTAAACTCTATGGGGCAAAGTGAAGTGAATGAGCGCAAGCTGGCTTAGGCCCAGCTGGGAGAACTTGAGGGACTGAAGAGCACAGACATGGGCATGGGTACCGGATGATGGCTGGCGTGCACTGTCTGCAGTTTCAGAAACACCGCTGTTAGCCGAAACCAGCCCTCCTGTGTTTATATGACTATTATGTTAGGACTCAATGAAACCACAAGAATGCAATCTTCTCACATTGACATTACCATATTCCTATCGATGGGTGATTGCATGGTTGGTTGCGATATTTATCCCTGTTCTTAAATAAGTCATTTTATAGAACTAGATTTCTCTCAAAGTAAGCCTTCATAATGATACGTGCCGTATCACTCCCAACAAGCAGCTACTTGTCACATGTCCTCACTATGGGAAGGTAAAATGTATCATGTCTTGGGGCCTTCTGCTGTTCAGAAGAGCAGGTGTGCACACCACATGGTTTCCAATTACTCTGAGCTTTGGGGTGCCACTTCATTGGTAACGGACATGTTGTACGATGAGCGGATTGATGTGAATAATCACACCAGCAAAGTAAAGTTTGTACGGGGCTTGAAGTGAATGGAGGGAGGGAGGGAGGAAGAGAGGAAGAGATTGAGAGAAATGGACAAATTAAAATATTTGCATTAATGCAGTCCATCCCATGACTTTTACCTCATGGGAGCATGGCGTTTTTGATATACATCACAGGGCCATTTCTCCTATGCAGCCGTCGTCAGTGAGGTTATGGAGCAGATTCAGCCTGAGTTGAATAATTGGTCGTCGGACCAGGAGGTGGAGATACAACGAGAAGGCATCGGCACGTGTGAAAATTATGTTCATGGCCTCTTTTACTGGAGTTCTTGATTGAATAGCAGTTAGCTTCAAGAGAAGGCAAGAAGTAAAAAAACAAAAATGTTTTCTAAAAATGTATTCTATTATTTGTCAGCCAGATCATATACAATATTCATCACTAAGAACTGCAATCTCTGACACATTGTTTACATATGCTGCTGAGTTATGAAAGGCCTGCCCTTGTTTTATATTTTGATTTATGCTTTATGGTAAAATTATAGTATGAGGGTTTGAAAAAGCCCCAGGGTTCAGATTAATGATAGATAACCTATAAACAAATCATTTGATTATCCCTCTTTACAATTTACAGCCACAGTCAGATTCAGAGCCAAATACCTGCCCTCCACATTGAAAATAAGTGTTAGTATATTAGGGAGAGGTTTCAAAATTGAGGATCAGGCAGTTGGTGAATTTTGACATCAGGTTTCTGGTTCAGTACTGAGGCATGAAGCATATTTCGCTGTAAACGCTCTTAAACACGGTGCTTGCGTGTACGTTTCGTATTTTGTATTACACCCAAACTCTTTCTGTGAAAGCCTGTCACTTGGCAGTGGCAGCACAGATAGGTATACCTTTCATCTGAAGGCAACCATACTAGACAGTTTCCCTATGAAAAGTGCATGAGTACACAGGAATATTAGATGACAAAAACAGTCCTTTCAGTCCTTCTAGGCTTGTCATATACTCAAGAATGTCCTGGACACCTTCTTCCTGGCCGTGTTATGTGAGTTTTCCACATGTGCCTGGGTTTTGTATATGTGGAATATCGCAAATGGAATACCTTAAATAAGCAGTGGGCGAATAACCCATGCAGTATAGTACATTGGTTTGACTGACTTGACTTGACTTGATTTGTGAGTCTCGAGGAATATTTTGAGTGGAGGCAGCGTGTGCACCACTCCCCACTTCCCCCCCAAGACATCTCAACAATCTTGACAAGAGAGTGAGATACTATACTGAAGGGCATATAAATGCAACACTTGCAGGAAGGAACATGTTGCGAACAATACTTTTCCTTCGTGAAAAATGGAACAATGTTTAGTTCATAGACCAAATGCGGGAAGAGGGTTTTTTCCCCCTACAGGCAGGCTTTCCAACAATTGTGGCGCTGCTATTTTGCTTCTAAGGACACACAAGCCTTCAGCTTCAAAGTTAATTCAGGTTAAAGCATGAAATACAGCAGTCAATTGAACAGAAGGGCACTATTCATTTCCCATACTATCAGCCACTTTATCAAGCCTGGTCTAGAATACACCAAGGGGCTCACTTATTGTGAGTCCTGGTAACCTATTCTATGCAGTAAAACATGTGGAAAAAATACTTCTCACTAAAAAAAGGAAAATGTATCTTTAACTTTTCTAATTGTGTCCTCTTGTTCTGCTGACAAAACACCTGAAATAGGACATCCATTTTATTAACCCCTTTTACATTTTTAAAAAGCTCAATAAAATTACTGCAGTCTCCGTTTTCTGAGCCTAAAAAGGTGAAGGATCATATGTTGTTCTATGTAATAGTTAGGGTTGATATATGGTTTGTTGCCCTTTTTTGTACTTTCTAATCCTTCTTATAACATGGTGCATCAAACTGTTCCCAGCATTCTACATGTAAATTGTATTGGATACTGGTATTATTTAGCAACATGAATATAACCACAATTCTGTTTGCCGTACATACAGGATCTTACTAGTCTTTTATGAAGGCACATCTCAATATGAACACAATTTGGTTCTTTTTTTCAAAATGAGTACATTCTAATTTCCCAAATTGGCATCGCTCACATGTCTAACTTTGCTTTTGACTACTTTGTTATATTTCCATGTGTCTGCCAAATTCTTGATTCTATTCAAATCAATTTTAATAGCTTCAAAACAAATCAAATGAAGATTTTGTGTCATCTGCAAACCACTTGTTACTTCTGTCTTTATTAATGTAATTTGTGTAAATGGTGAGCACAGGTCCCAACACAGATCCCTGGGGGACCTCCCACAATCTTGCTCAGAGAAGGTCCCTCCTACACTTTGAATTCAGGAACCAGTTTTGAACCCACTCTGCGATATGAACCATTTTTAATATATATTTAATTTTGAGTCGGTCCTTTAGTGCCTTTGCAAAGGCTTTTGGAAAATCTGAGACTGCTCCATGAAAGCATGCTGGACAGGAATTCAACTGAGATTGTGCATTCAAAAATGAATACAGCCCTGAATGAGGTAATAAGGTATAACACGCAGGGTGTATATTCTGATCCTCAACTACTTGCACCCTCAGAGGAAAGTCATAAATAATTATGAAGGCATACTCGCTGTAACGTTTGTCCCACCTGCCCATATCCACCCCAGGGGAAGCTTTATTTCTTTTTCCATGCCCAGATTCTCTCATTCCTTTTCAGCTGGCGCAGACTTGCAATAGATAAAGCTGGTCTATAATATAAAATATTCAACATCACCACTAAGACCTTTTACTGTTATATTTTTCAAAAATACACCGCTGTGAAATATACTCATTATATTTTCAAAAAAGTGTTTTCAATTAAATTTCCCTAAGGGTTGTATATTAATATGGGGGGCCATCACCTGTTAAATCACTGGTTTTCAGGGTAGATTGACTAGTTTGCTATGTCAGGCATGTCAAAGAGGAGAGTAAAGGTTGTATAAAGTTAAATTAAGGTTAATCATAATGTGCGAGTAAGTTGCAAGTTGCTGAAGTTTTTGGTGTTTCTGTTCACTGGCAACTGCCAAATAGAACGGCAGCCAGATTGATTTGTCTGGTTACTTTAGCAGTTCTGGAAGGCATAGGCTACAGTGGAAAATGACCCTGAGTCCCCCCCCACCACATCTGTGATTTCAGGGTCCCTTAATCCTGGCAGCATGCGATACAAATTCAACTTCATCGCTGATGTGGTGGACAAAATCGCTCCCGCCGTGGTCCATCTGGAGCTTTTCCGCAGGTGAATTTCCGTGACGGAGATTGAAGATGGCAGAGGCTGATGCTGTGCTCAAGTTGGGACACACGCAGGCTTTGTCAGCACACACGCTCTTAATTACGCTGCCTAGATAAACTTTTGCTATCGATTGAGCTTTGTCAAAAAACTAAATGCCATTTGCTTGGGGGGAAAAAACAAAGCTTTTTCAAGCTTGCAGATTTCAAGTTAATCTTTGAGTCTTGGGAAATTAATCTTAATTAATGTGCTGCAGTTTGTTAATTCCATGCAGTGATTTGTCCTGAGTGATTCTAGCCGGTGTCCATGGTTACAGGCACACGTTTAAGTGATACAATGATACAAATACAGTATAGGAAAACTATTTCACATCAGACAAACCTTCTTGGGAATTGGATTTGCTCACTGATGCATATATTTGAGTGTTATAATAGTACAAACATTTTTGAGTTTGTTTTGTTTTTTTTGTCTCAGATTGTTGTTTTGTTTTTTTTTTGTGTCTCAGATTGCCGTTCTCCCAGCAGGAAATCCCAGTGTCCACTGGTTCAGGGTTCATTGTGTCAGAGGAAGGCTGGATCGTCACCAACGCGCACGTTCTGTCCAACAAGCAGCGCATCAACGTAGAGCTGAAGAGCGGGGCTCAGCATGAAGCCACCGTCAAGGATGTGGACCAGAAACTAGACATTGCGCTCATTAAAATTGAGTCAAATGTGAGTGCCCGCCCGCCCGCCCACCCCCCTCCCACGCCAACATCCAATCTTTTTTTGTGTTGTTTTGTTTTGCAGTTTACATCAGCCCGGTCCCACTGGCTTGTCATCAATAACTAACATCAAAGAGGCTGCAAGTGAATTAGTCCCAGGGAACGAGTCCAGCAGATGTACCAAGAGCATGCCAGAAAGGGCTTTTGCTGACTAAAATTAGATTCCACTACTTGACACAGTCAGTTTGCAGTCTGATTTCCTCCCGGGGTATTGCTTCTGGTGGCAGAAACCCACAGTTCCAGCTCATTTCAGCCTTCGCAGGTGCGAGGATGCTAAACATGTGCTACCTTTCTGACAACCACTCTTGTAAATAGCTCCTCTGTACAGTATTAAGAGATCCCTGGACAAAAAAAGACAGCCAATTTATTTATCAAATCCTTTATTCCGGGACCTCACTGTGCAACAAAATATCTGATAACTAGCTTACTCAACCAGAGACACTGTGCTGGTCAATAGGCCAACAGGCTTCTCGTTGATAGTACATTGCACAAAGCATGTCCTCGGGACCTGCTGCGTCCTATACGCTGGATTCCCTTCCAGAAGAGCTTTGTTAATTAGGTTTGATTGAGTTGTTAATTGAATTCAGATCTTGATCCGACATCCCTCAACAGCTTTTTACCTGAAACATGGTGTTGAGGGGGTGATTGTGCAGATAAAAAGTCAGATAAAAACCATCTTCCAATTAATTGAGCATTCCGTGCCCTGTATTAAATCAGATTAATACAGAAATAGAATCAATGACTAATAAGCCAGATGCTAAATGAAATGTCATAGTCAAACCATATTCGGATAAGGGTTGAATGAACAGCACGAACAAAGCTACTTCTCAAAGTGGGCATTAGGAAGAAATGGCAGTATTCACAGGGGTTTCTCAAGGCGCTTCACGTCACGTTCCTAAGAATCAGGTAACAGTGGTGTAATCCTTGCCACAGCACATTATGTAGCAGATTAGAGATGAACCACATCAGCGCTGCGGCGTACTTGGGAGATAAATAAAGAGAGTGCGGTGCCCCGCAGGGATTGCACAATGGAAGGGAGGCGTAAGGGAGGCGCAATGAAGCCGCCTGGTGCCGACAGCTCCTCGTCCCTCCCTCCAGCTGCAGTGCAGAGAGGTTGCCGGAGGCTCGCAGCGATGGAGCACGGCTTTAGGCCCCGGGTGCAGGGAAGCAGGGGTCATAGCGTGCGCGTGCGATTCGCATCCCGGCGATAAAACAGAACAGCATTCCGCCTCGACAAGAGGCGACGTGCGTCGGCAGGCAGGGACGGGGCGCCGCCGAAGGGCTCTCGCTGATCCACAGTCGCTGTGACGGACAGACCTGTCCGTAGGCGCCAGAGAAAGCGCGATAGGCTTAATCTGGCAACATTTGCGGGACCACTGTAAGCCTTCCGAAAGGCATCTCGTCATCCGTGTAAAAATAAATAAATAAATAAATAAAAACAGAAGGCTATTGGGGGTGTCTCGGTCGTCCACTCGCGCGTTGCGTGCCGCGACGTCGGCGGTTCGAATCCGACCGCGCGACCTTCGTCGCGCGACTCTCCCTCGCTCCCCATTCTACCCGTCTCTCCGAACTGTACTGTCCAACAAATCTGAAAAAGTCCTAAAAAGATATCTTTAAAAAAAAACAAGGCTATCGGTGAGTCCCGGTGTTATCGGTTTTCCCAGAACCACCTGCCCGTGCTCCTCCTGGGCCGCTCGTCGGACCTGCGGCCAGGGGAGTTTGTGGTGGCTGTGGGCAGCCCCTTCTCCCTGCAGAACACAGTGACCACCGGCATCGTCAGCACCACGCAGAGGGGTGGCCACGAGCTGGGGCTTAAGGACTCAGACATGGAGTACATTCAGACCGACGCCATCATCAACGTGAGTCAAGGCCAGAAACCATGTTCGCTTACATCAGCAACACACTACTTCAGCTGCCCCTGCTTCTGCCAGAAATCTGTACACATCTGTTCTTCCTTTAAATGGTGTAAAATTAAGATTGTAAAAACCGTTCATTATTTTTCTGTTCTTCTACAGTATGGCAACTCAGGGGGCCCACTGGTTAACTTGGTAAGTCATGACAAAGCACTTTATTGAAAGCAATAGAAGTGGATGATAATATTTTGAACGGAAAACGTTTTTCACAAGCTAAACACACAATGTGATGTGTGAGGCTTTTTTTATCTCAGAGACAAAGCACTCATGGTCACAAAGCACTCATGGTCACAAAGCACTCATGGTCACAAAGCACTCATGGTCACATTACTTGTTCTGTTGGAAGGAAGCAAAGTAAAGAACCTCTGAATCAAGCACGTGCCATTGAAACACGCTACTGTTAGTTTGTGCAGTTTTGTTTTCATTAATAAAGCGTCTAAAGGGTGGATAACCAGTGTTTAATATTTACCGTTTCTGAGTTACCTTTTATTTACTACCCAAATGGAGAGTCTGCTTGTGCATAGTGTGTTTCTGCAGCAGTCAGGCTGCAGCATGCCAATTCAAGTTCCTGATGCAAACCCAGGGGCATCGCTCAAACCAAACCTTTTTTTTTTTGCCTTCAACTGTTTTTCTTTTCCTGACTCATTGGGGGAATGGACATGTTTT
Organism: Synaphobranchus kaupii; assembly: GCA_029718625.1. NCBI lineage: Eukaryota > Metazoa > Chordata > Actinopteri > Anguilliformes > Synaphobranchidae > Synaphobranchus > Synaphobranchus kaupii. The sequence continues at coordinate 21,625,438 of CM056376.1, read as the reverse complement.
CTAAAAACTTATTTTTTTGCCCTTTTACTTGGAATATAAAATTGTAACGACAGGCCCACCCCACTCTGTGAAATTTGAGGAGGGAACACATTAGCGCGGCCGTCCCCTGAAACACACGCTGACAGCCGCTGTAATCTCGGCCGGCGGCTCAGCGGTAGTTGGACGGGAGCACTGCGCAGATGGCAGGCGTCGGAGCGGCCAGCGGAGGCGCTAATGTGCGATGGGGGCAGGGAATTCTGAGCGAAGCGCTTCCTCTCTGGGAGACACTGTGGGTGCGTCCCAATAGTCGAAAAATGCCACCTTTACTCCTCCACTACCACTCCTCTACTCCGTGCCCCGGAAACGGACCTTTGTGTTTTAATCTAATTACGTCTTAATTAAGTATTAATGCTTACATATTAATGTCTCGACGCAAACCGCAATGTCATGTACATTGGATACTGTACATGCAAATACTTGTACTCAAAACGTTAAGGCAGTTTTGCATATTTCCGGGTAGGAGAGGAGTGGTAGAGGAGTGGTAGTGGTAGTAGGAGTGGAGGTGTGGAGGTGGGGAGTGAAGAATATTGGGATGCATCGTGTGTGGAGCTGCTCCGGACTCCTGGCTGCAGTCAGTACTAGTACGATCAGGATTGGATATGGACTGTAGGGTGCATCACTGCACTAGTAATAAATGCCTCAGGGGATATTCTAGTCTATAGCTTCCCAGTAATAGCTGTATGTTTAGTCCGTTTCATATAGAAAAACCTTTGCGATAATGTAAACCTACATACACGTGCAGTTCAGGAAATAACTTGGTAGTTTTCCGTTAAAACATGTATCATGAGAGGATACGATCAAGTCGATACAACTTCTGCTTTGACCGCAGATCTATTTACATGGGAAAACTTTTTTTTTTTTCTCTAACAATTGTTACCTTATCAGTTCACTTTTACCCACAGGAGCTGCTTCCTTACTGTCACTTTAAAATGAACATTTCAAAAGAAAAACATATTGTAGCGAGGTACCGTCAGGCAGCACTGGGCAACTTCATGCACAAGTTTTAGGAACGCCCTGCTATGTCTTATGGGAGTCTTTCTGTACTGTACCATTTATGATGTACAGTACTTTGTGCAACACCAAAAAAAAAAAAAAGTAAATGAGAAAAAAGCCCAAGGTTGATGGCCTTGTAAGTTTGAAATCAGCTGTGCCATTATCATATTTAAGTATTTTCCTTTATGGGGAGGGTTTTACAGCAAGGTTGTACTGCAGTTTCTTCTGTTGCCTAAATGTTGTTCACATTCATGTATTCTTCCTGCGTTCCAGTAAATCAATTTTTGAATGAATGAACCCCCCCCCCCCTTCACAATATATTTATTTGTATTGAAGGATGGGGAGGTTGTTGGAATAAACACTTTGAAAGTCACAGCAGGCATCTCATTCGCAATTCCTTCAGACAAAATACGCCAGTTCCTCACGGACTCCTACGACAGACAAATAAAAGGTAGGTGGAATTTTTATTCAGCGCAGGTAAATATATCGTTAACACCAGCTGCGTGGCACTCCGTTTCACCCCGAACTAATTAGGAGGTACAGTGAGGACAGGATGCCGTTTCTGAACCAAGTTGTACATTATGTAACCGAAATCCTTTTTTGACCTTTTAGGAAAGACACTTCCTAAAAAGAAGTACATGGGAGTGAGAATGCTACAGCTTTCAGCAGCGTAAGTTAATTGCGCCGCGGCACCAACACTATACCTCAACACATCAGGATCTCCACCTTCTCTTACTATTGTGGGAATCCATGCGAGCTGAAACTTGCTGTAGCTTCAGCAATGTACGTCCACTTTGAGTACCCAGAAAGTCGTTAACAGAACACACCCACTTTTTCTCCCTAATAAATCCCGCTCTTGTCATCTCAGTATGATCAGAGATCTGAAGGACCGTGACAGAGACTTCCCTGATGTAAACTCGGGCGTGTACGTGTACGAGGTGATTCCTGGGACAGCTGCATCTAGGTATGAAACAGGTCCAGACTCTTCCCACACGTGCAGGGTACACATGCCTCCTCCACTCTGTACCCATCCATCACTCCTCACACTTGCTTTCAGCTTACTTTCGATTTGCAATCATACAAATCTGACTAGGAGTGCAAGTATTTATTGCACCAGACCCTTCAAAAAAAATCACGGTATTTCCACTTAAATGCGTTCTAAAACAACATAGGGCCCCGTTTCCCAAAAGCAGTTAAGATCATCTTCAGAGTGTTTTGTGTTTGTGCTTTATTAATTTTATGAGCACAACGATTCAAATTTACTGACATTACATAAAAAAGATAATAAAAATAGAGGATGAAAGTCTAAAAACAAATGACGAAAAACAATGAAAGTAATATAAAACAAAATAGATGACGAAGATGATCTTTACCCAAGATCCTTTTGAGAAACGGGGCCCAGGTCAGCATTAAACAGAAAGGTAATACATTCAAATCCCGATCATTTGACAAGGTGTAATACCTTCAAAATAAGTTAAGAGGATGACTGTTGAATAGACTGTCTCACGTCTAAGGTCCACAGCCTGAAATGTACTAGAATGATCCATGAGGGGATTCTGCTTCGTTGTCCAGCTCTCTGCTCTTTGCCAAACGGATTGGCAGTGCTGAGGTAATACTGTGAAGAGGCGAGGTGATACTTTCGCGGGGGAGGAACGTGGACCTCACTGGGGTCCTCCTCAAAGCCGTAGACAGCCTGTTCTACTGTTCTCCTTTACAGCCTAGCCGCATGTATTCTATTGGTTATCAAACCACCCCGCCCAGGTAGAACGGGTGGGAAGGGAATGAAGATCCCTCCAGCTCTGTCACCTTTTATTCTTCTGTGAGATTGACAACAGGCTGCTTTCCAAAGCTCTTGTGCACAGGCTCAGCATGTATACTAATCCCTCACAGACTGAAAGCTTTGGAAAGAGCTTGAGGATAGCTGCATGTTGTTTTTCTGATATTTGCATGGTAGATTCTGCAGAATGCAAGTTGTTTAAGCCATGACAAAAGACACGAGAGCCTCTCGCATAGGAGAGGACCTCTCCACCGAGTACTTAGGTCTCAATCTGGGCCTTGGATCTAGAGAAACATCTCAACCTTGTGCGAAGGCCAAATATTTCAGCCTATCAGAGGAAGAGAGGGCGGGGTTTGGCCAGGCTGTTGTCCAACCACCAAAGAGAAAGAAACGTAAAATGGAGGACAGGAAGGTAGTTTATAAAACGTTCAATCGTTGCTTTTTGCTCCTCCAGTTCTGGGCTAAAGAATCAAGACGTTATCATCAGCATCAACGGACGGCCTGTCCAGACCACGGAGGACGTGAGCAACGCCGTCCAGTCCGGCAGACCCCTTGCAGTGTTGGTGCGCCGGTCCAATGTGGACGTGGTCCTCACCGTGGTCCCAGAGGAAGTGGACTGAGCTGCACTTCCTCCATAAAAGTCGAGGAGGTTCTGCAATATACAGCATGTTTCCGGAGCTCGCTGCCCTAATGTTACCGCACCAAGAAATATACAAACGCACATATTTATGTACTGTACATGTTGTCTGTGTATGTATGTGCTCATATTCCTTACGTTTATTTGTCCTTTGTACATCTCTGCTTCACATATGACCAAAAGTCAGAGGAGAGGGAAAAATAAACGCATATTACCATGAATACGGCAAAGACAACCATCGAGGAAATTGTGATTTCTGTTCATGGTAGGGATTCATAATGAACAGTATTCTTTTGAAGATGACAAATTCATTTTTCAAATCATTTCTAATAAAAAAAAACCTTTTAAAATTAATCTTGGATTCAACAGCCTGCTTTTTTGTGACAGTGATTAGCCCTGATTGAAGTTTGGCGTCTTAAAACTGTCTCCGATAAATCCAATTAACAATGCAGTAGCAGTATTTGATGTGCAGCGTCAAAATATAATTAAACTTTACGGGCCTACAGTTCAATAAAGCAATGTTCTTAGCTTCTAGGTCCCTTGACTGGTCACGAAAAAAGAAGGAAAAAAAACTCAAAAAAATTAATTTGGCATATTTCTTCCTACGCAACCCTGCATGTACCAGCATGAGAAGAAGCACCCAAGACTCCTTAAATCATGTTGTAAATCCTTAAATCATGCAGGGCACACATGGTACAAGGCAGACAGAAGAGACTAGAACTTCCAGTCTCCATTTAGAACACTAGTTGCAGTGAAAAAAGTACATATTTTCCTTCCAGCTTATAAGACAAACCATAGTGTTGTGGTTGCCGTGGATATCTAAATCAACAATAAACTGACCAATAAATTGGAATAATTCCAACGCATAAAATATAGTCATGCATGATGACTAGGATGAGCCAAATAAATTTTTCAAGACATTTTGAACCATTTAAATGCAAGAAAAAATGTAAATGCAAGGGTTCTTGCATTTACATTTTTTCTTGCATTTAAATGGTTCATTAAGCCACAAGATAAAAGATGTATACTGTTAAGATAAAAGATGTATACTGTTTTCAATTTATGAACAGGAAATACTATTTTATTTTGGTGTAAAGGATGTAATTTATAAACACAAGAGTTGAGGGACTGACACACAGCATGAGTATGGACATTCACTTCAAGCCCACTTCTGATTGGCAGCTCACTGGATGGTTGCATCACTGATTGGCTAAAATGTAAAATGCCAAGTTAGTTATACAATAGTGAAATGAGCAAAACCAAACCAAATTTTTTGTATAAAAAAAATTATACAATGAGCAAAACCAAATCTTCCTGTACTGAGCAGTATAGTAAAGTATACAAAATCTCAACTGAATAAAATTTCTATTATAGTAGCTATTCTTTGGTTATTTATGCATAACTATTAAAAATGTTTGATGTCCATTGCAGGCTCTTAACTGTGGTGTTTATGTTCCGTGCCACAGTCAGCACTGGCAGGGCCAGGATTTAGTGCCAGGCTGTGTGGTGCGTCACACACAAAAAAAAGCGTAGCATTTCAACAGGATGAGCCACCTTGCAGCCCCTTTATGAATTATTAATTATTCATTGTCGCTGGCTAACACGCTAATAAATCCTGTCAACTAAACCCCAGTGGGATTAGGAATTTCAGGCGCAACTCTGAGAAGAATAGATAATGAGAGACAGAAGTAGCTTCCAAATATTGACGACTTAAATTTTAAACCCAGTGCCACATCTGCACACTCACTTTCTTTGCTGATTACAATTCTCACTACTGTGCTGGGTAGTGAGGGGTAGAGCTGGCACTCTATCCATCGACCAATATGCTAATCTGTTAATTGCTCGATTAATAATTGAGAAACACACTTTGCTAATATCCCAGTGTATTCCCATATGCGTTCCTTCTTGCATTTATTCATATATACAGTGAATCCAGAAAAGAGTTTCATATCAATCTGCAAAGAAACTTCCATTTTATTGGAGCTAAAAAGCAACAAACTGTAGAATAACAAAAACATTTGAATGGACAATATCAAAGTCCTATGTCTCCCTGTGCTACAGTGAACATAATTTAAACAGAATCTTTTCACAAAATAATACACCTGTACATAATAATTCCATTAAACAATCCATGTATTAAATTACCTTTATATGGAGTTTATATGTATCAGTTTATTCAACCCATCAGTCCTCAATCCATCAAGTAACAGCACTGATCAGTTTTGGGAAAAGACAGACTTTGAGATACAGTACAGACCTGCTCCTACAGACTTCCAACCTCAAACTCATTAAATCAGGAAGTTTACAAATTTCACCCACGCAAAGTCAATGTATACAAAGCAAGCTCATTTCAGAAACATGAGGGAAGACCATACAGCTCAGGTTAAAGGCTTGGCAGAAACCCAAGGTCGCAAGATCCATACTGGCGTCTCGTCTACAGTGTGTGGGTTTTAACGGTTTTCTTTGCTGCCGTTTGGCATGTTCTATACAGTGCATGATTCGATAAAAAACACGTTCAATACAGTTCGATGTAACCAGCGTGTATACAAGCACGTCTTGCCTCACAATAGGTCAGACGACATTGTGAATTCAGATGAGAACAAGCAGGCCAACAATACAACAGCTGAAGCCATGGGGGACCACTGGAACGAGATTAAAGACGACAAGCCAAACGAGTTCAAAAGCGAGTTTTCTCTGAGAGCTTTCCAACCCTACGCGGGATTCGCTTCATCTTTCCCTGTCAGCGTGGCTGGTACAAATCACCGGCCGAGAGTCACTAATTTGACAAGAGAGAAAGTGTTAAGGGTGATACAGTAGGGCTTTGCGTGTATCAAGTGTTAATTATGTAAACATGAGCTTGACAAGATGTGAATTTCACGTGTGAACTTTTACCACACAGATGTTTGTGTTGTTTGAGAAACACGAATGAGCATGACACCGAAGGTGAAACTCACAAAAACAAAGAACGAGTGCCAACTTTGTGTCCCCCACAGACCCAAACTCTGTACATCTTCATGAAGCATAGAGTTATCAATCAAAACATGCTGGTGCCTGCATGCGTCTGCCTGCATCCTGGTGCTGTTGGCAACCCATTACATAAAATCAAAATGTTAGGAATGTTTAAGGGGCAGTGTGTTTCTGACACTGCAGACGCTTAGCACGATGTTTAAAAAGCTACACCAGTACAAACACCGCACAACATCCAACGCCTTTTTCCTTTACAATTAACTATGGGTAACAAGGTTATTTAAGCAAGTGCTTCCCCCACCACTTAATATAATGAGTCTATTGGTCACTCAGATTAAGGAGATTAATTTATGTATTTGATATTTCTACTTTCTTGGCTCACAAGATCAAATGAAGACCATGTTGTTTTCCTGCCTAGTGCTGCATAAATGCACTTTGTGTAAATAATGGCCCACTGCAAAGAAATGGGTATTCACTCACGTTTTCAGGAAGGAAAATGAATAAGTGAATTATCTGTTACTTTATGCCGAGGTCTTAGGCTCTCCTTCATGAATATTGATAAGAAATATTAACACTCTTCATTCTTTGTTAATTGACAAGCATCTGAAAACTGATCCAAGCAATCAATTTGAGACCTCGCGGTTGAATACTGAAATAATCCAGCGTTCGATCTCATCACATATTAAACATATTAATCAAAAATGTTACACAAGAAGCAAAAAGAAAAAGAAAGTAACAACGGTTTCTTAAATTCATTGATCCAAGTTAACAAGGTACATTGTGGTTAGACTGAAGAGAAGCCCAAGTACCCAGAACCGCACGGACGTTGCCCAGCCCCTTCTCCCTCCGTCCGTCCCTCTGTCTCTCCCTCCTTTGCCCTCAGTAGAAAGTGCACCAGTTGCTGCCGTCGCTGGGCATCAGACCGCCAGTGATGAGCAGGATCAGGTCCACAAACCACCAGATGCCCAGTCCTCCGAGGGTGAGCAGCTTCCCCACCGCCGTGCCCGTGTGCCCGAGGCAGAAGCGGTCTACCCCCGAAACAGCCGAGGAAGAAGGAGTAGAGCAGCGTGGTTATGAAGTAGTGCCCTGTGTACCTGAAACCACAGCACCCAGCATGCCGGTGAGAGGGGAACGGACAGGGCCGCCGTGACAACACAACTGAACGGCGCGCGGCGCGCCACGGAAACGAGGGAACCGTGACACGAGGGCGTGGGGGCGGCGCCCGTTTCAACGTCGCCTTGGAGGCGTGACGTTTCGGACATCGACAGACAGCTTTGCCTGCTCAGTCATGAAAGGTGACGGAGTATCCAAAAACATAGTCCTCTCGTTTTTACGTTTAAAAAAAATATAGAACAAAAACATGATGTTTCTGAAATTATATACTTTTGAAAAAATCTTCAGGTTGTATACGTTTTAAGGTTAATGGCATTAATGTAAAACAAACAGCAAAATGGGGAAAGAAAATAAACTTTTTTTTACAGGCCGATTCTGCTGCATCCATGCGTACATTTGTGAATATTGCCCTCTAGTGGTCTTGAAATATTTTAGAATATTCCTGTGAGTGCATTTGAAATATTATTAAATATTAAGTATTTTAAAAACACAACACATTTGAAATCATTTGAATACAAAGTTTGTTCATTTTCTCTTTGCTCTCAAGGCGTGTCCCTGTAGTTTTTATCATGCATTAGTTTTCCAAATGTTACACCCGCAACATGTGATTATTATTGGCTGCTATATGCTGTCATCTGGGCTAAGAGCATTTTGAGTAAGCATATGTATACATAAACCAAGTTTGTCAGCAAATTAAAATCAATACTGCAGACTATAAGTATTTGATTCCCTTGGTCAATATGTTGTGCAGCTTTTTCCATTTCACATTTCGCAAATCAGCACGCTTCAGGATCTGTACGATTATTAAACATGGATTATAAGCCACTGCCATTATACTACTACAGTGTAGTATAATGGTTAAGGACCAGGACTTGTAACCGAAAGGTTGCAGCTTCGATTCCCAGGTAGGACACTGCCGTTGTACCCTTGAGCAAGGTACTTAACCTGAATTGCTTCAGTATATATCCAGCTGTATAAATGGATAAATGTAATAAGAAGTTGTGTAAGTCGCTCTGGATAAGAGCGTCTGCTAAATGCTAATGTAATTTTATTTTTTTAAACAAAAGCCCTTTGTCAAATGTTCAGAGATGCACCACAAAGATTTCATTAAAAAATAACTGATCTGCATCTTAATGCAAACGCGTGGTTGAGCCTGCATGTGAATTCCAGCCGCAGTACAGTCAAACACGATGTCCGTTTCTGGACCCTGGTTGGGAGAAATAACGTACAAAAGCGTAAGTGTTTGTGACGTGCAGAACTTACTTAATGCAGGGTTCGTTCCCCCTCGGAAACTCTCGCGGCCCGGAACACTCGATGTCATCCAGAGCTGTGCAAAGCACTCGCGTGTGGTTCACATCTTTATATGCCTGGCCTCCAAACTGAAACAACATGGAGACATACTGTATATGCCTGGCCTCCAAACTGAAACAACATGGAGACATACTGTATATGCCTGGCCTCCAAACTGAAACAACATGGAGACATACTGTATATGCCTGGCCTCCAAACTGAAACAACATGGACACACTGTATATGCCTGGCCTCCAAACTGAAACAACATGGACACACTGTATATGCCTGGCCTCCAAACTGAAACAACATGGAAACATACTGTATATGCCTGGCCTCCAAACTGAAACAACATGGACATACTGTATATGCCTGGCCTCCAAACTGAAACAACATGGAGACATACTGTATATGCCTGGCCTCCAAACTGAAACAAAATGGAGACATACTGTTGAGACTAAAAATGAACAGTCCCTGAAAAAAAACAATACTGGGACATGATATACTTACTTAAAGATGTTTTGGCTTTTACACAGATGTGCGATTGTCAGAAGGTTTTATTATAGTTGGGTGTGAGGGGAGTGGCTAAATGACAGCCAATGAGGTCTGACTTTGACTATCAATCAATAACTGAGAATTGCATTAAATGCTATATTGGGAGAACGTTACGATGAGGAAACATTGAGGCTACGCTATGCACAATTACCATAGCAAAGTTTTAGGTAAAAGAATGTAAAATTTCTCTTGAGCAGTGAAGTACATGTCCAATAATACACTACATGGCCAAAGGTATCCGGACACACTTTGGACTGGGCCTGTTTTTCATGGTTCTGGCTAGGCCCCTTAGTTCTAGTGAAGGCAAATCTTAATGCTACAGCATACAAGGAGACTCTAGAGCAGGGGTCTTCAACCTTATCCCACAAGGGCCGGTGTGGGTGCGGGCTTTTGTTCCAACCAAGCAGTTACACACCTGATTCTACTAATCAATCACTAGAGTCTTTGCTAAAGTAACACCTTGATTAGTAGAATCAGGTGTGTAACTGCTTGGTTGGAACAAAAGCCCGCACACACACCGGCCCTTGCGAGATAAGGTTTAAGACCCCAGCTCTAGACGATTATAGGCTTTCAACTTTGTGGCAACAGTTTGAAGAAGGTCCTTTCCCATTTCAGCACGACAATGACCCTGTGTGAACAAATTGAGGTCCATATAGAAATGGTTTGTCGAGATCAGTGTAGAGCAGGGATCTCAAACTCCAGTCCTGGAGGGCCGCTGTGTCTGCTGGTTTTTGTGATTTCCTTTCAATCAGCAGCCAGTTTAGGCCTTGGAAACAAGGTGTGCAGACTCTTTAGCCAATCAATGACTTAAATTAAACACTTAAGTGCAGGAACACATCGAAAACCAGCAGACACAGCGGCCCTCCAGGATTTGAGTTTGAGATCCCTGGTGTAGAGGTTCACTGGCTTGCAGAGAGCCCTGACTCTAGGGGCTGTTAGAGACCAGGGTTCAGATCACACACTCGGCAAGAGTTCCTCACTTCCCTGAGAACAGTCCGCTTCCCAAAATAGCTTATTCCTGAAATATGTACAGCAACATAAACGTTTCCCTTGAAGCGTAGGCTACATGTGGAATTTGTATTTTAACTTTTATATGTTTATATCAGCAAACATAATGGTTTTACAAGGTCATGTGTTGTTTGGTTAAGTAGTAGTTCCTTAATTCTGGGAAATATGACTGACAAGTATACTGTAGCAATCACACCTATCTGACATAATGACATGCTAGGATGAGCTTTGGAGGATGACACTTACTGTGTTGTGGAGTAGGAGTCATGGGTTCACTTTATTACATTATTACTCAAAACACCCCCATGCGCTATAATTCAATCACAATACCTTGACGAGAACACACATTAGGACAGTGTGTTGTACAAGTATATTTTCCGGTGAGTCAAGCCGCTTACCTTCACACAACCATGGCCCAGTTCCTGAAAAGCAGTCATATTCCCTGCGTGGTCGACAGGTGCTTGACAATATATAAACTCGTCCGGCCTTTGATCAGAAGAAAAATAAACACCACAATTACATACACATTTATCAGGATGTATGGGAATGCGGATATGGCTAGGTGGTTGTCTAAAAAAGTGAGCCAGTGAAAAGCACTAGACAATTAACGTTAGATAGCATCTACACTTCTCTAATTGAGTTTATAGTCATACCAAATTAGGCAAGCTAGTAGCGGAATAGGTACTCACGATATTCCATTTAAGACTAGTCGTCTGTGGCCCTAAACAACATCTAACGTTACAGAAACACAACAAACTTAGATAGCGAGCGAGCTAGCTAACCAGAAACCACTTACAGATAGCTACAGGGGACAACCGGCGATGGGGGTCTGTATTCCCAGACGTTTTGGTGGTGGGACTCATTCGGGTGATCAGCTGGTGTGATACCAAATGTCCCGTTATCTTGGTCTCCAAACGCAGCGGTTGTACCTCTGTTTCCAGGTGTGGTTGCGCCTCTGTTTCCAGGTGCGGTGGAAGCGTTGTGAGAATGAGTCCCTTCCAAACATTGCAGCAACAACACGGTCAGAAGAAGCACAATCTGGCCGCACAGTAGAATGTAGCTCACAGAAACCCGGAACATTTTCACTTTGACGGAAGATAGCAAGCGATTAAACTATAAAGTTAAGCTAGCTACACTTAACTAAGTATGACTACATATTAATGGCGCAAAAAATGTTGAGCACATAATATTAAATATAGGCCTATTTGATTTTGAGTGTTATCAAGCTAAGTTAGCTAACGTTAGTTTGTGTCCTGTGTTAGACAGGAAGGACGGTGTGGACATTTCCACCAACGTACTAGCTTGTTTCTACATCTCACGCAGTTATACTTTACATTACACACAATCAGTTTTTTTATGATCCAAGGTGCTAATATATGAAATTAATTTATAAGACGTAAACCGCGTTCACAGGCAAGGCAAAAACCTTTTTGTCGTCCATTTTGGATTGATCGGAGGATATGACGTCAATATGGTGAGATCATTTGGAACGGGAAAGAGTTGCGTCTGTTGCATATCTCGATGGTTTGTTGTCCATGTAAAACAATAGCTGAATTTCATGATTGTGAACTGTTTAAATAATTGCAGCATATATGTTATATATATTAATGTTATATGTAATCTTGAAATGATACCTCTTGTTAATACTCCGGTTAATAGAATGTTCTCAAATCTAATGTCCTTATACTTGATACTATTACGATTTTTAACTTTCAAGGTTGTAGTCTACATTACATATTCATTATATTAATTTAAACAAAACCAAAATCATAATATATGAATTATTGAAATAGCAAAGTATATTAAAATTTTATTCTTTATTTATTATATATTGAAGTTGAGGGTACTGTACCGTTTTCAATGCTTTTTCTTTTCACATGTGCTTATACTTAAATGAACCAAAAGACCAGTTGGCTTAAGAACAAAGGCATCTTTATTATTTCACATTGTTGAAAGTTTGAATATTATTTTCAGTATAGGACATAATGCCATGCAAATATAGTTGTCAAATATGGCTTTGCACAAAATGGCATCACAATTCAAGGTTATCACCAGATACATTCAAGAGGTACCACAAAGTAAAATAATCAGCCTGTATGCTTGTTAGAGTTGACTCCAACATTGCATTTATTTTTGAATATTTGTAATCATTTTTCAACATTTAAAAGGCTTGCAAGTTTGACTGCTTAGGAAAAAAATATTGACTGATGTCTGTGTATCAAAACATTTTAATAAGATATTCAAACAAAGAGATTTAAGTTGTGCTTACAAACCACACAAATTGTTACTTCAGCTGGGTGAAACCTAAAGTGAAAAGGGAAAATTCCTGTAACTGTACCCAATGAAAGAAAAGTAATTCTGTGTGTGTGATGCTATCGAAATTGCATAGAATTATTGAAATCATGTATTTGCTTTACTTAATTTAGTTAATTCAGGTCAATTAAATTATTAATTAAAAAAATCTATGACAATTTAAAATGAATTTGTCCACTTGTATAAATATATGAAAAATGGAACTGTTCAACATTACCTGTTGAGCCTGGGTCTTCCAGGACAGATTATTAATAGTGATATAGATAAATAAGGGGGCTTATGACCACCAAAACCAAAAATCAAACAAACCTGTACATTGAACCCAATTCAGTTGGAGATCATATTCATGATACATCCTGTGACTTAAAACCAAACATGTTTTTAATGGATGGTACATGGGAGAATGATGCTAAATGAAAGCATCACTTCCAATTCTCCTTTATATTTTGGAAGATGATCTTTGGTCCTGTGCTTACTGTGCTCACAATTTTTATGGGATGTGGATAATAAAATTGTCTGAATTATATTTAAACACACCTGATAAGATTTATAATATTTTGTGAGAAAATGCAGCCAACTAAAGATGTACACAATGTGCAGATATTGAGAATATCCATCTTTTTTGTTTTAAATGTAACTGCTTTTGAATGATGAGAATTTCCTGAAACAAATGTACATTATCAATATGGCTTGTACAGGCAGTGTACATCAAATAACTAACTGAAATGTAATTATCTTGTTTAGAATATCTGGACAGTAGAACTAATGCAGGCCAAAGTAAAAAAAAATAATAAACACAGCAAGGATTTAACCTGTTGTTTTGCTCAGGTTTGCCTATTTAACTTCAGAAATGTTTGTTTGTTTGTTACAAAGTTTGTGCCTAGAGTGGGGAAAAAAGTTGAACATACACATTCTCCTTCAAGTTCTTGTGTCAATATAATGGCAATTCACAATCCTGGTGTAGCGACGACATTGTATGTATAAAAAAAAAAGGTTTCAAATTGTATTTAGCATTCCAAGGTCCAACATGACTGTCCACTAACATTTTCAAGTGTCAAAAGCAGGATTATCTCGGGAAAGATTTGGCAGAAACAGCATCTTAAAAACTAACTACACTAAAGTATAAGATAAAATATCTCCTCTCAGAAGATTGGGGTAAAATAAAGGATGCTCTTTCATAGACTGGAGATTTTCATCGGAAATAATGTGTTTTTTTTGTTGTTGAGTCGGCCTAGCACAGCAAATACTTTCTCCTACACCCATCCTTCATTTTAGTACCATTACAACCACCTTTATTAAAGTTTACAGTGGTACACCTGAAATATTTCCATTTTAAAGTGAGACCTCACTTTCTGGGGGTTTAAAATATTATTTCTGCTATAGTGTATTGTTTTGATTGGCTCAGGCAGGTTGAGTGTGCAATGAAGGATATTTTATATATTTACAGAAGTTTCCGATGACCAGCCGGCTTTACAATAACTGATATGGGGGCATTCAGGGTTCTTGGTCTCAAGAAAAAAAACACACACTTTGCGTAACTTCATGCCTCCAGAGGTTGTATGTGTGCATATCACCTGATAATTCTTAGTTTTTTAAATTATTATTTTTGGTTGGAACTCTTTCCGAAGGCACATGCAACCTGAGATCACTACTGTCAAAGAAATTGTGGTTGCGGCATCCTATATCAGCACATGTGGGTCCTTGGGAGCAAAGAGCTTCTGCCACTTCTGAACTGAGAAGGAAAGTACCAGCATGATTTTTTTTTAAAATTATACACTCATGCAATAAAATTTATCTATTCATACGTACAACTTTTGGATGTGTAACATTGCTGTACAAGCTGTTTTTCTGAGTATTTTCTTGCTTTAAACCGCAAAGCCAAATGCCCTTATACCCACCATTGTTAATTAAACCCAGCTGGTCCTCAGAAACTTCTGTATGCGTCATAAATATCCTTCATTGCAGAAAACTGTCTGGGCCAATCAAACACATACACTAAAATTTAAATAATATTAAAAAAAACAGAGACCGTGAACTATCACTCTAACCTGACACTGCTCTCACAAAGCTATCCATCTAGTCAGAAGGCACTGTCATCTACCAGATCTGCAGTACTACAACTCACCACAAGGGAGTGAATGCGCTCTAAAGCTGGACCCTGCAGAGCTTAACCAGTAAGCCTCTGCTTATGGTTTGGCCACTTTTAGTGGGAATGGAACAACAGGAAACTGACAACAGATAGTGGCAACAGTGCAGAGGGATTCTGCGAGAGGAATGCTGCCCCCCCACATCTAGACATCAGTGGTGCGGATGCCGTCGTCGTCGACGTTGAACGGGAAGATCTTGTCACTGGGCGGCTGTGGTTGGGACCTGTGGCGCCGCCGGCCGGCCACCCCATCCTCCACTATCTCCTCTCCCCCGGTCAGGCTGGGCAAGGAACTAAAGTGGCCATCCCCCTCCGCCATCTCCCGATGCCCTGTCTCTGCGGTGGGCACCGGGGTCCAGGGTTGCCACGACGGGGCCACGGAGCAGGACTTGGCCAGGAAGGTCTTCCTCTGCTCGCCGCCCGCCTGCCGACCTCGAGCCTCAGAGGCCGACTGCCTGTTGCCATAGCGATACAAAGAAGAGGCGCGCACAAAGCCAGAGTCCTGAGAGAGGGAAACAGAGCGACAGAAGCTATCTCTACATGCTGAGATACACAAAGGAAAGGCTATTAACACTGAAGCACAGATGGTCATAACAAATGGCTTGAGTACAGATCAGATTTCTCTTAAGCAGAGCATTGACTTAACTCAATTTTGCTTCTGTACTGGAAAAATACATGAAAAATGTTTTTTCCCCAAAAGAGGCAAAGGTACAGTTGTAGCCAAATAATATGTCCGCCACATTCTGGATGTCTTTCAAATTACCGTGGGTGTCGCTGTTAACTTGGGTCGTTCGGGAAAAAAAAAAAGAGTCATTTCGAGCAATGGCCTGCAGCGGTCAACAAAAACACCAGGAGGTGCAAGGAGACGCAGTGTCCTTGTCAGCTGTTTTTGTTTAACAGTGGCCATTTTGTCGAACGATTTCATGACTCTTAATGGAGCTAAGAACTAAAAACAACAAACGACTTCGGAAAAAGAACATGTTTTTGGCTGCGATCACACTGCTGACATATCTCACATATCACAAATTAAGTCAAAAATTATTTTACCCTTGAATGCCATATGGATACCTGTGTTTTCCGTACGAATGTCTGTATTTGCATTGTGAGCAATTGTGGTGTTTGTATTGTGGGTTCACATCCCGTTATTATATGAATTTATTTTTACCTGCGTCAACTTGTTTTTGAACACTGCAGCGATCGGGGGGGGAAATGCCCCCCGTGATTCATACTGTCTCAAATAAAGAATAAATTCAGATGCAGGGGTTAAAATGATTTTAGCCATGTTATATTGGCCATTTACAGAAGTATCGTTGTATCTTCTTAATATCAATATACTGAACATGAACCCAGCATCACCTCATATGTATATTTTCTGTCAATTTGTACTAACTTTGTATTTCTCCCACTTGGTATTTGAACTGAACAAACTGCAAAGTCATCCATATGGTAGGCTACATTTATGTTCTCAAACGGCACGGAGTGTGACATTTCTTACATATGAAGCACTTTAGGTTTTACAGACATTTTGATGACATATTTCATTGATGCTTTCTCACCGATTAATTGCCACAGACATGGATCACTCAATGTTTAATTGAGACTGATGACATCACAAGTCTGCTTTCCACATGTAAAAAGAAGAATATGAAACTTATTTCCCAGGACAAGCACTTTACCTTTATAGGACCCCGTAGATCCTGAACTTTCCCAGAGATGGCTTTGATCCAGCCCTGCATATCCACTGGAGTGTCAGTCTGTCAACACAAGAGCACTGCTTTCGGACCAAATACCAAAGAGAGAGCCTAAATTATCCCTCTTTCCTCAAGAAATCCCCACAAGCAAGTTATTAATGACTCCTGCCATTTCTAAACACACACAGACAAGGAGTTCAAATGAACCCAGCAAATCTTCCTTGAGAACACACAGTAAATGTGAAATACATGAGTGGTGGTGCCCTGGACACAAATCATTTGAGTTTAAATAACTAATTTCTTGGCCTGAAAAATCTCCAATCTTCTTTCAACTGGATGGCTGCCTGCATGTGAAATTCAGCCACCTACACTGCAATACACCTTTGACATCTAGATGGCGATATTGGATTGAGAAGGCTGTGTCAGATCTGCATGCAAGCTTAATTTATTACTAATTTCTAACAAATAAATCTTTATTTTTTTTTTATACATTACTCCTAAAAACCCCTGGCACCACACACCAAAAATGTTGGAAAAAGTATTCTTTCACCTGTGGATTTATATATTTTACATTTTATTTGAAGAGGCACAGAGAAATTCATATCCTGAAAACTAAATTTAAATCAAGTGCATAATTTAAACAAATATTCTGAAATACCCCACAAATATACATTATATACAAACTACTAAAAAAGGTACACATCACTTCAAGAATCTCTTGATTCTTTAAAGATAAGAATGCTCCAACCACTGTGGTTTGCCTTAATGTCTCGACTGAGAAACATACATTACAGTCCTAGCCTGCCAACAAACTGTTTGCCAAAAAACCTTCTCAATCAACCCCCGTTCCCAAGGGCATGCTCAGGACATTGTGTTTTTGTGTTATTCTTCCAATTCGGAGAGAAAAACAAACGTCCGCTTTCTGAAAGTAACAAAAAAAAAAAAAAAGGCAATTAACTGCACACGTGGGCGATGAAGCGCTTTGAAAAAAACGAATGCCTCGTGCCGTAAACACAGATGGAGGAAAGCGCTTTGGACATAAACAGGGCCTGGAGACCGTCGCCCCATTTAGTTTCTCAATAGCCCCAAGTGTAAACACAGGTGTGGGGCAGAGAGCACGCTTGAGAGGAGGAACAGCATGACCGCTCAAGATGAACGGAGCGCGTGTCCCCATGGTTCCTCCTCGCTTATTCACACCGCCTTTAACGGACGGCGCCTTCCCATTCAAAAACACGCCAGCCATGTTTTCCGTTTTTCAAAGCTCAGCGATCGCTTAAATTATTAAGCTTATTAACTTAATTAAAAATTAAGTTTTTGCGAAGAGACACGGTAACTTGAATTGATTTGCAAGCCAAAGTTAAGGACAAATGCTGATTGAATCGATCCAGCTACTCCTTTATTGTACTTGAAATACCTCCATTGGCCGACATCTACAGTACATTACTCATGGTTACTTCAGGGGTGTGTCCCCAATACTCGAAAAATGCACCCTCCTTTGTCCACCTCCTCTCCTCCGTGCCCGTAAACTGATCTTTGTGTCCTAACCTAATGTCGCTGATTTCATATTAATTACATATTAATTGTTAGATATGAATTAATGTCTCAACGTTAACCTCAATGTCAGGTATATTTTATACTGTACATGCAACTACTTGTACTTGAAACGTACAGACAGTTTTGCATATTTCCGGGTATGGAAATATGTTCCATTGCCATAGGAGACGAGTGGAGGAGAGGAGTGGAGGAAAGGAGGTGGGGAGTGAAGAATATTGGGACGCAGCCCAGGTAGTCTGGCCTCTAAGAAGACTTTCCCACAATCCTTCAGGGCTTCCTGTGAAATTCAACCGAGTGCACCTGACCCTAGTGCAGGTACATGTCACATCACGTCATTCATTTAATTTTTTGTCATAATCAATCTACTTTTATGTTGATTTTAAATTCAATAATTGTTTATTCATTGCAATTCTGAGGCTACTTATTTTTCTTTCCGTCTTGATCATCAATGGCTGTATCATTTATTGGGTTCAGATTTTACATAACAGGCTTGTTACCAAAGCATTCCAGTGCAGGAGAGGAGGCTACATGGAGGAGAACATCCTGTCATTACAGGGGGAAACAAATTATGAAAAATATAACTCATGAAGAAAAATTTAATCTTTCTACGGCTCCAAAAAGTTTTAAAGTTAAGCATTTAATGAACGTGATCCTGTATGCCAGGAACTCCTTCTCTGTCAGCGGAATGTCAAATCAGACCCAATCAAATCCTTTCTTACTGGAAAAGAAGTTCAAATTCAGCCCGATGTTTGTGGATTCTGTAATCTTCATTCTTGGAGTTTTTCATGTTAAGATCAAATTGCTCATCAGATGCAATGTGCTTGAGCTGAATATGTAAAAGGCATTAATTCCAATTTCCCCCCAAATTTAACACGAAAATTGCTTGCAGCGTTGCCATCTTTTTAAAGAAAACATTTCCAGCATACAGAGGAAACTGACTAAAGAAAGGCTACAAAGAGCACACATTAAGGGCTAACTAACCTGGTGAGCTTCCTTCTGGAACAAGGGATCTCAATGTTGAACGGGACATCAGGACAAGAAATTATCATATAATCTCAGGCAAGTGGCCTACCTGTATGTAGAAGACCCGAGAGTTGGTGATGATCTCAAACAGGTTGTCCCTCGTTAGTAAGTCCCTGAAAGGACCCCAAAGACTCAGTGTTAAATAACTGGTTGTTATCCAATGAGCAATGGAACAGAATTCAGGGGAGTCTGCAGGTTGAATTGTTAGAACGTCACCGTTATGTCACAGAGGTAAAGGTGGATCAAAAAGTAAAAGTGACGAATCTGCTAATGTGTTCTTACCCAGATTTGACCAGGCATTCGTGGACCTTCTGTATGTCTTTTAGCAAGATAGCTCGGAGCGGCTCCTTGTCCTGAGAAAGAGATCACATGCATTTTATTTCACCTGTTCACTTGTCCCACTTGCTGTTCACACACACACTAAAGTAATAATTCATGTTTCTTACTCCACTCATTAAATGTAAATAACTTCCTTATCAGGCTGTGCTCATCAGTGAAAGTTCAACCGCAATATCCATACTGTACATTTGTCCATTTTCCGATATCATATCTCAAATTTCATTTCAATTTTAAAGATAAATGCAATCTGAAAGCATGCATGCAAACATGCTCTTCTAATGTTTTAAGTGGGGTGTCAGTAAATGCATACAGCCATGATGCTACATCACACTGCTGCCACCAACGGGCCCACGGGTGGCTCGAAGGCTACAGGGGTTTCAGGTCTGCTTTGATGGGGCTGCTACAGACTGTGGGCGGACAGACAGCAGGGGCGAGGTAAATGTGTCTAAGAAATGTGCCCGGCTATGGACAGTGTAAGCGTTTATCTGTACAAATGCATCTGCCATGCACTGCAGACAGGGCAACACGCAAGCTTCCTTTTGTAGACATGAACAAACATAGCAAGCCATGTGCCTCAGGAGTCCACAGAACTGGAGTCTCCATGGCAACTCCAGATTGTCGTTGTTGCTCAAGACGCGCGGCAAAAGTTGCTGCAACAGATGTCATAAAGCAAAACCACAATTTGAATGCAGAGGCTTTGACCGAAGAAGCCCGTCATCCAGCACCATTTCAACAAACAGATGCAGGAAATGCAACATTGAAGAGCAGTTTACCCAAAACAGGCCAGAGACAGGTTTTACTAAACATGTTTTTCGAGCCAACTCAAGATGGTTAATTGCACTGTGCCTGTAGCCCAGGGGCGTGGTTAAACATAAAGCTCTACAGGGGGGACAGGCCCCCAGCACTAACATCCCTGAAAATCAAGTTTCTGCACCCATAAAACGGCCTTATGTTCGCTTGCAGCCTTGCACTGACAAGCACCCGCGGTTGACGGCTAACACGTTTTTTTTCTCTCCCTTAGTTTGTCTAACTGCTTGCTTGACTGTGATAGTGGTCACTATTTGGGGCTGATCTACGCTGCAAAATATAACCACTACCAAATTTGTCACACTCTGTGTTGACATGTTTTTAGACATGAAAAAATGAAAAAAAACATTAATAATTTTGACTGGGGCACCGAAAATATTACTGGGCCACATGCCCCAGTAAATGTGGTCTGGCAACGCCCCTGCCTGCAGCATAACACAACTATACTGGTTAGCAGTGCGGGCTTTCCCTCATTGCTCTCACCAGAGCTATGCAGAGGCCTAAGTGGCTTACGAGGAGATCGCAAGACTGATGAGATAACCGGATCTCACCGTTTCACATTTGTAGTAACTGACGGAATTGTCATCGAGGGTGAAGAACCTCCTCTTCCAGTTTTTCCTCTGAAAGTCAAACCGAGCACCATTAGCACAGTCTGCTTACAATGAATTAAAGGCACAATTTAAGTGACTGTAGGACTCAAAGTGATTACTTTCCGACGATAAAGCACAGCCCTTCCTGTCTGCGGTCATAGCAGGTACTGCGCCCTTTCTTAATCATTACGTTGCTCAAGTAAGAAATGGTTCAAACATGCCACTTAATCATAAGTAATATTACTCACCTCCTTGGTTACTATGGGTCAATTCAGAACCCTGATTAAGAATCTCATTACCTTTGAATGTAAATGTTTTCACTGAATTTAATTGTTCTATTTTTATTTTATTATTATTTTATTTAGTAAAATCATTTTTATATTCCCTTTTTTATCTCTTGTAACCTTAGCTTTTGATTGTTAGAACACCTCTGTTTTGTTTTGTAACCAGGGCTCCATTGAAAAAGAGACCAGGGGGGTATTTCACAAAGCAGGATTACTGAGTAAAACCTGGAACGCTCCCAAATCTGGAACATGGACTGAAGTAAAAAGAGCTGTTCCGGGTTTTAGTGCAGTTATCCAGCTAACTCAGTAATCCTGCTTTGTGAAATACCCCCCTGCAGTGTCTCAATGTGATTTCCCTGAGTAAATAAAGGTGGTGATGATGATGACATTAATACATTTGTTTTCATGAGGGGATAAAAAACAATTCCGCTAAGGTTTTGGGCCTGGGAGTTGCTTGGGGATTGATCTTCCTTTATTCCTGCGGGTTTAGTATAGCGGTGTGAGACGAGCTCAGCGCACTCACCACGTTTCCCTGTTTGACGCAGTAGCCACACCGTGTCATGCCTAGCCTGGCCCCCACCGAGGTGCTGGGGAGCCTCCGGATGCTGGCTTGGGAGCCAGACTCTGCCACCTCCATCTCCTCCCCATCGGCCTGCAGAGAGATGCCCACATGGTCACTCACTCACTCACTCACGCACGCATGCACGCACGCACGCACACACGCACGCACGCACGCACACATACACACTCACACAGACACACGCGCACACACACACACACACACACACGTGCACGCACACACGCACACCACTACTACTTCAAAGCATTCAGTGGGCTGGACTCCAGCAACCACAGATTATAGAACCCCTGCTGTTCAGACTACATGGTTGCAGTAATTCATTGCACTCGTTTGAGGTTGGGATTCTAAACTTTCATTTATACAATTTTCCAGAACCCTTCCTAAGCCTTTTTCATGCCTGACATGATGTACATATGAAGCTCATCAGTGACTCAACAGTTGAGAAGAAAGGTGAGCTCAGGTAAAGAATCTTCTCTGCTTTTATATCAGCAGGCTTTGGAGGAGTGATCTATTGAATATCTTGTATACTCCCTCAATAAAGAAACAAAGACTTAACCACGTACCCAGTGATTTTCTGGATTAAAAACACACAAACACATTTTGTCCTGCTTGCACTAAGCTGTACTAAACTCTGGTGTACTATGTAAAACCCTGAAATTTAAAGCTAAATGCGACAGATATAAGCAGGTATAGTTTGCAGAAATGATTCAGTGCAGGGAAAGGCGACCCTTTCACAGGATGTGAGCGCTAGTGCACGTGAGGACCACAGTCATGCAGAGGCAACCAGGAAGTGATACCAGGGTTGAGAAGATGCAGTGTACCGCCAGCTCAGCCCAGAGTCAGGTGTGCCAGGACTGCAGCGCTGTGGCCTGCCTGACACGCTAAACCAAAGCCAGATTTTAATCTTCAGACCGCAGGGGCTCCATCAGTGCGGCCCAGACCCACCCCATTTCCCCATCTATCTTATTCTGTCTCTTTCTCTCACGTTCTTCCTTGCTCACTCTCTTTCGCAAGTAACTTAATACCGCAGTATGTCTTCAGAAATCTTTCTTTTTCTTTCCAAACGAGAGCGATAAAAATATCTCAGGATCAAAAGGTAAAGACTGTGACACCACCGTTTCAGGGGGTAAACTCAGCCTTGGAATGCAAAGAAAGCTAAAGGTAATTCTCATAGCCATAAGACTGCAGAAAATAAACCCGACATCCCCCATTTGGTATTTTTGAAAAGCCTAACCAAATATTAATAACTCTTTATTATGGAGTGTAAAATGTAGGGATGGCTTTAATATTACACATAGGACAGAATTATGAGCCTCATAATTAAACACTTTTATCTGGTGTTTTAAGTGAGGGAGGGAACTGGGTGATGTCATACACCCATGGGCTAGCCCACAGTACCTGGTAAATAGGGGTTTGCACGACCACTCCCCCAATAATCGCAGTCTTGTAGGCCTGCTGCTTCTTCCCCTGGGGTTCCGACGTCACCTTGGTGATTTCTGAGGTCTGCTGGACATTGCTTGCTTTGGGAACCTGCAAAGTACAGCAAGCCACAATCAGTTCTGATCACGGAACGGACAACTTGACAAGCTTTTGGTCAAATCTTTGTACTGTACCACTTATAGCACAAGGTAGTAAACTGCTCGTGAGCTCATTGCATCCAAGAATAAATGCAAAGCACATTTTACACGTTAACTGAGCCCAAAGTGGCATCGGAAGAGTAAGATGTTCATGGAGAGTTGAGATTATTAACGAGAGGTGAAAATTATCATTTCAGCCTGGCCTCCAGGGCCCTTATAAATAAGAGGAAGTACAAAACAGTGCATACAGAAGCACTTCCTGTCTCGGCACAGGCGGGAAAATAACTGAACAGTAGCCATTCGCTTGAAGAAATACAGGTTTAACCAACTCATTTAACAATTTTCTCTCAGACCAAAGCATATACAATCTAAACCATTTAAGAGTTAAAGTGTACAACACACTGCGTGGAACACAACAGAATGCGACGACCATGTGTTCTTAAATATACAATATCAGCAGAGCTGCTGGGTGGCTCATCCTGTTAAGGCACTGTTCCAGTCCCATGGATCCATGGTCCGGGATTGAATCCAAGCCATGCCAGTGCAAACCGCGGCTGGTAGCCGCACAGGGTGACGCCTAATTGGTGGTAGCGTCGCCCAGGGTTAAGGTACAGCATTAGAGGAAAAACCAGCGATGTTCCATCTACGAATGGAACTGACGACCAACTGCTGAGACAGACACATGACCACAGTGGTGGTAAATCGTTTATGTTCAAGGTTGGTCGAGGGCTGAACCTGCAGAGTTGGTCGAGAGCTGAACCTGCAGAGTTGGTCGAGAGCTGAACCTGCAGAGTCGGTCGAGAGCTGAACCTGCAGAGTTGGTCGAGGGCTGAACCTGCAGAGTTGGTCGAGAGCTGAACCTGCAGAGTCGGTCGAGAGCTGAACCTGCAGAGTCGGTCGAGAGCTGAACCTGCAGAGTTGTTCGAGAGCTGAACCTGCAGAGTTGGTCGAGGGCTGAACCTGCAGAGTTGGTCGAGAGCTGAACCTGCAGAGTTGGTCGAGAGCTGAACCTGCAGAGTTGGTCGAGAGTTGAACCTGCAGAGTTGGTCGAGAGCTGAACCTGCAGAGTTGGTCGAGGGCTGAACCTGCAGAGTTGGTCGAGAGCTGAACCTGCAGAGTTGGTCGAGGGCTGAACCTGCAGAGTTGGTCGAGGGCTGAACCTGCAGAGTTGGTAGAGAGCTGAACCTGCAGAGTTGGTCGAGAGTTGAACCTGCAGAGTTGGTCGAGAGCTGAACCTGCAGAGTTGGTCGAGAGCTGAAACTGCAGAGTTGGTCGAGAGTTGAACCTGCAGAGTTGGTCGAGAGCTGAACCTGCAGAGTTGGTCGAGGGCTGAACCTGCAGAGTTGGTCGAGAGCTGAACCTGCAGAGTTGGTCCAGAGCTGAACCTGCAGAGTTGGTCGAGAGCTGAACCTGCAGAGTTGGTCAAGAGCTGAACCTGCAGAGTTGGTCGAGAGCTGAACCTGCAGAGTTGCATGCGGAGCTTTTTTTTTTTTCTTCTTCTCCTCACAGCACAAGCCCAACCCACCCTGCCTTCGCTGACTCATTGAGGTCACCTCCATTAAAGCAGACAGTGGGGGGCCAGCAACAGGTGTCTTATATGGGGTCAAAAGGGGAGCCTTTGAGAGCAGTGCAGGCTGCAGGATGCAAGTTGCAAATGCAGCGCTGACATCAGTGTGGTTTTCTATGAGAGAGACACCTTGTAGCCTCGCACAGCACTGTGCTAACCACCAACCAGTAGTAGCCTGCAGCGGACTGTCATTAGACTAGCATGGTACTCAACCAAAAATCAGGACATCAACATACCCAGAAGTGAGGTTGGTAAATCATTACCCGAGATGGGGGCAGACAGAGTGGGCATGTCTGAGACAAGTGTTTTGACACAACTGGAAAAAAAGAGAGAAAAGATTTCGAACAAATCGCTGAAACAAAATTTGTTTGAGGAATATTCTAGGAGGACAATTAGTCTATTTAGAAAAAAAGGGAAGTGGGCCAGTGTTGTAGTAGGTCAATGTTGTTAAACAGCAATTTAGTACGCTGTAAACCACCACCTTTAAAGCTTCCGCAAATTACAAGGTACAGTGCAGCACAACTGCATGGAAACAGAAAAACGCAACTGCTCTCATTTCTGTCAGGTCACAGTTACTTAAATGCAGATAAATTATCCCCCTCCAAACCGGAAGAGACAAGACATGCACATAATGTCTTTTAAAATTATAGAAATCATGCACTATAGAGAGGGCTCGACATAAAGTGCAACTTAAGAGGCTCTTCTCTGTAGGACTCAGTTAACTTTAAATATATCTGTTTATAGCTCGTAATTAAGTTTACCGGTGAAAGTGTCACAAAAGGCATGCATTCCTGATCATTGAAACCACTTCTTTGACAATCTACTCTTTCGCTTCTACTTGCGTTTTATCTAACTGCAGAGCATTGACACTTTTCCCCAAGAATTCCTCCAGCACCCAAAATGTCTCTCAGTTTTCACAGCTCTGACAGTTATAGGCCTCTCTTGTTGACACCACAGTGGGTTGGTACATAGTTTGGATAAGGAAGAAACACAGGCTCGTGACTTTTCTTGTGAGAAAAATTATGCTTCAGTGTTCAATGTCTGGGTTGTAAGAGGGTGAAACGAATGCATTATGATTATGGCATCAGGCGCACATTGTAAACAAACCTTAAAATAACAGCTTATGTCAGCCTAAATACATCTTGGGGAACTTGCCTGAATAGTAGCTCATATGTATGCATTAAATACGGCATTTGATACCATACATAACAATCTGGTGGTAAGTGGTGATATTTAGATTCAAAATAAGGAATGGTTGGTTGTCCGTGGCTAAAAATGGTCAAATTATAGTGCTACATTTATAACAGTAACACTTGCTAATTCAATACTGTGACGTAACTACAGAAGGTTCCAAATGTTGGTTCTGTTTGCATATCGGCAGTTTAAAGGTCAAAGTCACATTGATCATGCAGGTCAGCTGTTTGAATTAAACGAGATGCCAGCATACAGTACATATGGAAAAATGAGTCATTTCCCTTAGAACAATTATCTGGCAAAAAAAAAGTAGACCAAATTGAAGCCCATATAAATGCAACAAGCACAAATATGAATAAAATATGAAATCTGGAATGACTGGAAAGGATTAGATCACAGCTATTGAAAGAAATGGAGTATTCTGGGGGCAGTTGTAACAGGGGTCAATTGTAACACCATTTTTTGTTACAACTGCCCCCAACCCTGAACACATGAAACTAGCTAGCTTGCTGGATAGAATCTCTACTCTAGCTTGTTTCTGATTGGTGCAATTCTATGGTGTTGCAATTGCCCCCTGTTACAATTGCCCCCAGAATACTCTACACTGCCACAGCCACAGTGGATTTAAAAATAAGGTAATCGATTATTTTGATTATACTAACTTATACTCACTGCATATTGCTTTCTATTATGCCAGACTTACATCATTTGGCTATTTTTTAAAAACATAAAGACATTTCAATTTTTTTATATATTAAGGGTATGTAAAAAAAGGATCACAATCCCTGTATTTTTGCATTTCAAACGTGGGAGTCAGTCCACTAACCGTATCCACCAACATTGCGCCCCCCGAATTTCCAATGCCCCACGCTGACCCCCTACAGACTTCCTCTTATCCACTAGCGCTGAATTCCTCAGCCAGTCAGGCCAGGTTCCCCGTGATGTCACTTCCTGTGTGCACGTGGTGGCAGGCAGTCATGAGCTGCCAGTGCCCATTTCCGCTCCAAGAGGAGGAACTACCGTGTGCTTATCAGACACTGCGCTATCGGCTCATACCTCAGGACACGCTGCTTCTGCCAAGGCTTCCGAGTAAAGGGGACACAGAGAGTGCACCCAAAACCATTTATATCCCTTATGACATGAGTAAGCAATCTATCAAATGGGCTGCTAGATTTCCCAATGCCAAGGGCCAACAGGCCCTCTTGCCACACATCACATAGGGCTGTTCCACGTGCTGATATGCCTTGTGACACTATCATAAAAAATAAATATTGACACATTACATTATTTGTCATCTGTCAACTTCTACTGTGTTCAGCACATCCTTAGCTTGTGGGTGTAATATATATTACCCAGTAAATCACAGACAAATCTTTGGAAAATTGCTTTTGTAATAACATCACACACTTGATTTAATTTCTGTTGCTTCAGTTTCAAGCAATTAAAATGAAACTGAGAAGTACAGTTCAGCTTGAGCCAACAGGTTTCAGCAGAGCGAGGCTCGAGTGACCCAGTTTCCATGAACCAAACATACCTCATAATTTCATCACATTTATCACTCTACAAAGGAGCAAACACTGCCTCAAAAGTTAAAAAAATAAGAGGAGGATTAAAGTTAATGGACAGTACAGGCTTTCAAATATACAGAGATATTTAAATTAAAAGTAACTGCCGCAATACAAACTGAAAAAGACATTATCAACTAGACCACCACCCTGAGCTTTAGCTCTTGAATGTACTTCTAGATTGAAGCCATTTTACCGATGATTCAGAGTTAACACCTATAGTTGTGCAAACAGCAGGACGGGCTGTATTTGTAAGCATTTACAACTCATCCCCAAAGCCATTAATAACACCACAACTCCCAGTTTGGTCATTACAAATAATGACCTTGACCAGAAGGTTGTCCTGTTCCGACTCTGCACATAACTAGCCTTTTTTAGAAAGATTACAGTAAGTATTAGATTTATCTGGTTATCTATTCTTTCATATATAATACCAGTCAAAAGTTTGGACACACCTACTCATAGTTTTTTAAAAGTTTTTTTTACTGTTTTCCACATTTTAGAATAGTAAAGTCATCAAAACAATGAGATAACACATTAAATTATGCAAACAAATCAAATAAAAGTGTTATATTTAGATTCTTCAAAGTAGCCACCCTTTACCTTGATAACGGCTTTGCACATTCTTGCCATTCTCTCAACCAACTTCTGTGGTAAACAGGTATTCCACAGGTAAACAGGTGATGCTATCATGACTCTGTATAAAAGGATATCGAAAGACTCTTGATACATTATTTCCAGGTAGAATGTGCAAAGCTGTTGACAAGGGTGGCTACTTTGAAGAATCTAAAATATAAGACGTAAAATATAAGATTTGTTTTACACTTTTTTTTGCATAATTCCATTTGTATTATCTGATAGTGTTGATGTCTTTACTATTCTAAAATGTGGAAAACAGTAAAAATAACAAAAAAAAAACTTTCTACGAGTAGGTGTGTCCAAACTTTTGATTGGTACTGTATATACAGTGAGCATCATAATTCATTGGACAGTGACAATTTTTAGTTTTTTTGGTTCAGTACTCTAGCACTTTGAGTTTGAAAGTATGACGAAAATAAAAAAAATACAATGACAATGAGGTTGAAGTGCAGACTGTCAGCTTTAATTTGAGGGTATTTTCATCCATACCGTATGAACCGTTTAGAAATTATAGAACCTTTCAGGCATCAAAAATATTGGACAGTTTCACATAATGTAGAATAAAGTAATCATTTTTAATATTTGGTCGCATATCCTTTGCATGCCATGACTTCCTCATGTCTGTGACTCAACAATATCAAAAGACTCTTCATACTGTATCTTATTTTCTGGTACTCTTACAACAATACTATAACTTCTCTGCATTTGAATGGATCTCTATGGGAATTGGGGGGTGGGACTAGATTTAGCTGTAAATTACACTGGAACAGTATGGAACACATGGTTGGCTAAATGGCTCTAAGTCAGCAAGGGTCTGTCGTATCAAAGAAGCCTTAAACCATCACTCTGCTGCCAGATATGCAGTAAATATGGATGGATAACTTGAAGGGTTTCTTCTCCAGACTTATTATTCCATAGAGTTCAATAGGAAAAATTGTCAGGAAAAACAGCCTTAAAGAAAGTTTATTAAAAAATAATAAATGAATAAATAAATAAAATAAAAAAGGTCAATGATGACAAGTTCAACCATAATTACATCATATTTGCCAATTACATGAGAATATAATTTACAAATGAGGCCATCAAAGTGAACTCTCTTGGTTACGTCCTCACATACAAATCATCCAATAAATTTAAAAAAATAAAATCATTCAACCCCGAAGTAAATAACCAATACACTTCCCTTTTCAGAAGTCTCTCAACTATTTTTATGCCAATACTTTTTTGTAAAGTTTGCAGTGTATGTTCCAGGAAGTGTCTCGCAACAGGCAAATTCAAATCTTCTCCTTAACTGAACTTTTGTTCACTTATGCATGTCTTTAGAGGCCTTGTCTGACCCACATAGCCCTGTCCACAAGACTAATTACATTACCAGGGTTACACTGATAACATTATGCATCGTTTCATTTTAACCTTCCTATTCTGTTAGGGTCTATATGACCCGAAATGACTTTTTGTTTTGTATAATTTCAAATTGGTGGTTTTTTCATATTGACCCGTAACAACATCTTAAAACAAATGGCAGTAATTTGGCAGTAAAACATAATAGGAAGGTTAAACTTCTTCCCAGTCTGGAAATGAGTGAAACTATATTGTAATTAAATTATTGCACAAGGCACAGTTATGACATGGAAAACAACCTTGAGATACTAGAAAGTAAGGTGATTTGGATTTGTAACTATCTGCATGGACTAATATGTCCCTGAGATTACGAGCTCTATAGTGAATAAAGGAGGATCACTCACTGTTAACAGAAAATGCCATAATTGATACATAATGGATTTGATCCCTGAATTTTGTAATCCATATGTAGAGGGAAACATTACTGCATCCGCATCATATTCTATACAACTGGCTGAGAAGCAATCCCTTTTTTTGGGGGGGGGGGGGGGGGGGGGGGGGTTTAGGATGGAAACTATTCACTATCATCAAAGTGTTTTTTATTGGTTGGCTTTCAATGTTGCATAGTGCTTAATTTTGCACCATTCTTAAAAAAGAAACATCCAAGATTTTCTGTTTTTGCGTTTGTTTTATTATGCAAACATGCAAAAAGGTTCTCCTGACCAACAAATAACAATTATCAATATGTCTTGCGCAATACTTAATTCCTTTTCAGAATGGATTGTTACTATAAACAAAATGTTCTCCAAGAGAAATTTGCATAATTTGGTGCCATGGTAGAACCCATTGATAATAATCATAAATATCTACCCAGGACATTCCATTGATAAATGCAATCTTTTTTACAAAGCAACCCTGGCCACACAAACTATTATTATTAATGTTACTATTATTACTGTTAGTTAAAATAAAAACAATTACATTCATATGGTCACTGGAAACAACTGCAATTCAATTTACAAATTGTACAGGGCCTGCCCAGATTAGCTAACACAAAAGACAGCAGTACACAAAGACACACAGAAGTGATTTATGAAGAAATCTATTTAATACTGATCGTGATGCTTGAGAACAAGGGCACTTCGCAAAAAGCAATGCCCCTTGTGAATGTCAGACTTACTGTGATCTTGGTGGCCTTATTCAAGGCAATCACCCACTCCTTCAGATCGGCAGAATCATTGGCTTGGAAGAAGTACCGTCGAGATAAGGCGTTGATAACTGTTTAGGAGAAGAATGGTTGTGTTAGCGCTGTATCACGTGCATTTATGCATACAGGCAGAGGGGTGCAATCATACAGGGAGACAGCTGATGGCCATTGGCTCACTTGCCATTGTGCGAGGCAGTGACACGAGGAATTATCACAAGCAACATCAAAGGAAAAAAAAAAGTTTATCTTTTGAAGCCAAAAGATTAAGATTTTATGGTTGGTAGCCTCTCTTACTTAGCTAGCCCTCATCCTATGTCATTCTTTGTTAAAGTGAAAGTGAAGCTAAGTAAAATAGCATTCAAGAGGATTTGTAAAGAGTTATGTAATATTAAACATCTGTCTCCTTGCATATACAAACGGGGAACACTTACAAAGGATGACTCCCAAAAGCGTAATGTGATACCTAATGCAGTGAGTGGATCATTTAGAAGAGGAAATAAATTAAAGGTCTGAAAGGACACTGCTTGCCCTGGCTGTGACTGCTCTGGTGCGGGTTTTCAATAACTCATGCCTCTAGTGGTAGCACGCTGTTACTGCAGCAGCAGTTTTTGCAGCACCAGCACCAGCTCACCCAGTTTCACTCACACAAACACACACACACGCACACAGCAGACATGCACGCACACACACACACACAGCAGACGCACAGAGCAGACAAGTACACACACACACACACAGCAGACACACAGAGCAGACAAGCACACACACACACACACACACACAGCAGACACTGCCATATATAGGCACAGCCAGACCAATCTGAACCGTGCCCTCGGCAACCCACTCCAGAGACCAAGCCGCTGAGACCCACCGAAGCAGAATTCAGCCTTGGGTTTCTGTTTGACTGTGGCCTCGCTGACCTGATAGAGACAACCACAATGGGGAGAAACAGAAAGGAAATAAGAGACTGATAGAAGAGAAATTTTTTAACTTGAGGTTTTTCAGACACTTTAACCCCAATCGTTCCCAGAGATCCTGGATCAGCACCAATCAGCCAGCTCCTAATGCCAGCACAGCTAGACACGCACGACAACAGCCAAAGACAACATTCTTTTTTTTTCTTTTTTTTTTCAGTGTTTAAGTGCGACGGTTCATTGTGTCCTTCATTTGCTGAATACGTTTGTACCCTTATGGAAAAAGAATACACTGCAGTATATTGTAAATATATAAAAAATATTGTCACAATATATTTAAAATATACTGCAGTATATTACATTTCCATAAGGGTAATACTGTGCAATATTTGAAGATCCGTTTCAGAAATGGGAATGCTTAATGAAAACAGTGCCTTATACAGCTTGCTTATAGTGGGGCTTTTATACTTGCATTACCAAGCACACGGGAAGAGGAACGCTTACCTTGGAGATGTAGGTCAGCTGTAGGCTCCCCACTGCGTCCGCTCCACTGGGTAAATTCTGTAACCAGGCCCATCATACAGCCAATTAATATGAATTATGCCACAATTATTTCAACTCAAAACTTTCAATTCATACTTTTTTTGGGCATTTCACTGAGCTGCATTATTCATTTTATTGTTTTTATTATTCATTTTTTACAATCTTACCAATTTCACCATTGTCTTATAAATGTTTTATTGGGTTTCGATGAAGGTTCATTGTTTTTGGTCTCTGGTATATATATATATATATATATATATATATATATATATATATATATATATCTGGTTTTTAAGCCAATAGACTATTCTGTAGCTCGCCGCTTTCTTATTTTATATTAGTTTTATTATGTCTGTAATGCACATTGTGCTACTCCACTATATTATTTATAAATATAATTTAACTGGAACTGTACTGTTATTCATGACCATCGGATCTAACTAAGACAAGATATCAATAAATTGCTTTTTAAAAACAAAAGAAATCACCAAGCAATTAATCTCTGACACCATAATACATAATCAAGTTGAATGAATTCATCATTTGTGACTTTGTATTTTACTTGCACTTTCAATGAAAAAGTTATTTTTTTTTTTTTTAACCATTCTCTTATTCTCTTATTTTTTAAATTCTATTATCAACTAAAATAACATATTGGCTAGTATACAAGGTATCGGTTGGCTTGGACTATAGGAAAGTCGTTGTTGTTAGACCCAAACCCCCCCTGCCGACAAGACTGACATTTTAGGTGATGTCATGGATTTAAGATCCATCAATTTATTATTTTTTATCAGACTGAACTCATGTCATGTCATGTAGAGGAGGCCAGTTGTGAAATCAATGCAAGGGGAAGGAAACCGTTTGGCGGTGTTGTTTGAGCACAACTGGACGTGTCGGAGCCTGTCACGGTGACACATTACACAAATGACAGGGCACTATTACACATAAGCTCCCCAATCAGAGTGAGACACAGGCAGAAAAAGCGCTTTTATTAAACTCTATTTTTATCACACTTCCTCTTTAAGTGTTCTGGTGTCAGAGAGAGCCTTTTGCAGCACACCAGCACCTTACTACTCTGACCATCTGTGTAGCTGACGTGTCCCTCCTTTTGCAGTCAGTAACTGAAGAGATTTTGGCCTGAGAGAGAGACAAAGCACTACCAACTGCATTGAAGCTTCTAGTCAGCAGTGATCCCTACAGTACAGAACCCCATTTTTGCATACATCTCAGACCCCAGTATCCTTTCCTGCAGCCTTAGGTATGATTCAAAATAGATCAGACTGTTCTATTGTCATTTCAGTATTATTATCTGACCTTCATATACCTGTTGTTTTCCCCACCTAAGTATTTCCTGTTAGTAAAACACAACAAAAGGGCAGTGGGTGGTTCCCCTCATGGGAAGTGAGTGCGTTTCAGTTTCCGCAAAGCAACGAATCTACGGTGCGACATTCACACCTTATCAAACGAAGGGAATCCCACAGCAGAGGGGCTGATGGGGTTTATACTGAGGTTTATAGAGGCTCACCTGTGGGTTGTCCATGTACCACAGCACAGGGGCTAATGGGATTTATACTGCGGTTTATAGAGGCTCATCTGTGGGTTGTCCATGTACCACAGCAGAGGGGCTGATGGGGTTTATACTGAGGTTTATAGAGGCTCACCTGTGGGTTGTCCATGTACCACAGCAGAGGGGCTGATGGGGTTTATACTGAGGTTTATAGAGGCTCACCTGTGGGTTGTCCATTTACCACAGCAGAGGGGCTGATGGGGTTTATACTGAGGTTTATAGAGGCTCACCTGTGGGTTGTCCATGTACCACAGCAGAGGGGCTGATGGGGTTTATACTGAGGTTTATAGAGGCTCACCTGTGTGGGCTGTCCATGTACCACAGCAGAGGGGCTGATGGGGTTTATACTGAGGTTTATAGAGGCTCACCTGTGGGTTGTCCATGTACCACAGCAGAGGGGCTGATGGGGTTTATACTGCGGTTTATAGAGGCTCACCTGTGGGTTGTCCATGTACCACAGCAGAGGGGCTGATGGGGTTTATACTGAGGTTTATAGAGGCTCACCTGTGGGTTGTCCATGTACCACAGCAGAGGGGCTGATGGGGTTTATACTGCGGTTTATAGAGGCTCACCTGTGGGTTGTCCATGTACCACAGCAGAGGGGCTGATGGGGTTTATACTGAGGTTTATAGAGGCTCACCTGTGGGTTGTCCATGTACCACAGCAGAGGGGCTGATGGGGTTTATACTGCGGTTTATAGAGGCTCACCTGTGGGTTGTCCATGTACCACAGCAGAGGGGCTGATGGGGTTTATACTGCGGTTTATAGAGGCTCACCTGTGGGTTGTCCATGTACCACAGCAGAGGGGCTGATGAGGTTTATACTGCGGTTTATAGAGGCTCACCTGGGGGTTGTCCATGTACCACAGCAGAGGGGCTGATGGGGTTTATACTGCGGTTTATAGAGGCTCACCTGGGGGTTGTCCATGTACCACAGCAGGAAGTTGCCCAAAGTGTCCAGGATGAAGTACCTCCTTTGGAACTTGTTACTGTTCTCATTTTCCTCCATGTCCAAGAAGCCACAGATACGATTTTGACGGTCGACATAAGGCATTCCTGGAGGCTCTCTCACATTACCCTTGAGAAGGAAACATAAAATATATTGTGGTGTTATGAATACTGGCATCTCACACACACACACACACACACACACACAAACACACATGTGCACTCACGGACACGCACACACGCACACACACAAACAGAAGGCAAGGTTAAACTAAGCAGCCTGCCCGGTAACAGTATACGAGAAGGCATTATCTAACGTCTAAAACGCTAATGCGTACCCAAACGATTTTATGAGACTGGCAGGAAAATTACAGCCCTGACTCTTGAGACCACTTTTCAGGGAGGCCAGATCTGCGTACGAGCACATTTCAGCTGGCCAGATACATAATGCAAACTCAGCCACGTCCGCGGGCAGAGATCTCCGTAGCCCTGGCCACAATCTGGACGCGCACAAGGTTTTCAGAGATACAGTACCGGTACGTGTCAGTCAGGAAACGATTAGAGGGCTTGCCACATGGTGAGGGCGCGGCAGAGCCCCACACCTCACATCACGCAGCGGAAAGCAGCGTGTGCTCCCTTCCCACCAACCCTCCCTTCCCAGCATCCCACGCCAAATACCGCACGTCGACACAATGGAAAACAGGCCCATCTCTAACTCCACCTAAATTCAGTCCGCCCCACACCAAGTGCTCGTCTTGCATCACACCGAGATTTCTCTGAGAATGACAACGTGCCTCCGGAAGAAAGGGATGACGGAGCGCCACTCGTCCAGGTTGCGAAACAGCCATTGGTTATGAGATTGGGAGCCCTGGCGTTCGGTTAGCAGATGTGGTGAGGAGCACAGCGAACCCGTTTCTCCTCCCAGACTCAAACCACGAGGCTGCTGCAGGCAGTGCTGAGGACTTCCGACATGCTCCCCATCGCTTGTGGTCTGGGAGAGGATAAAACGGACTCATTGAGCATCATCAGATCGTATAGAAAGTAACAATGTTACCGCTGCATAAAAGTTTGGTAACTGAATCAATTTTGAGGGCTTAATCGACACCAAATGAGAATTCAGCGTGTGGAACAGAACAGACCATCCATCAAAGATGGTCGTCTTCCATGCAAGCCAGGCACTGAAGATACAACGGTAAAAAATAAAATGGATGACACTCATCCTACAATCCCTGTGGAATTACAGTGGAAGAGTTCACACCCCGTTCTTGACAACTGAGACGTTCAAAGATGATACAACACTTAAAACTAAAACTTAAATTGTTCCTCCTAACCCAGTGGAGCTTCTGGGAAGGTCTTCAGCACTTGTCAGGACGCCAGTGAGCTCCAGGCTCACTAGTGGACGAGGGAGTGCTGGTGCTCCCCTTGGCCTTGTCGTTTCAAATGTGAAGCCACCCCAACCAAAGGCCTGCAACCCCTGAGAGATTAGGCCTTGTAAACCAACAATGACATTGTTATATACATAACAGACAATTTGTGTCCAATTCCTGCACCAGATAAGAGGCCTTCAGCCATGTAAATACTGGTAAAAACCCCATCTCCAAAAAGGGACAGTATGTAAAATGCACATAAAAGCAGAAAGCAGTGATTTGTAAATTCTCTTTTTACATAAATTTAACTGAAAACAGTACAAGGAAAAGATATTTCATGGTTTACCTTATCAATTTTATTGATTTTTGTAAATATACGCAAATTCCAAATTTGATGCTTGCAACACATTCCAAAAAAGTTGGGACAGGGGCAAAAAAAAAAGACTGCAGGAAAGTGATGGTTTGAGGTTCGTTTGATACCTCAGACCCTTGATGACTTACAGCCATTTAGCCAACCATGTGTTCCATACTGTTCCAGTGTAATTTACAGCTAAATCTAGTCTCACCCCCCAATTCCCATAGAGATCCATTCAAATGCAGAGAGGTTATAGTATGTAAGTGTACCTGAAAATAAGATATCAAGAGTCTTTTGGTATCCTTTTATACCCAGTCATGATAGCATCACCTGTGTACCTGTGGAATGTTCCAAACAGGTGTTTTTATTTTTTTGGCCCTGTCCCAAATGTTTTGGAACGTATCGCAGGCATCACATTCGGAATTAGCGTATATTTACAAAAATCAATAAAGTTGATAACATTAAATATCTTTTCCTTGTACTGTTTTCAATTAAATATATGTAAAAGGGAATTTACAAATCACTGCTTTCTGCTTTTATGTGCATTGTACATACTGTCCCAACTTTTTTGGAATTGGGGTTTGCACATGGGGGCTTCAATGAAGCCTATGGGCAAGAACCCACTGGTTCACTTTAACAATGGCCTCAACCAACAAACTAGCATACTAATCACAATATTAATATTTTTCCAAATGTTATTTATGCAAGCGTAATTGAATACAGAGGCTTATTTTTTTGGCCCAAACGCACAACCTCAGATAAACGGAAAGACAGATTTGTAATGACAATACAGGATGTGCAGAGAGCTCAACTCTCTGTCGCGCTATCATCGGCGGTATCAAGCTCCCTCAAGTGAGGGGCGCAGCAAATCACCAAAGAAACTAACATCCATCATCCGCGTGGGGAGAGAGAGAGACAATCTGAACCCATGAGAAAGCAAGGAGAACATCAGATGAAGATTCCAGATGCAACTCAATGCCCAAGACACAGTTACTTGGTAAGTGAACCTCCCCTGTGCCCCAAAAACATGGTGCAGGGTGCAGCTGCGGAACATTCAGCCGTTACACATGGCTCTGTAGCACATCAAGAAAAAGCCAACTGCCTCAAAAATAACTGGTCTGAGCTTTTCCCCTTTCAGTGGTAAAGAATGAGCACACGCCCGTGCTTAACATGAGCTGACCCTGTGGTTCAGTAAATAAAGTTAATACGCTCAGAGTAATGGCACACACACACACCCACACATACATACACGCATGCATGCATGCACAGACACACGCACGCACGCACGCACGCACGCACGTACGCACGCACGCAGACAATTATAAATAGACTCTTTCCAGGCACCCAGTCACATTATGAAGTCTTTAATGGTTAACTGCGAGGGGTATGAAAGACTGCCCAGAGTGCTGCAGACCTCTACAGTGCACATTTTTAACATTACCAACTGGAAAATGCCACAGAAATCCCTTGCTGACGCAAATGGAATTTATAGTTACTTAACAAACAATGATAATGTCAAATGGGTAAGTGACAGTGCCCCTTGCGTTATGGATCACACTCAAGGACCCACGCAACTCCCGAGACTTAGACAAAGTATTGTAGCCTCTGACTTCATGTTCAGCTAAGCAATCATACTGTAGAGACTAGAACATTTAGAAGGCGAGTCGCTGGGTCTTAGCGCACAGGCAAAAGGTCACCCTAACAAAATGACCAATTCCTCTCTGTTCCAGAGAGAGACTAAGGATCACCCCAGGTTTCCGAGGGCCCATTGAGGAAAATGTCAGAGCGATGAGATGCTCGGAACTGCAACTGAATCTCAACAACAGGGCTGTGATCTCGCCTCTGCGTGTGAGGTTTCCGCACAACAAGACAATTTCAGTCCACTGCCCCGATGAACCCAGCAGGAATTCACACGTTTCAGAGGCCTGTCACAACTACCCTAGGAGCCATCCAGCTCGACGTCCCTGCATGACAGCAATCACACCACAGTGTGCAATTCACAGTATGCATCTCGGCAGTCCGAGCAGCTGACGTCACGCCACCAGGAACACATCACTCATTCAACTTATCAGCCCCATGGAACCGGGCTTGCGTAAACACCGCTATCTAATAAAGTGCTCTTTGTAGACATGCTACATATTACTTCCTGGAAGCTCACAACACGGCGGCCAACTGGGTTAACCAAATAACTAGCCATTGTTGGGAATTTTTATTTTGAGATGTGCCCTTAGTTAAGGTTGCTCTGTACAACACTGAGCATACTGAATGGACTGGCTATAATATCATGCATTTCAGTCAGATGAGGAGCCCAGTGATACATTAACTGGTAGAATACTCTTACACAAATCCAGCAGAACGAGGCATTATGCCTATTAAAATATCATATCATAAACAAAGATTAAACATTATTGTCTAAATATCGGCTGCAGTCTGCAAATCAGAAAGATATATTCATAAAAACCAAGTAAACATACCTGTCATTTAACAATAAAAGATCCTTTGTATTATTCATCTTACATTTAGCTTGTATAGCCTAGTCTTTACATTCTCTTGAATTGCTTGCATGGTATTTTAACATGGTTACAGGAATCTTCCAAGAAAATAAGTAGTGAATAGACCTTTGTCTTTTCTCCTTAGTGTGGCCTCAGAATCTTGAAAAGCAACCAAGCTTCTTATGCAGTTCACATAGCTTCATAGTAACTTGATCGCTCTCGGCTTGGCCAAACTAGATTATTTAAGCGAATTTTAAAGTGTGATAAATGGTTTTCCATAAAAGGCTAAACTAAATTAAATGATTGCAAACTACTCTTCATTAACAAATTTTTAATTTCCCTTGCTTTTAACAGTACTGGACCAGGTAGCAACCACGAAAAATATATGTACAAAATAATGGATAAGCTGCAGGGGTGTGGGCCATTAAAAAAACTGAAAACAACTGTGTTCTTTGTGCAACGGACAAACGATTCATTCAAGAGCTATGAAATAAAGGTAACAAGATAATGACAGCAGAAGTGTGTAATTGGGAAACTGTGACTGTTAGGATCGGCTGTTTATGCCAGTCTGAGGGCGCACACACACTACCTGCAGTGATCTTTACACTGTAGGCATTTGCCATATTCACAGAGGACATCTTTAGTAAGAAAACTGTTGTACTTCCCTCCATCACAAACCGTCTGTTTTAGGAATTAAGCACTGCAGTCACCAAGCCTGTAATTATATGTTAACATAACTGGTTACTCAAACTCCAAAAATAGTTTTCAGCCTTTACATGACCATGGAGTGGCAGATAACTACAGCGGCCTCTTATTAATATAAACCTAAAATGCAGTTTGAAAAAAGCAGTTTTGTGCTCTTTTTAGGATGTGGGGAGGGAAAAATATATTTATTTTGTAGGGCACTTGTCAAAATAGGCATAACTGTAACCATCCTTCTGAAAAGACACCTACATCTGTAAGTATAACTACGTTTAATGAAGCTCCAGAAGCACATCCAAGTCAATAAGAGAAATCTGTCAATGCGCCACAACCAATATATCATTTTGAACACAATTCCCACAAGTAGGAAAAAGAAAATGCAATAACTGGGAGCCATTTCAGGCGCAGATAGCCTACACTTGTTATTAAGCTATCCAAAGATATCAAGTAATCAGTAATTAAATGATGAAAACATGCTGACAATGCCAAAATCTGCGCAAGAACCACACAAACGGGTGCCTGCCAACGGATTCCATTTCAATCCTGGAATTACTCCGCCTTGTTGCATGCAGCATAATTACCGCATCAACTCAATTGTGTGCAATGATTTCTCATAAATTAACTAATTACAAATGAGTCCTCGCGATTAGAGTAACTCAAGATTAAAAATATGCAACTGGGTTTAATAACTTAGCGTACTGTCATCATTCATATTATTATCACGCAGAGTTGTAAATGTAGGCTACTTAATGAAACCACACCATTCTGTTACTCCAGAAGGATAAACCAGTGTTGGTTGTAACAACGTGAAATCGACCGGCAACTCCTAATATGACGCTACCGAATTGTTGGAAAGGCAGCACAGCCTATTTTCCAAAGATGACATTCAACAAAATCGCCCAGGGAAATTAATCGAGTCGTGCCATGCCATTAAAACATTAAAAAGGAGCTAATGCTGGGTTGGAAATCGGAGCATTTGCCGCTTAACGAACAGGTTTGACTCTGACGCAAGTTTCCCCGGCTTCATGTCACCTAGATACTGTGCAGCACTTTGACCTGCCAGGCTGCCACACCTTCTAAAAGCCCTCAGCAACGGCAAACTTACCCCAATACAAATGCAGGCTATGCTGGGGAAGACGTTGTCCAAACGTAGCAGTTTAAACGACCCCAAATATATACTACTACAAACAACGAAGCAAGTTAGCGTCCCATATTTCTGGAAAACAAAAAACGACTTGTTGCATTTATCTCACGTTGTGCACGCATTTGTGTTGTCTGTGTGTATGTGATCGGAGTTTTTTTCCGGGGTAAAAGCGATAGAGATTAGAATAAACCAACCCCGGATATGATCTAGTAGTCTCTCTCTCTCTCTCTTTCTTTCTCTTTCTCTCTCTCTCTCTTTCTCTCTCTCTCTCTCTGTTTAAAAAAAAGTGGGAACTAAAAGGTTGATGTGTTTTTTTTTTGGTGTCCATTCGTTTAAAGAAAAAGAAAAATCAAGTTTATGTAACAGTAGTCATCCGTTCCTGAAGACCAATTTGCACTCTACCCACAAGT
Organism: Synaphobranchus kaupii; assembly: GCA_029718625.1. Lineage (NCBI taxonomy): Eukaryota > Metazoa > Chordata > Actinopteri > Anguilliformes > Synaphobranchidae > Synaphobranchus > Synaphobranchus kaupii. Next base: position 21,584,201 of record CM056376.1, on the reverse strand, counting down.
TTGGCGCTAGGTAAACTGAAGGTCTCTACCCGCGTTTGTGCGAAAACCGAAACATGTTTGAGGTCTGACAGGCGCTGTCACATGGATGAAACGTTATTTGAGGGCATTTTTTTTATTGCCTACAAGTTTTTTGTCATTAAATCTTTATGTATGTGGCGCATACAGCTACAATAAATAGAGCGCAGTGTTATTAACAATGTATATATATATATATATATATATATATATATATATATATATATATATATATATATATATATATATATATATATACAGTCAAGCCGGAAAGTCTGCACACCCCTTTCCACCTTCTCCACGTTTTATTACGTTACAGACATATTCTACAATAGATTGAGTTCATTTTTTTGTCTCAGAATTCTACACAAAATAGCCCATAATGACAAAGTGAAAGCAGGTTTTTAGACATTTGTGCTAATTTATTAAAAATCAAAATGTAAAATATATCATTGATATGACACCCAAAAGTGAGCTGAGGTGCATTTTGTTTCCACTGATACTGCTTGAGATGTTTCTACAACTTAATTGGAGTCCACTTGTGATAAATTCAATTGCCAACACCTGCCTATATAAGGTCCCACATTTGACAGTGCATGTCAGAGCAAACTCCAAGCCATGGGGTCAAAGGAATTATCTGCAGACCTCAGAAACAGGATTGTGTCAAGGCATAGATCTGGAGAAGGGTACGGAAAAATCTCTGCAGCTTTACAGGTCCCAAAGAGCACAGTGGCCACCATCATTCGTAAATGGAAGAAGTTTGGAACCATCAAGAATCTTCCTAGACCTGACCGCCCGGCCAAACTGAGCAATCGGGGAAGACGGGCCTTGGCCAGGGAGGTGAGCAGGAACCCGAGGGTCACTCTGACAGAGCTCCAGCGTATCCTTGTGGAGATGGGAGAACCTTTCAGAAGATCAACCATCCAGGCAGCACTCCACCAATCAGGCCTTTATGGTACAGTGGCCAGACGGAAGCCCCTCCTTAGTAAAAGGCACATCACAGCCCACTTGGAGTTTGCCAAAAGGCACCTAGAGGACTCTCAAACCATGAGAATCAAGATTCTCTGGTTTGATGAAACCAAAATTTAACTTTTTGGCCTGAATACCAAGCGTCACATCTGGAGAAAACCAGGCACCGCTCATCACCTGGCTAATACCATCCCTACAGTGAAGCATGGCGGTGGCAGCATCATGATGTGGGGATGTTTTTCAGCAGTGGGAACGGGGCAACTAGTCCTGATAGAGGGAAAGATGAATGCAGCTAAGTACACCGAGATCCTTGAAGAAAACCTGCTCCAGAGCGCTCTGGACCTCAGACTGGGGCGAAGGTTTACCTTCCAACATGACAACGACCCGAAGCACACAGCCAAAAGAACAAAGGAGTGGCTTCAGAGAAAGTCTGTGCATGTCCTTGAGTGGCCCAGCCAGAGCCCAGACCTGAATCCAATTGAACATCTGTGGAAAGCTGAAAATGGCTGTGTACCGACGCTCCCCATCCAACCTGATGGAGCTTGCAAGGATATGCCAAGAGGAATGGGCAAAAATGTCCAGAAACAAGTGTGCCAAGCTCGTAGCTTCTTTCCCAAGACGCCTTGAAGCTGTAATCGCTGCCAAAGGTACAGCAACCAAGTAATGGGCTAAGGGTGTGTACAGATATGTAACCCCTAAATAACCTATTTTTGTCAGTAAAATAAAATTGCATAAACCTGTTTTCACTTCGTCATTATTGGCTATTGTGTGTAGATGTTTGAGGCAAAAAATGAACTCAATCTATTGTAGTATAAGTCTGTAACGTAATAAAACGTGGAGAAAGTGAAAGGAGTGTGCAGACTTTCTGGCTTGACTGTATATACTGTATATATATATATATATATATATAAATGCTGCGCTTTAAAGCAGAATGTTTGAAATCGCCTCTCAAATCCAAATTTTATTTGTTTGGGATTTATATCAATGATCTCATCGGTGATCACATGCAGAGGTAGCCGAAGACAATTAATAGGAAGGAAACAATCGCGAATTTCTATTCATCTGTAAATGGAATTTGGTTTTCCGTGCTTCCAGTTATAGGCTACTTATCCACATATACTGTAATTATAAGTGATTATAAGGTTAACGCTGTATATGAGCCATGACACAACAGTAAAAAAAAACGTGGACATTGACAATCTGACTCATGCATTCAACCATAGTCTCTCGGTCAGAATAGGCATTCTGCATGCACAATGATTACGATTGAAATCATTCGTTTAATTCTTTAGTGAATGGCCAAGGCTGGGGAAGAACCTGGCCATCTGCCTCATCTACAATTGTAAACGAGCAAAAAAATAAATGAAACAAATTGTGAACTACCGGAATCAGTATGCCAGTTGGTACATATCTTTTGATTACCGAAAACCGGTGCATCTCAACAAATATGCAACCAACAGGCTGTTCAAAAGTTCAATTTTGAACCATCACATCACTGTGGTTCCATCTTCAATTTAACTTGTGATATCATTTCTGATTTTGCAATAATAACAGTAATTATCACTTAATGTGGGATGTCAGTGTCACTGAATGGAAGTTAGCTCTAAGCCATTGTCACTGACTGTGAATAACAACAATTTTATTATTGACGGTTTGACTAAATATTTGTAATGAGTTGTCAGCTGTGCATACTGAGTGATTAAGTTTTCACTCTGCACTTCTGAACAACGAGGGTCTCTCCCCACATTCATCCTTTCTCCCCCTTTCCCTTCTTCATCAACCAAGAGCATTTCCATGGGAACTAGGTTAAAGTTAAATCATATGATTCATTATGGTATCACAAATGCCTCTTTTCTGGAGCGGCTCAGCTGATGAGATTCACCACGAGACTTTGCCGGCAAACCTGCTCTTTTGCAGCAATCTCCTCCACAGAACGGTGGATATTCACAGAAAGCCTGAAAATCAAAAGCACAAATCACTGTGGCACTGTGTGCCATTCCTGTTCTGATCTTTGAGGTACTGGGGGACAACTGGGGAGAAACTGTTAAGTGCGTGCATTGGTTTCATATCATTGGAGTTTGGTCACAGGCCGGAGCCATTATTTGAATTTGAGCACAGGGTTTTTGTGAGAACAAAACATATTCTGGCTATAAAGAAGCCAGGAGCAACTCTTCAGATTCAGGAGGTAGCAATTACAGAGACCGAGACAGGTCTTATGAATGTTCCACCTTTTGCCAGCTGCATTTGACCTTCTCTGCAAAATTGCCAAGGTTCGTATTTTTCACAGTGACATTTCACCTGTCGCTGCCTTGACTTCCTGTGGTTTTCATTTGTTCAGAGGTTAGAGAGAGAGAGAGAGAGAGAGAGAGAGAGAGAGGAGAGACAAAAAGAAAATGTTTCCATCTCTGTCAGGTCCGCTAATTCCACCCACTCAGAATCTCCTGCACATCAAACAAGTACAAAGAGACGACTACACCAGTGATACCCTGCACGTGAAACAGGATACATGTTCTAAACGTATTCTTTTTAAGTGCACAGCTACATGGTGTTTCCTAATGATAATATTATTGCCACTGCATCCATCTGAAATCTCTAAGGTACCAGCTTCATGTTTTTCTATTTCGCTGAAGGGATTATGAATTAGGATTATCTCCATCCATAATTTCGTAATTTACCATGACATAGATAAATAAAAAAATATATGCTGTAATAAATTGACTTAAATATTGGCACAGGGAGTTAACGTCTTTGCCTTAACTGTTCTTGCAGATTTCATATTTAGGGAAAGTGTTTTCTTCTTTACATAATATGAACCTGAGAAATGACATTTGTGGGGAAGGTGAGCACACACGGGCCTGTAAGAATCGGCTCGTTCTCTTGCACATTTATTAACTTTACTTCCAGAGGAGGTCCAAAGCCTTCTGGCTGCTTCTGTGTTAGCATAAATCACAAATTCCTTCTACTTCTTATTCCTTTCATCTCATATACAGATCATACCTTATGAATCTTATAAACTAATAATCCTGTAATAAGATAATATGCTGTGTGCTAAAATTTATTATGAATAAATGTATAGTGAGCACCATAATCCATTGGACAGTGACACATTTTTTGTTATTTTGGTTCTGTACTCTAGCACTTTGAGTTTGAAAGGATACAATGACAATGAGGTTGAAGTGCAGACTGTCAGTTTTAATTTGAGGGTATTTCCATCCATATCGGATGAACCGTTTAGGAAATGTAGAACCTTTTGTACATAGCCCCCCCCCCCTAAAAGGTGAATTTTTTATAACCCTTTTTACTCATCTTTACCAGGGGTGCCAATAATAGTGGAGGGCACTGTATGTACAAAAGGTTCTATAATTTCTAAACGATTCATCCGATATGGATGAAAATGCCCTCAAATGAAAGCTGACAGTCTGCACTTCAACCTCATTGTCATTGTATCCTTTCAAACTCAAAGTGCTAGATTACAGAACCAAAATAATAAAAAACGTGTCACTGTCCAATGAATTATGGTGCTCACTGTACATCACAATATACGTATGTCTGAATACAAATATAACTGGTAAAATAACATCTATGAGCACACAGTCGGGCATAATGTACTGTGAGCTGTATGTCCATGAAGCCAGGAACATGTGCTACCTCACATGAATATTTTAAATTCTGCAAATGGCAAGCTAGGGTCTATTGTACTACAAGCATGCAATTGGTGGCACTAAATAGCAGATGCATGAAACATTTCCAAAATGATTCAACATGGAACAGGTAAAGTTATTGTTTAGTATTGTGTTGTGCAAAGTGCACCCACAGCATTTGTGTTTGGAAGGCCTCCCTCAGCTTCCTACTGAAGAACAAATATGCCTTTTTATCAGCTGTGACCTCGAACCTTGCAGGAACACTTGGCACTCCAAACATTCTCACAGCTTAGTTTGGTGGTGAGGAGAATCGTCTGTGTTCTCACTCTGCTGTCACTGCCAAATGGAAACACTCACTGTGAGAAAAGCTGTCTTTGTTGTTATTGAGACATACTTTAAAAACACGTTCTGTCACACTAACCCAAAACATTTAGTCTCAAGCAATGCAAACCGAGAAGAAAAAAAAACATTCATAGATCTTTGCCATGTGACCTTGAGACAAAGATAATAGCCTATTGATTATTTGGGAGAAAATAAAGTACATTTTATTTAGCAATTAGCCCAAAAGCACAGTAATAACAACAAGGACAAAAATATGTAACCATATACAATTGGCCTAAAAGCAACCAAATACATTTCTCTGTTTTAAATGTGATCGCAGAGTACTATTTATGATTCTGAAAACAATAACTAATATTTGCTCCTTGCAGTGCCTTTTAAAAGCGCATGACCTTTAAAATGCACTGAACTACCTACTCGCATCGTGAATGCAAATACGAAATTCAGCATGGCAACAGTTATGAATGTAACACTAACTGAAAGGTTATCGTGCACTCTGGGGTTAAATTAACATTTGTAAACTGTGAACTCCCAGTCTTGTTTTGTCTTTCGCTTGTTATTCATTCTGAAAATTCGCATACTCTTTAATTTTATACTGAATGGATCTTTACTATTGGACCTTCGTATATGCTTGCCCATCTTGTAGGGGCTGAGCTTGATAATGCTGTAAAATAGAAGTGAAAATAGAATAGGGTAATTCCAGCAAAATGGCTAAACACAATCCAAAACAAAGAACAATGAACACTTACATTTTTTTCAAACTCATGCCGCATCAAAAAATAATTTCATCCTACATCATTAAATATAGAATTAGGTAGCAGGAATTATCTCTAAGGTGGTTCAGAACAGAGGACTAACTGCACTAGGCCGTTTTGCCGCATACAGTGGCAGTGCCCAAGATGCTTCCCTTATACTGGGGGCTGTTCCATTTGCAGGCCGTTTCAATGTTCTTACCACCTTAGTACACAAGCAGCACACAGACATGAGCCCAGCTGGGAAGGGACGCTAGACCTAGCCGACGATCAGCCGAACCACCAGGGCCCCTAGCAGCAGGGCGGGGCTGGACATCAGGGCCCCTGCGACGTTACGGTGGCCACCGTGACTGTGGCCCTTGTGAGGTCCGTTGCAGTCATCGGAGAAGCAGCACTCCATCTTGGCTCCTGAGTTTCCGTTGTTCGCCTTGTCGCAGAAGGACTTATAGGAGCAGGACTTCATGACAATGTCTATGGGAGTGAAACAGCGCATGATCAAAGCCAAAATTAAGACAATTTAGAAACTGTGCTTATACTCATGTTGAAGTGAGAGGCAGTGTTTGCATTTGATGGAGAGATACCCATGTCAACTATTAGTTCATATTCCAAACTGTGGCAGTTACAGAGGACCTGAAGAAAACATTTGTCCATTTTATTCTATCACTCATTCTGACTACAGCTTGGAAAATGGTGATTCCTATACACAGAGGAGTTTGTTTAGCTTTAAAAAAGAAAAAAAGAGTCATAGCTGAAGTGATCATTTCCCTGGGATGCAAAGACACATCTTCTGAGGGATTATAATTATTGTTATTGTATAATTATTGAGATGTTTTGAAATGTCTTAAGTGGAAACCACTTGTACCAAGTTCAGAACCAGCAACCACAGACCGCGGTCCATTAGAGGTGTCTGATTTTCTGTTCAGAACCGCGGCCGCCACGCTAAGGAGTTAACCCAGGCGGGAGCCCCGCCCCTTAACCCCGTTTCTCCTCCTCTTCCCCCGCGATGCGGCCGACTCCTGCCCTCTGAACTGCGGGAGACTCGACGCCATGTGGCTTTCTCTTCCCTCAAAGCGCTGCCTCAGCATATTCAGCCCCAGCGCACATGTGGAGGGGGTTAGCGGGGGGGGGGGTTTAGTAACGCAATCTCGATTCAGTGCAAGGCATTGCTGAATCACTATTTCCCAGTAAGTCTTACCCAGATCTGGTCAGAGCTATTAAAAGAACTGCGGTGACTGTGAAACTTGGATTAATCAGATGTGCTGTTTTGTTTTTTCCCTCCAGGCCATGTGGACAGAGCTGGCAGTAGGCCAAATTAAAACACAGACTGTAGCAATCTTCTGTGGCCTTCTCTGCACTCTCCGACCATATCGCAGGCAGAGATGGATGTTGTTAATAAATCTCACCAGTGGGAGTTTTTTAGTGCACGGGCCAAAGTGATGAGAACAGGCTGAAGCCTGGTCCTCCACAAGCAACAGGCGCATACTGTGATTATAGGGGGTAAGGCTTGAGCTCAGATTGCACTTAAACCATCACTTTCCTCCCTGACAAAAACAAATGAAGAAAATACATTCGCAATAGGTTTCCTGGCCTTTAAAATACTCTCATCCGACGCATAATGTAACAGAACACAAAAGCTAAACTTCTTTGCAGTGACACAATCATTTCTCTATTGCATTCAGTTGGAATCTAAGCTCGTAGTTCTATAAGGTTTCACTTGCTTACAGAGACAAAAATATATATATTTTAGTCCAAAGTTTGTGTGTGTGTGTGTGTCTATGCCAATATAATCACATAAGCATAAACATTCAAGAAATAAATGGAAAATATTCCAAACCCATCATTGCAAGTCATATCTCTTACCCTCATGCAAAACCCATGAGCTACTCTGTCAAGTTCAATACAAGTACTGTATGGCCGCCGTGCACAGTGCAATTTATGGCATCTATGTTTATTAAAAACTAGAGGATTCATGCTTTTCGCACAAAATATAATGAAACCACACAAAATAAAATACTGGCGATATAAGGTAATTGGCTTTATGTTATTTTGTAATAATCACAAATGTGCTGGCCATGGCACTTATGGACACATCCATGATTCAGCACCTTGTTCATTTATTCTGATAGCAAACAGGATATCAATGGTGCATTCAGTATTATAGTGCCATCTAGTGGCAGTTTGGATTTGTAACTCAAACAAGGCTTGCAGGAGAAGTTTTCCAATGATTTGACCTTGGAGACCTCAGTGAATACTACACTGCCCTCATGTGACCCATCACAGAAGGCAAAAGTAAACTAATTATGCTGTATATATACAACTCTGAGCACTGGGGCTATGAATTATACCATTTAATTTGCATTTCTCGTTAAATAGCAGTGCATTCCTCCTTTTATTACATATTGTTATTGACTTGTAAGCATCATATTATATTACTAGTTGCTCTGCGAACCACGTTACACATGTGCCACATGTACCAGTAAAAACTCACTTAGGTGTGGTGCCAGCCCAAGGGGCCAAGACTGGTTTTCCCTTTTGAAGCTCACTTCCTGGTCTTGTTGAGAGACGTCTCTCTGTAGTGCCATTCTCAGCACATTCTTTCAGCCGCCCGTTTCAGTGTAAGTTAATGGCACCAATGCAGTCAAAATACGAAGTCAATCATTTTTTTCCCACAAGAACATGTAGTCGCAATAGGTGATTTTTCTTTGTCTAATGTCGCCGCATGTGCTGATGTGCCCCAAGTTATTGTCATTTAGACAATATTAGTGCTTAGTGGACGACCCAGACCCCGCCCGGACTTCATGACTACAAGTGTCCCCCTTTTCCCTAATGCACAGTCTTTGGCTCCAATTTGTACAACACAGCAGCACAAAAACTGCACTTCCGCGGCTTAAAAACACTTTTCGCAAACCAATGTAAAGTCAATCGATGACGTCACAGTCACGTTGTCAATATTTCTTTACAGTCTACGCGCCAGCCCCTGGTTCCAAAGCAAACTGTGGGCCTGTTAGATGTCTGAGCTATTGTGACATCACAATGTGAAGAGTGTACTCGTGGTATCCCATAGCTACTGCATGTGTGAAGTGGCTGCGTCCAGTGGGTCATGTAAATAATGATTGTGTGAAGGGCTTGTACATAATGGCCGCTGTAGCTACCGTGTTTAGTACCTGTACGCAATAGATCCTGTGTACTTACTGGGTCCTGTGATGGTGGAGCAGGCGTCTGCATACTGCGGGCAGCTGGAGGAGCCCTGTCGGTTGCATTCCTCCTCGTTGGACGCCACGCACGTGTAGCACTTCAACGCCTCGCCTTCACACAGCAGAGCAAGACATGACAACTGACCAAAGGTTCAGCAAACTGCATCACCCACCCAGCACACTGCAGGACCGGCTGTATCAGTGACCAGACATAACCCCGCTATGCCCACACAGGGGATCAGTAAATATAGCTCCATATCACCAGGAACAGAACAGTCTCAGCTCGGCCAAAGACACCCTAATGGCCCCTCTGGCTGGAGCCAATTATCCCTTATCAGGCTACTGATACGGGTCATATTACATTGGCAATAATAGCACCAAGCAATGGAGCTACTACCCACACCCCACCCAATGTTCTTCCTTCAAAGCATCTGCCAAATTGAATTAGTTGTGTCCAATGATCAATGACCCCCCTTCCCCTCGTATCCTGTGATAGGAAGGCTTGTCACACTCACTGTGGACGGCCAGTACAGCGAGCAGCAGCGAGGCCAGGAGAATCTTCATGGTCCTGGAGCGGGATTGAACGGCACAGTAAATGAGATGATTGAGGAGAGGCGGGACGGCACTGAGGAGCATTAAGATCTTACGGCTAATCTCGCCGTGGTCTGCACACGCAGCACCTGCGGATAATGGACTTAGCGAAGCTCGTTTTAACTGCTTCCCACCATTCAGGGAGTAGCTCCTTCAACCACAATACTGTCCTGTCCGACCATTTGAGCTGCGTCCGTAGCAATAACACATTTAGGCTCATCGCTGGCTCGACTGGTAGAGGAGTACAGTGTATCTGACACACCAGCATCTGGCGATGTGGTTACAGGAGTCAGGCACTGACAGATCCAATTACAACCACCACGTCAAGGCCTCCCTCAGGTGATAGCTTTCTCTGGTGGATTTTTTTTTTTTTTTACACAATCCTCCGGCTTTATATTTATGATTGAATTCCCTAACATTCTCAATTTCTCGATTAGCATTATACATCAATGATACCACGTTTTTAGATATCTACGTTTTGAAATTTGCCACAGGACACGACAGTCATGTCAATTAGAAGACAATAATGTAAAATCAAGTCACTCGAGGATCCAATAAGTTTGATTGATAAAAAACTGAATTTGTCCAACATTTGTCTGGGATATGAAGCTAGTTTTTTTCTCCAATACAGTCGCTTCAATTTATTTCTTAAATAGAATACAATTTAACGTTTCACAGTGTCATTGCCAATAGGCACGTGAACACTTGATTTCTGTATTTCCGTAGTGAAGTCCTTGGAGTAACGGCTATCCTTCAGGCCTTTAGCAGGTGAATTGTCCTGCTGTTGCCCTTAATCACAAGGGCAAAGTTTGCATCTCTGAACATTAATAGCTATCATCCTCTTTGGCATGATCAGCTGTCAGGGGCCATTACGGCTCAGTATAAGAGGATAGGTTTACCATTCCTGACCCACACACTTGAAGCTGGACTCTGGAAAAGGCCTCACACTTGTTATAATCACGTTAAAGGAAAGCCTTCAGAACATTCATTTTTTCCATTTCTCTGTACCAGGATGAAGATGTGTTTTATGTGTCAGGACCTCCACATAAATGAGAGTGTACATCTCAAGTGGTTTTTATCCTGGAGTAAATTAATTCATTCATTAAAAATATGTCAGTACAGTTATCCTGAGGGAACCATCAGCACACAAAGAAGCCATGCTATTTCACAATCTCCGATAATTACAGTAATTTTTTATTCAGGCAGAGATTTGGACAAAATATATATTAGTAAACATTGTCATTTCACTAGTTTCTTTTCCACTTTACAAATATTAATGACAACAGGGGACAAAATGGTTATTTCTCATTTCCGTAGAAAAAATGTCATCAAACACAACTTGAAATCTAAAAAGAAATAAAAATGTGTGTGAGTTAGAGCAATATAACTGCAGTCAGACTTAGTCTGGAACAAGTCATTTGGCACAAGGAAATCATTGTCTATTGTCAGTTGATAGCATAGTACTGTGTGTGTGTGTGTGTGTGTGTGTGTGTGTGTGTGTGTGTGTGTGTGTGTGTGTGTGTGTGTGTGTGTGTGTGTGTGTGTACATGTTTCATGCTTGTATGAGCATATGTGTGGTGCTGTGCAGTGTGTGTGTGTGTGTGTGTGTGTGCACGAGACAGAGAGGGAGAGAGAGTGTGTGTGTGTGTGTGTGTGTGTGTGTGTGTTGCGTGCGCACACGCGAGTGTGTGTGGAGATTATGTTGCTATGATGTTGCTAGAAACATTGCCTCTCAGGGTAAAAGGCTCTTCTTCAGCCTCGGCACCCCTCCAGACCGGACATGCAAAAACAACAGCCAAAGCCAAGACAACCACCATACTGCACATACTCCTTTCACAATTCACTAAGGCATGTTTAAAATGGAGGGAAATGTGAACTGAATGAAACAAAACAAAAAAACACAAACTGCCTGTTCCTCTGTGAGGAGGTGAAATATGTCCATTATTACAGCAACTTACCATTTCATGTACACTTCAGTTTAAATAATAAAAATAAAAAAATTTCATCATTTTACAGGTGCACTTAATTTGATTCTTTGGAGGTTAAGTGCCTAAAATTAAAAAAAAAAAGTAATTACATAATTGATCATCTGAAAAGAGAATTATTGTACATAGACATGAAAGTAAAAAGTAAATACCCTTGCTTTCAAATAGTCTCCCACCTTACTAAACATACCTGCTCTTATTCAATTCATAATATTCTGTTACAGTACTTCATTTTGTATCCATGAAGCCAACAATTGGCATGAAAAAAATGCAGTTCTTCATAACTGGACATAAGGCCATGAAGTATGCACGAGGATTTCAAAATATAATGTTGTATAGCGTCGCTCAGCTTTCTTGGGGAGCACAAAATTTATTGAGAAAAACAGAATTCATGAAGATAAAGCATGGCTGTATTAATCTACATCTGAGGTGTACGCATGTGTACATTTGTCTAATGAAACAATGGCACCACCATTACAATAAAAATGTCTGCATTCCTAGCAATGATAGTGATGAAGCAACAGTCCCACCGAACATCGGGCAGTTAGTGGGGGTATTCAGAGCTCAGCTGTGGGCGAGAAGTAAACTATACATGTATAGCATTTAGTGCATGTATCATTCAGGATGGGCTCTCATCCATTGAGGCATCCAAGCCTCGTCAAACACCTGGTTGTGATAGAGATTTAAGGCTTAAATTTCAAACTCCCATCCACAGGAATAGATTGCCATGTCAAAAGCAATCCAAGGGAAAATAAAATGTAAACTGATGTCCTTTTGTGTACACTTCATATTCACAAAGAATGAAGGTGAGACTTTTTCTTGCTGTGTATGAGGAAGTGTATCTGGGGCTCTGTTTGCTAGTAATTTAACACTCATTTCCTGTGTAAAATGTCTCCACCCTCTCTACTCTCTCCCTCTTTCTCTCTCTCTCTCTAAAGCAATACATCTGTCCCAAAACCACACTACCAAATCCTGTCAGGAATTTCAGCTGTCAAAGACACTTAAGAAATCTAATTCTAATGAAATCAACAAAATAAAAACAGATTTTAAAGAATGTAAAACACAATCAAATCAAAGCATTTCCTTACATTTGTCATCCACAAGTTACTAATTTGACAACCGCATATGTACGCACAAGCATTTAAACAAAAGGAACCTTTACATCAGTAATTTGTTCAAAAAGAGTCATGGATCTATGTGCTTGAACTGCAGTTTTGATGCATCCTCAGCTGCTAGGTTTTCTTAGCCAGATGTTAGCCTGGGACTGCTGCCTGGCTCTAGCAGTCCACATTAGCACTGAGGGTGTCTTCGCGCTTGAGAAAATAAGACCGTGTAAATGTAATACCTAACCTGCCAGCATAGCGAGGCATTCTACAGGCGCTGGCCGATTGCTGGCTAGCGTGCGCGCTTGGGTGTCATCCGCGGTCACATGCACAGTGTAGAGGAGAAATACGCGGGGTTGAGAGTAGGCATTGTAGAAGGATCAGGGTTTGGCCTCTAGGGAGATTTTAGTCTGCTTTACCCATCTTAGCAATCAGTTCATCGCAGATCTTGGTGAGTTCTTCAATTTCCTGATTCTGGAATGAACAAAAAGAAGGGTTTGTTAACCTTCACAGAACTTAAAGGTCAGGGAGCTCGCCGGCTAACAATTTTTGGTTCTCCAAAATGTTCCTGGAGCGTTAGGAATGATAAAGTCAACGTTCCTAGTACATATACTTGTCAAGATTACCGGATGTCCCTTGAATGTTATCTTTCACAGGGAACATTGTAAGAAAAAAAAAATTCAAGTTTTACTCAAGATTAAAAAAGTAATAATAAATCAAAACCTGGGTGGTCATTTGTGAATTTTATCAAGAATGTTAGCATTGCTAAACAAATCTGCCATTTCAGCGCTTTTGCTTGGAACATTTAGACAACATGTTTGACCCTTAACCTTCATGAGCTTTTCTTCATGACTAAATAATAACCATCATTGGATGCTGCCAGAAAGTTTGTATGTGACACTGAATGTTTTACCAGTGACAGAGCGTGCTTGGAGAAATAAAATGGCTGTTTGGGGAACATTCTGAACTTCCTCAACATTGTGGAAACAAGTTGTGTAAGTACTTAATGGGGGCTTATGTACACAATGCTCTCGCTTTTCAAACTTCAGCACCTTCACACACACACACACACACACACACACACACACACACACACACACACACACACACACACACACACACACACAATGACAGAGTGCAAAGAGTTTGGGCGGACTCAATGCGTGGCCATGGCTCTGACTCTCACCTTCTGATGGAGAGCTCTCTCCAAAGACTCCACTTTCATCTGCTCCATCCGCAGGCTGGCACTGAGAGCGAGGCTCTCCGAGGTGGCCTTAGACCGAACCTGGGCAATCTCCTCATTGGCCCTGGGGGAGAGAGAGAGAGAGGGTGAGAGAGAGATTGAGAGAGGGAGAGTTTGAGAGAGAGAGTGAGAGAGAGAGAGCTGGTGGTTAGCCAGCTGTGTCTATACCAGGGGTGGCCAATTGCAGTCCTGTAGCACTGATGTAACTGGCCTACATTCGCTGGTCAACTCTGCATTTTCCCCTCATGGCCTTACCCTTATGGAAATGTAATATACTGCAGTATATTTTAAATATATTGTGACGATAATTTTGATATATTTACAATATACTGCAATATATTCTTTTTCCATAAGGGTTATCGCTGGCTGTGGTGTTTGTGTCTGGCACCATGCAGCCGGTGCCTGCTCTTACGTGTCTAGTTTCTCCTCTGCGTGGATCTTGAGGGTCTGGTAGCGCTGCTCTTCCTGCTTCACCCTGGCCAGGTACTCTTGCGCACACTTCTTCAGAACCTCTTCATTCTGGAAGTGAAACACAGGGACACTCCTCAGAGACACAACCTGTAGCTCTCAAGACCAAAAGTCCCAGCTCAGAGACCAAATGACACTGTTGCTCTGTCATTAATAAGGTGACATTAAGTAAAGTCATTAAATAATTCACATTAGATGCAGACACTAGACAACGACAGCTTAAGTGGACGAGTAGAAACAACACACAAACAACATACACACTTATAATAACACTTAGGACACTAAAAGAATAAAATGCAGGATTCCAGAATGTCCCTCCAATCAATATTTCATTAGTTAATTACCAAAATATCCTCCCACAGTCCAAATGTTTATATTAGATGCGATCAAATGATATGTCAGTTATAGAATAACACAGTGTGGTATTTGTAGACCCTGGGTACTGTGGGACCGTACTGCAGGAGCGTGCGCACCTTCTTGAATCCCTCGAGGACGGTCTTCATGTTTTCATAGCGCCGGAAGAGGTCCGAGAGGGAGCGTTCGACGGAGTTCAGGTCGGCCAGGGCCTGCTCCTTCTCCACGCTCAACTGCTGCATTCCCTTCTGAGAGCTCATGGTGGTGCGCTGCTCGTCCTCTGCGGGGCGGGGATGCTGATCACACACTGATCGTACGCTGATCGCGTGCTGATCACCGCTACCCGCTCATAACCACAGCCAGCCAACCCCCGTCACCCCCTTTCAGAAACATGCCGTTTACTTAATCTTTTATTCATATATATCTCCAGCAAGATCGGCACGCCAGAAATGGTGTACAGGACCCACGTTGAGAGGGTCTCAGAGAAGGAGCCCTGATCTGGGATCAGTTTAGCGTTTTAGCTCATAAGGGATAATGTTAGGATACAGACAGGCGGAACCTGATCCTAGATCAGTACTCCTACTCAAATGTTTAATAAATAAGGGCCAACCGCTAAATGCAGGATGCAGTCACTCACCTATCATCTGTGCAATCGTCTTCTCATATTCTGCCACAATCTTCCTACAAACAAACAAATGGGTGTGAATGAACCAGTTCCCCGTGGCTCAGCATGAGATGAGAAGCCCACTGGAGAAGCCTACCTCATTTCCATGACTTCCTGTCTGCTGTCCGTGTGCTTTCGTTTCCAGTCGTTCACCTCTATTTCTTTAGTTATGATCTACGGCAGAAGAGATTTTTCTTCACTGAAACTAGTGACAGAGATAGGTTACCCTTGTCTGATATATATTAATGGGAACAGCCAGAAACCTTTAACTAATACACAAAAGCAAAGTAAGGGTGAAAGCAAAGCACCTGGACTTGGGATTGTGGTTTTAACCCAAACTACCATCCTCTTCAAGTAAATTCAAAACGTACATACATTTGGATCACAAGCAGATTACATTACTGGCTGTGCACATTCGTTTGGCAAAATGACTTGCACACAAAATACAGAAGTAAGAGAGAAAGAGCCGGTTGCGTCAGTGAAATGGCATGAGAAACAGGACCATCACCTCTTCTCTAATCAGCGTGAGAACCGCCGCTTTGTCCGCCTCGCTGATGCAGATGGTGTCTAGAACTGGACTTCCTTTGTCGTGACTCTCACTTCCTGTCAGCTTTGCGCTCTTGGCTTTTGAAGGGTCTTCATACTGCGGGGAGGAGCACGAGGACACCGGGGTCAAAGTCGTGACTTCAAGGAACATCGGGGATCTACATTAGACCCCCCCCCCCACACACACACACACACTGTGCAGTTTCAGTATCAGGCTGCAGCTGTGAAGATCTTTAAATGGGTCCTGGAGGTATTGTTACAGGCCTTTCCGTTTCCAACTAAAACTTAAAGGATTTGATTACATTTCCCATTGTTGCAAACAGAACTTTAATATTTGGTACATTTCAACATTGCAAATCACAATTTAAGTCCTTAGAAATATGAGCCTGTGCACTGTGAAAACACAAAGCAGAAATGGCATGACCTGATATACACCACAAAACCCACTCACTGAGGTTTCAAATTAGATTTAAAAAAACCTTTTAATTCAGTTTTAATCCACTGCAAACACCAAATCTTAGTTTTTTAATCTTATATTTCGACGTTAGAATCTTATCTCTGTTACTTCTTTGCTAAATAAGACAAACTATCTTCCAGTGGGGTGAGGTAGTTTTACTCATTTCAAGATTTGCCAGTGGGGTAAGATAATTTCACTTGTCAAGCAAAAAGCAACTTAAAACAAGCTAATATTTTCCACTTTTGAGAGAAAAATAAGATTTTTAAGTCTCATTACAAGACTAAAACACTTGTTAAGACAGACATTTTTTGCAGTGGAGGAAGGTGAAAGTTCCTCTTTCTTCCAACAAGGCAAATCCTCACTTGCTCTCTAACTGTCCTTCTGCGGATTATGACGCCGCTTAAACGATAATCCGTTTTATCTGGACGTCCTTATTTCCATCTCAGCCGGGGCATTCATAGGTGTGGACAAGCATATGATTCAATCGCACTCATTTTGCAATTGATTTAGGAAAGTCTGTCAGGTTTCTGTATGGCGAGCAGCAGCCTCAGATTCTAATATCTGTACAACGAATAGAGGAGGCCATGTTGGCTCACTGCCATGGTGTTGTTTTTCCAAGAGATTCCAAAAACTGAAAATGTATCTCTGAAAGTTTAGCGAGGGAAATGTGTGAACCCTTTTGGATTATGTTCTGACATACTGATGTCTAAATTTAATTGCCTAAGTGTTAAAAGAGTTTAAAGATACACTCATACACACAACTCACAGCCTAAATCACTGATTTGGTGACTAAGTACCGAATCTGCTGATGAGGGAATATATGAAACAAAAGCTGTTTCTACAGATGTTCTATATGTGCTGAAAGACGATAAGCAATATGGAAATATGCATTTTGCTGTATGAACACTCTCCAGTGGAAGTCACTGCCTAGAAGCATCACAACAGTGAACGCAAATGTGCAACCTACTCGCCCCTTTACTAATGCCAGGTCTCTCACAGTCTCTCAGTTCAGGACACAAAGGGTCGTCTTAGCCTATTTAAGCCTGCGGTACTCACATTCTTTATGACGTTGTACATGGTACTTCTGTTTATGTAAGCCACTGTAATGTTGTTGCAGTTAATGTAAGCCATGATTTAGAAACACATCACATGCTGCACGGCAGCCATTTCACTGCACCCATTATTGCTACTCTGCATTTATCAGTAATAATACACAGTAGCCTGTTTCTATCCGTGTACTACTGCTAGGCTAATAAGCTATACGGCAATCGCTCCAGCTCATATTCAAACTGAAACTACGCCAGAAATTACTTTAACAATCTTGTTGTTCTATTCCAGGTCTAATAGTTATAGAACATATCAATGTGTTTTTCACAAGAGTAGGCGACAACAGCAAATAACACTTTATTGTAGTAGTTGTACGCTTTATTCCATAATAACCTAGTGTTGAACATTTCAGTTGCTCAAAAAATGTTAACTAAGTGGTTGGTTATAGCCAAATTGCAATTTGATTTCAGTTATTATGTATGTGTGATGACATCATTGCAAACCCATGTTGAATTTAAGTGGGGCAGCTAACTTGCATCTTACTACCACCTAGTGGCCACCACAAATGGTTCAAACACAATCATGTAGGAACATCATTAGTAATAATTCAATGTACTCTATGACCCCCCACCCCCCCCCGCCCCTCTCCCCTCCAAATATTCTCTCATTGTGAATTGGCAATTATACTGTCCTCTTGCCTCTCCACTATATCACAAACACTGTTTTACACTGCAGGTGGGACAAAGCAAATTGTGCCCAGCCACTGTGAATTCCTGGTCATAGTCAGCTAAATGGCACAGGCCAGGCTCAAACAAGCAATGACCAGGCCACACTGCACAGACTGCACCCGCGGTGAGTGCCTTAAATGACTGGATGGCCAAATGGCAATTTAATAATTCATTTGTGATGATCAAAATGGTGATCTTAAAATGCAAGCAGGCTTTCCACTGATCTTTTCCGTTCATTGGTTCCACAGTCCGGCATGAAGCTGGATCCAAACATGAGTGTGTACTCACAGGAAAGCAAGAATCTGTCTCCTTTGGATCGTCTGTGATCTTCAGTTCTTTCCCTGTATAACACAGAACATCACAGTCCAGACATATTAATGTTGTGTCTCACAAACTTACTGAGTATAAATCAGTATAAAACTACAATAGCAAACAAGGGTTCATATGTTTCAGAAATGAATGCACTCAAATTAATGTTATCAAGATACTGTACAGTAATGGAAAAGAAAATGACAATTTCATATATTACCAGTAGGTGGCAGCATATGCCACTGTAATGAGACCTCCCCAGCCAATGTAACACAATGAGAAGCCTATGGAAGCCCCAGTCAGATAAAATATTTTTTAGCCTTAAGTGCAGCTTTTCGTGCAATTGAATTCTTGATCATCACCAATTTGAACATTATAACACGCATCAAGCTACACTATTACGCAATATATTACAAAATATTCTCCAACCTAGGAGCACAATCACATAGAGCAGTCTGCATCACTGGGAAAATCTATATTACATAAACCTTAGACGAGCAATCATTACAAACCAGTCATGCGCAGTATGTCACTGCCCTCAGATTTCCTATCTATCCATCTGTTATATTACAGCACAGACCTAATGCTAGAGCTAAAACCATCTCCACATATTACACATAATAAATAATTACAACCCTGAAAAGTATACTGCAAATAGGACTCCAAATGAGCACACCTTCATGAATAGAATTTTCCTTGGAGTGTAGGTCTAAGATTTATCCTTAAAAATAAGTCTATTTTTCTCATAGTCAGATTTATAGTATACAATATAGTGTCAGCTTACAGCAAGCACAATTATTCGTTATAAGTCTTTTCAGTTCAGCACAGCACAGCACGGTTTTATGTGTCCCTAAACTTCAGAATAAGGTACTGGAGCGCTATGCACATCTATTCTGCCAAAACGTCTGACTGGGGTTTCTCCAGAGAGCCTATTTTCTCCAAGCTCACCCAGTCAGCATTCTTTTAGCTGTAAGATTTCCTTCAGATTTTTTTCTTTATACAATCAGATGCTCCCACTGAGATTAAATATCAGTTTTCATCTTTTGACTGTGATTATTTTAACGATTATGTTAACTAAATTAACATAATCGAGCAC